>KV875317.1:18499-71619 GCA_001879505.1 Calonectria pseudoreteaudii
CTTTTATCTTTATAATAGTAATTTCTTTAATAGTATTATCTTCTTCTTTTATATTTATTAAAGTAATTATACCTCAATAATCTTCTTCTTTAATTATATTAGTTAATATTCTTTCTTTAGTTATTTTATCTTTCTTAGATATATCTTTAGTTATATCTATATTAAAAAATATATATTTTATAATATTTCTTTTGGATAGTTATTGAACTTTTGTTAGTAATTGTTCTAGAGATAATAGTATTTATTTTTATTTATTACTTAATTTATTTCTAGGTTTTCTGTCTAAATTATTCTTTTAATTATTAAATATAATATTATTACTTAGAAAAACTTATTCTTTTTTATCTATAATAATATAGTTAGTTATATTCTAGTATCTTAGTAATTTAATAGGAATACTTTTTAGTAAGAGTTTCTTTCTTTTCTATAGTAGTAAAAGAGATTAGTCTAATATTTCTAGAGCTTTTAAATATTATAGATCTAGTTTTTATCTAAACTAAGCTTAGTATAGTATTATTATTAGTCCTCTTAATAGACTTCTGTTTTATATATAGACTAATATAAATAGAATATAAAACTAAAACCTTATAAGTAGTTTTCTACTTATTATAATTAAAGTAATTTTATTTAATAATATCTTATTAAGGACTTTTATAAGATTATTTTATTAATATTAATTAGTTTTAGTATAATCTATTTAAATACCTTTTAAGTAATAGTATTCTTATAATAATTTTAATCTATTCTCTCTAGTTTAATTAAAATAAATAATATAATATTATTTTTTAAATTATTTATATTAATTAAGAAAGGTTTTAAAATACCTTATAAACTTACTTTTTTCTTAAATTGTATATACTTAGGTTATTCTTATATAATTATTAATAAAGACTATCTAATATCTCAAACTATTATACTCTAAGCTTAAAAATAGTCTTGATATATCTATGTATATATACTCTAGGAGATATATTCTTTTTATAATACTCTTCTTATATGGTTTCTCTTTTTACTTTCCTAGAATATAAAACTTATAAATTAATTTTAATTACTATAGTTTAATACTATTTAATATTATAATTAATTATTTAATATTAAAATTACTTAAGTACTTTAAGTACTTATATTAGAATTTTAAATCTTCTAGTAATTTTAATATAATTATTAATATAAGTTAAATCTCTTATATTATTTAATTGAGAATATAAAATCCTAGATATAGTTTTACTATAAGAAGTATTTTTCTGTTAATATATATTACTATTTCTTCTTTTCTAAATAATACTTTTACTTTCTTTTTTATGAGTTTTAAGATAGAGATAAGATTAAGACTTTTAGCTAGATAATAAACTAAATCTTTAAAAGTAATAATCTATTTTCTATATTTACCTTTGATTTCAAAGTAATAGTCTCTTTTTCCCTTTAGTATAACTTAAGCTCCTTTAATCTCTGTGATTATTACTAAGTTATATTTTTAGTAATTAATAAAGTTAATCTTTTTACTAAATATATAGTCTAAATATCTACTATTAAAGATATAAATCTTTTTTAAATAATCTAGTTTCTTCTTATTTTTATAAACTATTATCAGTATAAAGTGTAGCTTACTATAGTAAACTATAGTTATAAAGACTTTATCTTTATCTTTTTCTTTATTATTCTTCTTTTCTTTCTTTTCTTCTATTTTAGTTTTTCTTCTTTTTATTTTTTCGAGGTAATATATTTTAATTTCTAGGTATAGAAACTAGTATCTTTCCTAGTTATAACTCTCTCTATTATAGTAAGTACATTTCCTTTTAATTAATATAATTATTATAGTATATTTAACTTTTATATTTTCTTAGTTAAACTCTCTTAGTTTTATACTATATTCCTCTTATTCTATTACCTATATAGCCTCCTTAATAATAGTTACTTATTTAATAATATTATTTACTATATCTCATTTAGATAGTATATAGTAATCTTATAGGAAAGCTATTAGAAATATATTATATTTCAATCTAAACTCTATTAAGAATTAATTAGTAAATTATAGATCTCTTATTAAACTTATTTTATTTAGTAATTAAATCTTATCTTTAGTTTATTATAATTTCTTAGAGAAATCTATAATATTTTTATATTCTTCTAATATAAGTATATTAAACTTCTATTATAGCTTATAAAAGAAACTATTTCTTTTAAACTTAAATTTAATTATTAATTATTATAATATATTAAATAATATCTTAATTTATTTAGTAATCTTTTTACCACAAAAACTAACTATAAATTATATAACTATATATACCCTTTTCTATTTATTAAGTTATATCTTTAGTTTATTTTTATATTCTTCCTAAGTCTAATTTCTTTATATTAGTTTATCTTTTCTTCTTTTTAGAAGATCTCTATAACTAGAAAAAACTAGAATATCTTAAATCATCTAATTTTATTTAATCTAATTTATTAGTATTTCTAGTTTCGATATTACTATTAAATTATTTATAAGATTAAATTCTTTTCTAGTTACTATTATTTAGAGACTTTTATTTTATTATTAGATTTTTAGTTTCCTTAGATTACTTTAATAATATATTAATAGTTTTTAATATTAAATCTAAGCTTTTACTTTTTATCTAAAGCTTTAGTAATAAAAATAATAGTAATCTTACTTTAAGTCTCTATATATCTATTGAACTTATTAGAGATAATAGTTCTTTATCTATAAAATAATCTAAAGTTAATACTAAATTACTCTTTTCTTAAAGTTAATATCTTTTTCCTAAGTAATTAAGAGATTTTTATATATCTATTAATTCTTTAAACTTAGTTATTAGGTATAAAAAGTAATTTTTATTTAAGAATTAATAAATTAATAGTACTTTTAGTAGTCTAGTGTATAGGTCTATATAATAAGATATCTTATTATAGTAATATTATAATAATTTATATATAAGGTTCAAGGTTTAAGGTATATCTAAAAATAAATAAAGTTTAAACTTAGCCTTTTATAGTTTAAGATTTTTCTAGATTTTATAATAATTAATATTTATAATAAAATAAACTATATAGTTATCATCTATTTCTAGTATTTCTTATCTCTCTTTTTAACTATATTAAGCTTATAAATACTAAATAATTATTTTTTAGTAATTTTTATAACTTAAGTAACTATTTATAATATCTTTCTTTTCTTCAAAACCTTTTTTATTTTTATTTTAATAGAATATTAAGATTTTTAAGATATTTTTAGATAATATAATTTTACCCTTTTTAGAGCTCTATTATCTTTTTAATATCTATTTTATTACTTTTAATATAATTTTATTCCTTTTAATAAAACTTAATTATTTATAGTAAAGCTTAATTATTTTCAGTTATTTTATATATATTAAGTTAATATAATTATATTATAAAGTTAGTTTAGCTATCTTTAGTTATCTTAGTCTTTATATAAGTTTTATTAGTTATTTATCTGGGCTTATAACCTATTATAAAAGTTAAAATTCTTAGATATATTAAGTATTAAGGTTAAAAGCTCCCTTGATAGGAGCTAGTACTACTTTATATATATATTTATCTAGTTATACTTTTCCAGCCTCTGGATTAATTACATTCCTCCCTTATCTTCAACACTTCTTAAAGAATATTACTTTCTGGTTCTTATAAACTGCAGAACTCATATTCAGCTTTCTTGAATTCATTCTGTACGATCAAAATATTACGAGACTTTGAAGTCCTACTGTCAAAATGTCCACCACTACCACCATGCCAAGTGCAAGCAAGCTTTCCAGCGAGCTTGTTACCAGTTTGGATGACTGCTCTCTTCAAGAATTCGGAGATTGGCGCGATGACTTTTTTCGCGAAGGTTATGTTGTGCTCAAAGGCGTCATCCCAAAAGATCGCGCCTTGGGATATCGTCAGAAAATGCTTGATTGGATTACTGGCTTCAATAAGGGCCTTGATCTGGACGATCCTTCTACCTGGACTGAGCAACACCTTCCTCAGAGTTTCAAGGCCGGCATGTACCTAAACTATTGTGCTGCCCATGAAAAGTATGTCTGGGAAGCACGTCAAGAACCTGGTGTTCTCGAGGCGTTTGAGAAAATCTGGGGCACTAAAGAGCTTACCGTGTCTTTCGACACAATTAATATTACTTTTCCAAATCGACAGGATGTCTCTTGGGCTCCTTGGCCACATGTTGACCAGGCCCCTGAGCGCAAAGGACTATCTTGCGTCCAGGGAATCATCAACTTGTCTCGCGCTGGACCTGAAGACGGCGGCCTGCTTCTGATGAAGGGATCATCCAAGCTTTTTGATGAATTCTTCTCTATCAATCCTCCCGACCGTACCCAAGGCATTGGGGCCAAGCATTATGACTTTTATCCCTTCAAAGAGCATCACCTTGATTGGTATAGAGAACGCGGGTGTGACCTTATCAAGGTTTGCGCTGAGCCTGGAGATTTGATACTTTGGGATAGCCGCACAATGCACTACGCCAGATTTCCCGAGAGCGATGAGATTCGCACTATCATTTATGCCTGTTACACTCCTGCGACATTTATGAAGGAAGAGGACCGACAGAAGAAGGCCGAGATATTCAAGAGATGGGAGACTACCACCCACTGGCCTCATTGCAACTTGTTTTCTCATGGCAAGGCTAAGGTCAACGGCGAGGTTGACCCTGATGAGAGAGATGAGCCACTTGAAAAACCTGAGCTGACTCCTCAACTACTTCGTCTTGCAGCTGTAGAAAGGTACTAGATATTTAGATTGACTAAGGAAATTGAAATATAGCTTTTTTTCAATTTCTTTGACATGGATATGAAATGAACATGGCACAAACACACGGGGTTTTGGTCTTTATTGCACCGATTGGCGGTGCAGGTCAGAATTTAGCTAGCAACAAGTC
Source organism: Calonectria pseudoreteaudii (assembly GCA_001879505.1). NCBI lineage: Eukaryota > Fungi > Ascomycota > Sordariomycetes > Hypocreales > Nectriaceae > Calonectria > Calonectria pseudoreteaudii. Next base: position 23,397 of record KV875317.1, read on the forward strand.
ATTCTGTCAACGATGTTCAAGCCATTCTTTCTTTCTTCCATTTTCAGCAGTTGAAGGTTATCCCAAAACCAATGTCTACAACAAGACAATAAAACCCACCCCAAAGTCTGTGATACTTAATAAACTCCATTTTTTTCCAGCTGATGTCCTCTACCAAATGAACTATTTCTATCAACCTTGAGAATGTCTTTCAACGCGAAGAACCGATGATAGCAATAGTGAAGTCGATCAATAGTTTCCGCTTGATTTACTGCATGTTTCCATAATAACCCATCACAAGACCATGAGACATTCGGGTCATTATCTTTCCGTGCTCTTATGCGGCCATTCTCATACGAACTTTCCACTATCTCCGGCGTTACATTGATAACCCCAAGATGGAAATGTCCATCTCGGATGATAGAGGATGATCGGAAAAATCAAGTCGAATTAGATTGCTACCCTGTTTATTCGTGAGGAAATATTAGCGACTGGGGCCGGAACAGAAGGAGCCGAAGGCGGCCCACGGGAATGTCCACCTCCAACTCCGTGAGGGCGGGGTTCTGTGGGTGGGGCTTAGAACTGCCACAAGCCTTTTGTTGTTTACTACCTTTCACTAACACCCAGGCATCGATCGCACACACAAAATCTATGTCCGACCCGAAATTGCCCTATTTGACACTTGGACTTCGCGAAAAGAAAATTACAAAAAACTAAACATCCTATTTTATTTTCGATACAATCTTTCAACTGTTGAATTGCAAGCTCATCTGTGGTCAATACGCGATGGAGTCCGATAAGTTCACCTCGGTCAGTCACGTTGAGACCACACCTGCAATGAATAAACCAAAAAACAGACCCGAAAATTCCATTGTGGGTACGATTAAACTCTTTGAAGATGATGGAGACGTCATCCTCATACCCACTCCAACCACACACCCGCGCGATCCTCTCAACCTACCGGAATGGCGCAAAGTTGTCCTAATAGTTAATGTCTCCATTTTCGCAGCTACTGCTACGCTTATGGCATCATCCTTTGGTGCAATTTTGCCCATAGTTCAGGCTGATTATGAGAATGATTCGCGTACAAACGACTTGGTAACATACCCCGCTCTCTTCATCGGCATTGGCAACTTTATCTTTGTCCCAATTGCCCACGCTATAAGCCGGAGGCCAATCTATCTCTTTTCACTGTTACTTCTGGTTGTTTGTTGTGTATGGTGTTCCCTCAGCAAATCCCTGCCATCCCACATATGGGGTCGCAACATTATGAGTCTTGCTACTGGGCAGGCTGAGGCTCTTTGTCCCATCATGGTTCAGGTTTGTGCAATTGAAATGAAAAAGCTTAAGTAATTGAGACTAACTGTGCCATTGTCGGGAACAGGAAGTCTATTTCCTTCATGAAAGGGGTTCGAAGATCGCTTGGTTCTGTGCAGCGCAGGTCCTGGGAACCTCGTGCTTGACTGTTGCAAGCTCCTACTTGGCAGCTAATTTGGGTTGGCGTTGGTGGTATGGTATTTTCGGTATAATTAATGGCTTATGCCTGCTTTTAGCCCTCCTCTTCGTCCCAGAGACTAGGTTCGCTCGGCCCAAAGCTGCAATTAGTCAGTCCTTCTTAACCCCGGATCTATTTCGGTGGCTAACGTACGTCTTTCACAGTTGGAGCAACCGAGCCGAGTTCAGTAAATATGCATAACAATAGCAGCGACTCCAATGGTCCCGTTTCCAAGCGCCGACGCCCAGCCGTTGACTACCAAAACTATCCTCCAAGAACCTTTGCCTACGATGTGGCTCTGTTCAACAATAAGCCCCGTTGGGAGGATGCATTTGACTGTTGGAAGCAAATGACTAGAGTCATTTTCTTTCCCAATATACTTTGGCTTGTTCTATGCAGTGGTGCATTTCTTGGTATCTTTGTCATTTTTGGCGCTGTCTTTGCTGGGGTGCTGCTTTCACCACCCTACAACTTCAAAAGTGAAAACCTGGGTTTTATATTTGCCGGGCAAATTGTCGTCTCTATTATAGTTGTGCCTGCGCAGGGATATCTCAGCGACATTATTGTCAAAATGTTAAGCAAGAGGAACAAAGGTCTAACAGAGGTGAGTTAAACAAATGCCAACCCCAAACATCAAAACATATCTGACTAATCTAAAGCCGGAATACCGACTCCTTCCACTCATTCTTCCCTTTTTTGTAGCTATCATTGCTACTGTCATATTTGGACATGCCTGTGAGAACCCTTTTGATTGGCATTGGTCCGCGATCGCAATCGCATTCAACGCCGAGTTCTTTGGATTCATTGGAATCGTGGTTGCATCATTCACCTATTCAATTGACAGTTATTCAAACTGCAGCGATGCTATCCTGGTTGTGTTATGCTTTGCTCGGGGTGTAATCTCCTTTGGGGTTTCTTACGGATCTCTCGAATTTGTCGCGAAGGAAGGTTATGACGGTGCATTCAATATCTCTGCTATTATTCTTGGGGTTTTGGGAGCCATTGGTATTCTCATATTCTTGCTTGGTAAGAGAATAAGACAACTCACTCAATCATGGGCTGTGTAAGTGAAGATTCACTCTTGACTTAGTCTTCAGCAATTGCTCTATGCGACTTAAAGGACATAGTTCAAACTCAAGTTTCACTGCAGATATATCTAGGAATTGGTAGTTGTCGATCTGTTGAGCTGGAATAAATTGACTAGTCTGGCCTTGGTCTCATCTAATTGGGCGTGGAATCCAAAAACATCAGTCGATGACGATTGTATCTAGTGGAGAAGGAACACATTCACCATTCATCGAAGCTTTTTGTACCATATTTTCAACTTCATGGGCGTGAAAACTCTCCTCAAATTATCCCATGATATTCTAAATAATGTCGTGCAATCAAGCTTTATTTCATACAATCCCTGCTGTTGAGCGGACTTTCCGAGGGAGTCATAATGGGACATAAATGAAGATGATAAAAAATATGGATATTTAAAATGAGACTCTTACGTAACTTTGTGATGATCGCCAAAATACGCAATTGCGATAGATCTTCTATTTCGGAGCGGGTGATTGAGCCTTCCCCCTGGTTAAACTTGGCAGTCTGAAACAGCTTACGGTAACGGTCAAACTGAACAATGGGAGATTTCAAGATTCACCCAGAAGATCCCAAGGTTCCATGCCGAGCCCAAAGGGACCATTTCCGATGAACGGATTATCGGAAGCATCCAATGAAAGAGGTCACCACCATGTCTAATTCCGATTAAAATACCCCCACACTTTCCGGTGGCAGCTCCCTAAGCATTTGTTCTTCCGGAATAGCTAGGTGAACCGTCGTACGAGAATTTCGGATTTTTTTTCAACTTCTAAGATCTGAATCCTGCCAAATATGAACGCTAGAAATTAGTTCAACAAAGAGTTAAGCTCAGCAGAAACACCCAAGACTCCACTCGTGAAAGATTCACTCATCTCACACAACTAGCCTACTTCACGATTATGAATGCAAACGAGACCAAGGATCTTTCAAATGGCCAGCTCAGAGTTCTTGTCGCTGGTGCCGGTATTGGGGGTCTCTCTGCTGCAATTGCGTTGCGCCAAGCAGGACATATTGTCGAGGTCAGTAAAGCCGTCAAGTCATATTCAGACTCGAGCTTAAGGTTCCGAAGATTTTCGAGTCCAGTCGCTTCGCTTCAGAAGTCGGTGCTGCAATTCATCTACCACCCAATGTGAGTGGTGTGTTACGAAGATTTGGTTTAAAACCCGAGACTTTCGGGGCCAACAATACGGAATGGGCAAGAAATAATCCAATCAACTCACTAGTATATTTTGTCGAGACTAATGGAACATAACATCAGGTTACTGTGTTTGATTCTCAAGGTCATATCATCAGTCGAAAACATATTGAGGGTATTGAGGATAAATATGGATGGGTACTGTTTTCCAAGTACAATTACTTTTCACCCCAGCTAACAACGAGCAGCCTTGGCAATTGACTCACCGAGTCGATCTCCACGAAGCACTGAAGATTGCAGCCACTTCTTCTGATTACCCTGGGACTCCAGCAAATCTTCATCTCCGCTCTAAAGTGGTATCGTGCAACCCATCTGAAACATCCATCACACTGGAAGATGGTAGCATCACCAAGGGCGATTTGCTAATTGCTGCTGATGGGGTCCATGTAAGTCTTGCCTAATATCACAAGAAACAGTCACTCATCATCATGATCTCAGTCTACACTCCGATCAAGGATTAGCGGAGAAAATATCACCGCCTTTCCTTCTGGTGGAAGCGCTTTTCGCTTTCTCGTTAGCATTGATAAAGTGAAGTCGAATCCCATAACAGCGTCTCTGATTGATAGGCCATGGGAGCTACAACTATGGGAAGGGAAACACCGTAGACTCGTTGTTTACCCTTGTCGGTAGGTTTCGCAATTAAGCATACATCACGACAGCTGGGAAGCAACGCTGACAATATTGTTTGGGTTTAGAAATAATACGGAGCTAAATTTCGTGTGTCTTCACCCAGACAACGAAAGTCAACGTAGTAATGATGGTTAGTTATTTAACCGTCCCATGTCTCTGTTATAGGTCTGAATTTGAGTCAATAGGTTGGAATAACGCCGCATCCGTCCAAGATGTTCTTCGCGTTTTTGACCAATTCCATGAGCCTATGAAGGCGCTCCTGAGTATGGCAGATTCTGCAGATGTCAAAGTTTGGCGTTTATACGATCGTCAAGCATTGGGTACGTGGATTAGTGGCTCGGCCGCCTTGCTTGGCGACGCTGCGCATCCCTTTTTGCCTCACCAAGGTCAAGGAGGAGCCCAAGCTATTGAGGATGGCGCTGCTCTTGGTGCACTCTTTCCTCTTGGAACTAAGCCTGAGGAAGTTCCTGCCAGGTTAGAGCTTTATATGAAGGCTCGCTTTAAGCGGGCCACGATGGTACAAAACTTTTCACGCCAAATGGCATTTCAGATAAGCGATGAAGACAAGACTGGAGGCTTTAGTATGAACCCTTTGGAGTTTTCGGCCAGAAACTTTGATCACGACGCATATCTGTATGCGCAGCAGTTGCTCCAGCAGTAGCATATCCACCAAGGACATGATTTCATTTACAACATACTCCATCTTGACAATCCGATTTTGATAGCCAATTTTAGTTTAGGGTAATTTCTTCAGTTAATTCGATCCATATTTTCCGTCATCACTTAGATGAAAACAAAGACTTCGGTGTAAATACTTCAGTATTCAATCGAGCATCATAATTAACAAACATCATGCATCAAAAAGGTACGACAGACTTCACAGGCTGTGGATACTCGATATTCAATTCAAAGTCCACTTTTCGTCCCCACAACTAAATAATTCATGGGTAGATGTGATCGAACCTTTGTGAATTAAAGCTATGAGAATTCTTCGCAAGCACTTCTCCCGTCACGTCATACCTCACGAGATTTCTACCGTATCCCAAGAACCCAATGTATACTGAGAATTGCACATGTTTGTCAATTCCCAATCCTCGGCACCAAGCTCGACCAGACTCCCGGAATCATCGACTGATCCAGCCAGTCCCGCTACAAACATTGCAGGCATGATGTGGTCGTCGGTAGCATGGGCTTCGCGATACATGGGCAGTTTCATCAGCATTGCCATGGCCTTTCGCAAGGATGGACCGCTGTTCTTTGTAATAGCGTCCTCGAATTCTTGTCTAAAGTCCAAGGCCCAATCACCCGGCGGTGTCTCCATCGCAAAATTGTCAGCGTAATTTAGGAGGGGGGTCCAAATGTTTCGATACAGATTATGCACTGCGCCGCCAGATCCAATGAATAACACATCTCGCTCTCGCCGAAGGTGTCGGAGAGCAGCTCCAACGCGAATATGGTAATGAGGGTCAAAGCGGGCGTTCATGCTGATGATCGTAGTCGGAGGGCACCCGCCAGGAAAGGCGCGGATCAGAATCAAGTACACGTCATGAATCCAAATAAAATCAGGATCAGGCTTGCAATTAAATCCCTGGCCTCTCAAAATATCCATGACACGATCGGCCATGGGGAGATCGGGATTAAGCTTGTAGTCGACGTATTTGCGAGGATGGACTCCCCCGATTGGACCTTTAGATGGGGATGGATTGACGGCCACATGTATTTCATCATGGATGGCTGCCCAGTGCGCGCCCTAATATTAATCAGATATCAAAAGCGCGACGATCTGAAACAGGATCAAAATACCATGATGATAACGTGTTTTACCCCGTTCGCCATAGCCTTATCACCGCATCGTTTCCAGTAATCTGCGGATTTGGATTCCTCGCCTAGCATGGCGGTAGAACCATGTGAGAAGAAGTGGACTGGGGCCAGAACAGTCACAGGCTTTTGTTGGCTCGTCATATTTCGATGGTTAAAGAACTAGAAAACTTAAAGGTTTAGAAATCAATCGTGTAGTGAACCCTCCTCACCTTCTGGTCATTATAATTTAGATTAGGCGCTGCTACCCTGTAGATGTGTTTCCGTGTGCCTCACAGGCGAGACTCGCCGAAGTAACTGCGCCACCTCCACTCCGGCCGGCACCAGCCACGCCCCATCCGTAAACATCTCAACATCTTATCATGTTGGCTTCGCAACCCCATCTTTACCCCATAATTTGAGCGGATCTTCCCCGGATTCTAGTAACTTGATTTCTCCGGAAACGATGGAATTATCACCCGCAGGAACGGCTAACGTGGCCTTGAACCATGCGGATGATACAACTGAAACTTCACTCGTTAGCGCGAGCAGCCATCCCAGGCGTTCACCACAGGGCGAACCTCAACACCAATGCCCAGTGTGCTCTAAGCGGTACGAGCGCTTGGACCACTTGAAGCGCCATGAGCTTTCTCGTAGGTTGCATCATACCCCCGAGTGGCTACTGGCATACTGATAAAGAAGATCTAAATCTGCGCCACCATGCCTGTCCCCAGTGTCCGAGGCGTTTTAACAGAGGGTAAGGTTTGCCCGTGCATTTTATTTGGGTTTGATTCCATGCGCTAACGGTTTCTATTTAGCGACTTGCTGAATCGCCATCTGGCCACTCATGCGTTCCCAACTAAGCCCGGTTCCAAGCCGAGAGGCATGGACCGTGCTGTACAAGCTTGTTGGAATTGTATTTCGGCGAAGACGAAGTGTAATAACCATAGGCCCTGTCAACGATGCGAATCTCGAGGTGTAGCATGCATTGATGGGCCTCGCAATAGACGAAGGGGTCGCCTTCAACTAGCCCAACCTGACCATGATGAATCTCTAAGTCAGATAGTGCCTGGATCGCCCCCCGACACTACTGACATTAATCCATCAGAGTCCACAGATGCAGCCACTGATGTGGGGGCAGCAGATGAATCAACAAATGAAGTGTCTCCTCGCATACCCGGATTGGTCATCGATCCAGGCAGTCTCAATTTTGAGCCACCATCGGACTATTTCGCAGCCCCGTTTGACCTTGGTCAAGTGGTCAACCAAAACCACGAGACACTTATGTTTGATATTGAATTAAATGACTATAGTCTCCCTGTTGATGTTTTCTCCATTTACCAGGATACAGAGTTCCGTTTCGACGAAACTCTACAGAGCTTATACTCAGAGCCATCCACAGCAGCTCAATCGGAAGAGTCCACTCTAGTTATCCAAGAAGTGCTGGAGAAAGATGTCGCCCAGACAGACAGCGTCGCACCTCTCATGTCTACCAGAACTGAGACAAAACAGGCGAGAGAAATGGGCTACGAAGCTTTCAAAAAATCGCCTTGGCTATGGACCCCGCAAACCAGGATCATGCTTACGCTGAAGGCAAACAGCTTTCTGTGGACGAAACGCAGATAATGCAATCTGCAGAGCTCAATTTCTCTAAACAATCATCTTTCCAAGCCCCAAAAATCCACCACCCTTGTTCAAGAGATGAATTGTTATCCATGGTCATCAAGTTTTCAACTTCCAACTTGAAGATTCGATCATTTCCGCATGCCAACCTATTAAATCTATTGATGCAAGCATTTTTCGTCAGGCAAAACGACACTGGTGACTCGTGGATTCATGTTGCTACATTTGACCCCGACAAATGCAGAAGAGAACTTCTTGCTGGCATCGTGGCCGCTGGTTCCACTCTGCTTACCGTCTCCAATGTTTGGCAGATGGGACTGGCTCTACAGGAGATTGTGAGGCTGGCTGTCTGTCACTCAGTTGATGATGATAACCGTTTGATTCGGAATCTTCAGATCAACCAAACCTTTCTGATATGGATCGAAATTGGGCTCTGGAGTGGATTCCGACGAAAAATGGAAATAGGGGAGGGGTTCGCCCACACAACCCCAACGGTAATGCCTTGCAACCTCACATAAAGTTATGTTTTCTGACTCAATCATATCTACAGATGCTGCGAAGGGCAGGGGCATTTCGCCAAAGCTACTATTTGCCTCATTCTATCCCAAAACACCATAGCGAAGGTGAAGTCCTTCGTCAAATGTGGCATGATTGGGTGAACAAAGAGTCTTTCAAGAGGTTTGTGTGAATTCAAATTGCTGGTAAACGTGTGCTGATACTTTGGTAGATTGGTATTGCGTCTTTTAATTAACGAAATGCGTAGCTCTATCGCTTTCAGCCGCGGCCCGACATGGTCTGGACTTGAAATCGGGTTCACCTTGCCTGCCGCACGCGACCTTTGGGATGCCCAAACTCCCGAGGAATGGAAGAGTAGATACCTCCAAAAGCAAAAGCCGTTGGTATGCACCACTTTGTTGGAAGCGGTGCATGATGCATCGACGCTCAAATATGAACGAGACATCGTGGATGGGGAGTTCAGTGCATTAGCCATTTTGTACGTTCTCTGGGGTCGGGTATGGTCCTATATCGACTCAAGATCGTTTGATGTCGCTGGGAGCATTGCGCCTCAAAGATCGAGAAACTTATGGGTTGAGGCTCATCAACAAGAACTTATCAAACTTGTTCAAACAACCACGTTGAAGCTCGATATCCTGGGGATGCTCTCCCCGGAGGCAAGACTGATTAGTCAGTTTATGTTGATGTCCTTGCATGTATCTTCAGATGAAGTACAGAGATTTGCCGGGCGATACGGGGACGGAGAAGTGCTGCATGCACTATTCCACCTTAGAGACTGGATTGAAAGTGATGACAAGTTCTATACTCTTTGGCATGCTGGACAAGTCATTAGAGCGGCGAGATCGTTTCCACCAACACATCTTGGAGGATTTCACGTCATTGCAGTTTACCACGCTTGCTTATGCCTGTGGGCATTTACGGCTCTGAGAAAAAAGCGTAATAACTTCATTGGAGACAAGAGAGTTATGCTCGGCACCGAGTCGAAGCCATTGAATACACCTCATGATCTGATTACGAAAGACCCAGTCCCAACAAGTCCATTCCTACCTTCCGATAGTCAGACAACAACAAATAGCTCTTTGAAGACTGATCAGGCCGCCACAAAAGTCTTTCTAGATGGCGAGGAAAACGCAGATGTGCAAACCTTTCTTCAGACCGGCTACGGGTGTCCGTGTATTCACGTTGAAGGCGATGCCGAGGAGCTTATTGACCCCAAAATGGTATCAAAGCTGATTCTGGATGTATTCAGGAGCAACTTTCCATCCAGGTCTCACCCTCTACCCCCGCTACTTGACAACCTGGCCAGCCTAATACAAGCATTAGGAAATTTACCATAAAATTAGAAGAAGATTTTATAGATAGATTTTGCTCTAATGAAAACTATGGATTCTTCAAATGCCCTCATTGATTAGATCTGGAATGGAACATGCTCATCCAATTCCTTCCCGTTCACGATTGGCTTCTTTGAAGCAATCAAAACACAAAGGAGTCTTGCCCATTCCTCGGATTCATTATCCCAACTGTGCATTGTAGCTTGCTGAATCACTGATTCCCCTGCTTTGACCTGAGTGCGAGAGCCACCATCAAGCACCAAGTGCATTGATCCAGATAGGACAAAGATGTAGTCCAATGTGATCGAACGATGAATGAGCCCGGTAGATTTAGGCGGGAAGTCGACGATGCGCACAATGGTGCCATCGTTGGACATGCCTGTGTCAGCAAGACCAAAGTCATCTGCTGAACTGACGTCCGGTGGCAACGCTTTGCTAGACCAGAGCAACTGAATCCATGGTCCATGAAGTGTCTCTTTGCTGTTTATGAGACCATCCTTGGTTACTATCGCCTTGCTCTCGTTGTCGTGTCCGGTAACGATGCGTCGCGTAGATGGAAGGGGTTGCTGGCAGATCGACATGGTTGAAGTGGGTTTATTTAGTGAGTTGTAATATTTCTTGCTTTTGTGTTCAGTTTAAAACGAGTCCTCATGCAGGCGGATTTATATATGGGTTTTAAATAATGTCAGTACCCTAAATACGGAAGAGCCGGCTCCGGTGGGTGCCAGAGCCATTTTCCCTGCCTGCTTTTACGTCCGAGCCTCGGCTCTTTGTCATGTGGTGTAATGTGACTCATGCCCTTCCTCACGGAAATATCCATCTACTATGTCATATATCACACTGAGCTTGATTCCGGCTTATCAGAAGCCTAAACCCTCTAGGTCTTACCTAGGACGAGCAGATCAGATCCGCCTTGAGTACGGAATTATGGTATGAGCTGAAGAGCTTGATGATTATAAATCGCCTCTTGTATTAATGCTAGAATCGTACTGCTACTTATTCCGCACTACTAGTATTTATGTCGATATCATCAACAGAGATTATTTTACCCGTTTTGCAACCATAAAGTCGAGCAACTGCTTTACCAATTTCCTGAGCAAACATCGCCTGTTCTCTACTTCCAGAATGCCGTATAATCCCTCGAGTGTGCCACATAGCCTGAACAGGGCAGTTGATGCAAATCAGAGCAGCTGCATTGCACATTTGCGTCTCAACTGGTGACAAAATTTTATCTTCACCGAAAGTACCATTGGTAAATCATTTCTAAGTTAAGGAGATCTTGATATTGCAGATTAGCTATGACCATAATGTGGCACCCATTCATTTACTTACACAGATCTGGCTGGTATTTATAATTCCGATCTCGATGTACTTGGGCAGCCTCTTTGCCCCATAATGTATTAAAATAGCGTATACCTTTTTCTCCGCGCAGACTCTGTGCCGAGCTTGACTGGCATGACTCGTAGCTAAATTTAATGTTATTCATGTATATTCTGACATTTATGAAGGAAAAAGGCAAACCGCGGTCCATATGTGTCGATTTCATCATCCGGTATGATCTCAAACAAAGGAAGGAGTGCTTGTAGTGACCGAGGCACGCCGTAGAGGCAGCTCGTTTTTAGAATGGCTTCTTTGATTCGACGTTGAATAAACTTTTTCGTGTCGGAAGCCGCTCCATTTGTGGCGAATTTGTAGAGCGTCGCAACATCTGGACCTGCTCCGGCTGCGGCCATTGCAGCGGACTGAGGCACAAACTGTAAGCCGACTTCTATGCCTCACTGCGAGATTCCTGGTGTAGATTGCGAGTTGCAAGTAAGTTCCATACCATAACAGCATACCAGTTTGCTGAAGCAGCATCTTCAATATTCTCGACCTCATGAAATCGAGAAAACAGTTCCGCAAGTTCGGTTGACATGGCTTTGGACCGTAGTGGCGAGAAGCAAAGCGATGAATTCTACGATTGGGGATCACCGTCACTTCAGCAAAAGGACTGGGAATCCAAGGCATCATGGGGAAGCTAAAAGGACTGTATCCGGATCTCTACTTGAGCAAGGTACGAGTTGGATTTGTTCCGGTGGACCTCCGCTTGGATGTGGACCTCCGCTCGGATGTGGACCCCCCACTCGGATATGACATGACCCACTGAACAGTCTTATGCAACGGAAGCAGAACTCGATAGAATATTAGTAAGACTTACAGAACTAAATTACTGTTAAATACTCTTGCCCACACATTCTTCTTTCGGAGGGACCCAAATCAAAGTACCAAGTCTCAACCCCTGAAACGAAACATTTAGACGATTCGAAACCTCTACAGGCAAAAGCCACAATGACCCCCAAATTTGCAGAAACTGAAATTCTTTTCACAGAATCTAACCCTAAATTTCACAATTGGTGGGTTGATATCGACCCATCCTGCAGGGTTCTGCCACGCGGCTGGAAACGAGAAGCAGATCGGTTGGCCTTAAAAGAAGATCTCACATGGGAGAAGGATGTTGAAATTGTCATGCGTGACGGCATAAAGCTTTGTGCAGACATATTTAGACCAACCAAACTTGATGGAAAAAAACTCCCAGCTTTGTTGTCCTGGTCACCATACGGTAAAACTGGGTCAGGTACGTCTACAGTCTTTGCAAGATCGTTAGCTTACTTGTATGTGAGCTAGGACATCACCAAACCACTGAGTTTACATGGTTGGGAGTGCCAAAAAACTCTCTCAGTGGATTAGAAAAGTTCGAAGCTCCCGACCCAGCGGAATGGTGTCCAAGAGGCTATGCCGTGGTCCAACCAGATGCCCGAGGTTGCTACAACTCCGAGGGCGATATCGCGATTTTGGGAACACAGGTATTCAATGATTCCGCACATCTGTAACACGAACAAGAAATATTAACCACGCCTGCGACCCAGGAAGGCCGAGATGGACATGACACGATTGAGTGGATTGCCGAACAAGAGTGGAGCAATGGATCAATTGCGCTTGTCGGTAATTCTTGGCTAGCTATGGCTCAATGGTATACCGTACCTTCTAAAGACAAATTAGTTAACTGACTGATTTCGGATTTAGGTTTATTGCAGCGGAGAGACCCCCTCATCTCAAGGCTATGGCCCCATGGGAAGGCATCGGCGACTTTTACCGTGAGAGCATTTGTCGCGGCGGTATTCCCAATTACAAATTCTGGGATCTGCTTATGCAAGAGTTTAACGGGAATAATAAACGAGAGGATGTGGTGGCAATGATTGAGAAATATCCGCTGATGAACGAGTATTGGGAAGATAAAAAGCCAAAACTGCAACAGATTAATGTTCCTATGTATGTCCTTGCGAGTTACTCGACCGGCTTACATACGGAAGGATCAATACGAGGTTGGAAATACTCCAATTCCTCTGATAAGTGGTATGAATTGCCCCAAGCGGCTAATAATGGAAAATTCTAACATACTGGCTAGGCTCAGAATACATCCTACACAGGAGTGGTTTGACATTTACAGCGCAGAAGCAAATGATGATTTGCAGAGGTTTCTTGACTATTATCTGCTTGGGAAAAAGAACAGTTGGGAAATAACCCCGAAAGTGCGAGTTTCTCTGCTACGCTATAATGCGCCTCCCATTTCATTTAGGGCAGAAGACAATTACCCACCAGAACGAACCAGATATCAAACTCTTTACTTGCATTCCAAGACTCAGACTTTGCAAGAACGCCCGGCAACCTCCGATGGTACAATCTCATATCAATCCGACTCCTGGCAAGATGATGGCGCACATTTTTCTTACACGTTTAGTCAATACACCGAGTTGTGCGGTTTTTCGAAAGCAAAGGTCTTCATGTCCTGCAGAGACTTAGATGACATGGACGTGTACATAATACTGAGAAAGCTTGACAAAGATGGAAATGCCCTCTTGAGTCACAACATCCCGTTCATTAACCAAAAACCAGGCACAAAGCTGGAGGACATACCAGATGAAAATATTTACAAATATGTTGGGCCTAGCGGGCGCCTTCGCGCATCCAAACGAGCCACCGCGATTGAACCAGGCTCGACAGAGGGGATGCTGACGCGAAAAGATCCAACAGAACTGTGGTATCCGCATTACGAATCGCAAAAGGTCCCTCCCGGTGAAATTGTGGAGCTCGATATTGCAATTTGGCCTGGTGGGATAGTTTTTGAAGGAGGAGAATCTCTTCGTTTGGAGATCAAAGGCCATGATCCTATCCTGCCTGAATATCCTCCGCTGTTTCAAAGCCTGGAGAATTTGAATGTTGGAAAACATCTCATCCATACTGGACCAACTTTACAAAGCCAATTGTTGCTCCCGCTAATTGATTATGAATGAGGATGGAAATTCAAGAGATATTCATATTACAAGAGATAAATTGAAACTCACACAACTCGCATGGCTTCTCTGTTCCCTGGGTGTTGGCCTTTTTCTTTTTCCAACCAGACACCACTACCGAGAGCTTTTAGTCAATTTGTAACTAATCATATCCATTCACTCATTTGAAACTTCAATATTAATCACAAACGTCACCGTAATGAATGAGTGATGGTGGACATCATGTACCTGCTCCAAAGCCTTAATGTCTTGTGGATTTGGTCCTTATAGCATGATAACTACAATCTAGTATGACTGACCTGCTTGCTTTAAAAGAGTCTAGCACTGTTGCACTGTTCAGACCAGAGGATTCTACTGAAGATTGTCTATCTGGTGATAGCCTGGCATGGCGAGGAGCAACCCCCGACGAGCCGGGCTATTTGGGATAATTGTGATATGAGTCTCATGGTCGCCTCCCTTGCATTTGGGAAACTATGTATAAAAATATTCTGAATCAATGGGTAACTCTTGACGTTTTTCCCTGAAACTTTGACCAATGCTTAATAGCAGCCAGCTTGACTATCACCATTCAAAGGCAACAACCATGCCCGGTAGGAAGGCATGATGCTACATGGGTGGCGAAACTTTCAAGATTGGAAAGAAAAAAAAACGATGAGCCTGGTGAGTGGCTGAATAACTAGAGCAGGTACAACCCCAAGGAAAGCTCCACTGAGCTATAAAACCCACACAGATAGCTCTTCTTTTCATCGAGAAACAAGACCGTAATTCAACAGCTTGATGTGAAAAATCCCAGCTGTGTGACAAAGATGCAAAATCTAAACGCATGAGCGTTTGGGCCTGTAGTGGGTCTCTCACCAGAGTGGTGCGCTCACGGGTTTGCCCTAGCCTCGTTACCCCTCAATTCCCTTTCACTTAAAACGACATTCTTGGCTGCCTATTTGTTGTAGTTTGTATTTTAAGCGACAAAGATGCCCTCCACGCGCGAAAATGTCAGCTAATTTCAACACCCAGTCTCGTCTTTTCTGCTCTGCTCAATTTGCCCACACATTGTCGCCACTACACTCCTCTCATTCAAGCCTCAAAAACACTCAACTCCCACCAACAAACATCTAAAACCATGTCCGACCGGAATACATCAAGGTCAGCTGAGCCTAGCAATAGCAAGGATGATGTAGAGTATAACTATCAGGAGCTAGACTATGCACCTACAAACGCTCTGGGTACATACTTAGAGGGTCCAAACGAAGGCCTCGAGCATTTGGATAATTACCAAGAGGGTGGATTTCATCCTGTACATCTTGGTGATTGCCTTGGCCCATCTGATCGCTACAGGATATTACACAAGCTCGGTCATGGAGGGTTTGGCACTGTGTGGCTTTGTCGTGATAGCATGCACGATACCTACGTTGCCCTCAAGATCATATCGGGCGATGCGATTCCGGAGAATATCCCAGATCTCACTTTGATGCAACTGGATCAATCCGTACCTGGTGCTGAATATATTACCTTCCCACAAGATAATTTTTCACTCACGGGTCCTAACGGAATTCACCAATGCCTGGTACTTCCCGTTCTTGGCCCATGTGTGGCTCCCCGATTTTGGACTCACATAGAAGATAATCCCGGCCTGGTTCTCCGAAGAACGGCATACCAAGCAAGTCAAGCTCTGAACTTCTTGCACCAGAACAGATTCTGTCATGGAGGTTAGTATATTTGGCATCCATAGTATCCAATTGAAACTGACAGTGCCTTAGACTTTCGGCCCTCCAATATCCTTGTCAAATTGTCAAGTCTAGATGATATGTCTGAAGAACAACTCCTCTCTATCCTCGGCCAACCCATTCTGGCGCACGTAAAGACTGAGTCTGGCGAGGATCTCCCAGAATCTTCACCAAGATATCTTGTTTTGCCTGCGGATACTGCTCGCCTGGGGAGTAAATATCTAACAGACCAAATATCTGTCATTGACTTTGGTGAATCCTTTCCTTTTTCATCGCCACCGGAAGATATTGGTCTTCCAGAAAGCTATCTGCCGCCTGAGCTACTCATGGAAGAAGAGGGAGTTATTGGGCCAGCTTGTGATCTCTGGGCCCTTGGCTGTACACTATTCGAGATCAGAGCGCAGATTCCACTCTTTTATATGATTTATGACAAAGAGGAACTTCTAGCTGAGATGGTTCGTTTCTTTGGAAAACTCCCAGCGAAGTGGTGGGATAGATGGGAAACACGGGGAGAATTCTTTGATGAACAAGGAAATTGGATTCGAAAGCAAATGGTTCAAGAGGAATGGAACTTTGAAGTTCTGTTGAGCAAACAGATTGAAGTTAGATCTTCTAGCAAGGGGAAAAGAGCTCTTGGCATGCCCAAAGCTGAGCAAAAGCTCATTGCTGATCTATTGCATAGCTTGTTTCAGTATGACCCGAGTAAACGAAGGCAGGTGGGAGAAGTCTTAGGTCACGAGTGGTTTAAATTGTGAAGTTAATTAAGAGCACCTCCTTTCTGCTTGCAGATTATCTGCCGTCCTGTATAACTATCTATCCACATAGACGATTATTTGTCTCGAAGAAGTCTGACATAACATGCAACCAAGTTTTATACCTTCATCTTCAAGTCCAGTAGCCATGCCGAGACAAGAGCAAAGACCATTTTTTGATTCACCTAAGAGTCAAACGAAAAGTCTGGTGGTGACTAGTGGAAGAAATCCTTGCACAGGAGCAGTGGTACGCAAATTTTGTAGTGTGAAAGGAACAGATTTAGTGAATGGAGAAAAATAACAACCTAGGTTATTTCATCAAGAACTAATTGCTCAAATGGTAACAGCCCACGTATTCAGCGCTCGGACACACAAGACTTTAAAAGAGGAGCCTCTCACAACTTTTCTTTTCTTTTTCTTGCTTCCGCTCTTCTCCAAAAGACAAATTCCTTCTCATCACTTATCGCTCTACCAAGTCTGCTGCTGTCTGGGGTAGTTGCTTAGGTATTAGTATCGCTGTTCCACGCCAAAATGCCGAAGAATTAGAGTATCAATGCAAGCTAATAGCGCCAGAGTTACGGGTGAGATTTCTGATACAGGGCCACATCGGAACTGGGACTTTGGAGATGATTCGACACAGAGGATAACCATAATATTAGGGACTACACGGATGCTAAAACAATGGAATCATCTAGCCAATGGCGACTACGGAAACTATTGGAGGTAGACTTGATGATTTAGACCCCAAAAGTATTCTCAACATGGAAACTAAAGGCAATTTGCACAATCTGGCTGTTGGTTTCCACATAGAGCTAATACAGCTGTGACGGATTGACTAAAAGAAAACGATCCCGGTCCACAGAGTAAGCTTAGCAGTTCAGCCCTGGTGGATCGTTGACACAGCTACTAGTTATGTGAGTAGATATTGGTTTGAAGTGAGTCCGCCTGTTGTAATTGTCATTGGAGCTTTCATGTGCTTTATTTGGCATGGGGTTGTCTTTGACTAAGGAATCTTTCGTGACCGTCCCTGGTCACGGACGAAATACAAAATTGAAACAGTGGGAAACTCTCTTTCTCGCGGAGCATCTCATCAAGTTTCCGCCACCAGCCTCTAGGGCCCCGGGTCCCCGAAACAGCAGGACTTAGTAAGGTAATGAAGGTTTGCCGTTTTGTGGGGATCCATAGACATATTCGTCGTAATGGTGGAAATGACTTCGGAGCTATAACCTTTTGCAAACTTTCTTTCTTGTTAATTCGAAGGTCGCCGCACTTCCAAACTGCGAGAAGCGGTTTAAATGCGGCTATATTTTGAGCGGGAGTGTCCCAATCAAGGTGGAACAAGATCAACTGGGCTACCAGTAGCCGCGTTCTGCAGTCAATGAATTATTGAGAACCAATATCCAGTAGAGCTATTGGGAATAATGAGAGGTAGATGCCAGGCTATAATTGATACAAAATACAGGTACTCATTTTTCCCGTCTCAAAGGTACATGGCAGAGTTTGAAGACGCTAACCATTTAAACCCAGTCCTTATGTAAGCCGGAGCTAACATTTCTTTTGGTACTCCGTAGTACCATACAAAAAAAAAGCAAAGGTCTTGGCGGGTGGGGTAAATCTGCTTAGACCAATCATGTGCCTGATTATACGCAGGCCAATGACCTGGTCATTTTTATTCGGACGTCTTTTGGTCTCCGAGCCCGAGAATCCCATTAAATGGATTCTAGCTCGACTTCTAATACTCCGAAACAGGATAACATGCTATAGAGAGCATGTGTATCGATGACCATTGTAGTATAGTAATCAATGAAGCGTGGTAAGCCTAGATCCCCCATTCCTTTAGCTTCTAGCTTAAGGAGTCCGAACCAGCCGTTTGTGGTCTATAAAAGGGAGAGCCCGTCTCTAGAGAAATAAACTATGACCCCGAAACAAGTTAAATCATTACTTTTTTCCCTATTCACTTATCTTTTTTTCATTTTGCATCGATGCATCTTCAATCTTTCTTTGCCTTTGCTGTCGCAGCTATAGGCTCTGTTGCCGCTCGTAATGTGTTGGACACACCAGACCAGAGACGTCTAGATGCCCTCGCTGTCAAGCTTTTCAAAACGCGTCCCTTTGACGATCTTATTGCTGAGGCTCGTCAAACCTTCCTGGAAACAACAGAGGAGTATGGTTATAATGTCGCAGGGAACTCAATCCAAGAGAAACGTCTTGATGTAGCTATGGAAGAGTTCGCCTTCTCATGCTTGCAGAGAATAGTGAACGATGATCCAGCGTATCCTACTGTCTACTGGCTTGACACTGCACCTCGGGCTGGTGTTTTTGGGGGACGATTCGGGTATGACAACACCGACAACACCTACCGCACTATTCCCGTCAACAGCTCTTATAGCTACATTATACGTGGCAAGCGGACAGAGGTAGCAGATGCAACCTTCTCACTGCACGAAAATTGGATTCTAACTCCGCAAACCTCCGTCTTGACAAAGGAACAGCTTGTCATAGAAGCCGATGGCTCCTACACCATCACGGTCAACTCATCGTCGTCTGACTCTCCCAATCACATCCAGATCTTCCCTAATTCAAGAGTGCTCATGCTTCGCTTCAATATGGGTGATTGGATTGCTGAAGCCCCCGATTATGTGGAAGTCAGCATAGCCGAACAGACCGCCCCACCCACGAAACCGATCTCAGAGGAGGAGATCATCAGGAGAGCGAGAGAGGAAATCCGGATATCGCTTCATCCATACGGGGAATTAATCCAGGGCAACTGGACTCTCTCACAACCTCAAAACCTCATCACCCCCCCTGTGCAAGACCGAGACTCAGGCGCTCTCATAACTCAGGCCACTTCGTTTTCCCATTTCAATATGAGCAAGTCCGAGGCAATGGTTATTACTATCGATGCTGCTGGTGCCCCATACTGGTCCTTAGTCTCCCACACCCTCTATCAGATCACCCTTGACCCTCAGAACCGAACGGAGTCCCTCAACATGGCGCAGGTTGTTTTGAACAAGAATGGCACGACTACCATGGTTCTTAGCTCCGCCGATCCAGGTGTCCACAACTGGCTCAAAGCAATGGATGAGGGCCAGGGAGTTATCGTCACCAGGTTCCAAGGTTTGCCCGTATCAAACGAGGATGGCGGTGCCCAGATCAAGATTTGGAGTCAAGTAGTACCTCTTAAACAACTTCGCAAAGTTCTTCCTGTGGAGACGAAATATGTTACGAAAGCGCAACGGGCCGATCAATTGAAAAAGCGAGCCCAAGGCTGGGACCACATTCGAAAATTCTGATCCAGGGCACTAATGAATTGGACAGATCAAGAATGTGAGGGGTGTTCTGTGAATCATCAAGCCAGGACTATTTCTTGACACAGGTTCTTTCTTTCTTTTCTTCCCCAAAATGATGTATTGTTACAGACAAAGTAGATATTTTAAGTTCGCTCAATACTACGCAACATATCTACATAAATCAATATTTGCTATACGTGGTATGTTTCCGCGGATGACACAACTCATTTCACGATTGCCCTTTCAACTGTAGTTGACCATTGATTCATTTTATAAGCGGTTGCCTATTGTCTAATTGATAATTATGGATGAAAATTGTGTGATTTCTTTGACAGATATTGATAGTTGCTAAGGGTACAAAACCACATGAACAATTATCGCCCTTGGTTGTTTCACGACTAACTATAACTTCATTCTAAATGACGGTTACCCTTTGGTATGCTTTTTTACCCATGTATATATGAAGACTCTGTTGAAGTTAGCATAGAGCTGAATCATAGAGTTGGCATCCATAGGTGTGTAGTAGTTGCTCTGAACTGCCATGATGTCGTATCTAGGGAGGATAACGATCGGCGGTGGCTTTGGGATCAGGTTTGCAGCAACTTGATCGTTAGCAGGCTTGGTGTCGCTCATCATGAGAACTTGAAGCTTGGCAAATTTGCCATCACTGTCAGAGGATGCGGTGACCGGGGAGCTGCCAATGGTCGACGAGTGGATGGTTGAGAGATCAAACTCAGGTGACACATACTCTACTGCAAGAAGACGCAGAGCCAAAGTCTCTTCGTCAACGGGCTTGCTACCTGCTGTCTTGATGGAAAGCTCCTGGGTGAAGGCGCTGATGGCAGCACTGTCCTCTATAGTCTAAGTTTGAGTCATTTTGAAGATAGGGAGGAAGTTTGAAGATTTGACAAGTTCTGAGAATGTGCAAGATGAAGAGTGGACAAATCCGAGCTGGAAGTTTGGTTGATCCCGTTTGAGGGGTGCGTTTGTCGTTCTTATTCTACTTGGGCAAGACGGCAAGTTTACTTGCAATGGATGCAATCTGAGTGTTGACTTCACATGAATGGACGATGGCAAAGGTGATTTCTGTCCGTGTCTAGATGAATCTTCTCCGTCGATAGTCAATATCAGCTGTTCAAAGTTCAGCTTGCCACTTTCAGCCTCCGTGACAGTTATTGACGGGGTGGAGATCCTGAAGGTGGGCATATGTGCCCAGTGGTGCGCACAGATTCTACCCATAATGATCTGATGATTAGCACATGGCAAGCCCTCCCGGGGTGAGTTACATTCGGTATCCACCTCTTCGCTCCCAATAAGAGGCTAAAGTGGTGGTGTACCACCTCGATGCTGACAGCACGCCGGTGTTTCTTCAGATTTCTCATGTCCAAACTCAACATATCCCTTTCAAGGCTGGCACTTTAGATTTGATGGATCAGCCCATGTTCCACCAATATCCTGTCTATGGAGTGCTGACCACAGGAAGAAGGTGGTTCAAATACCACGGGAAGAATCTTTCAAGTCATCACAGGTGAATACCCACAGGAGCCGAACGAATCCCATTAGTCGAGAGTAATTATGACACAATGACTTGGGTCAGAACATTGCGATCAATGCTTTCGTTTCCTATTGTGTATACATGTCTCAGAATTCTCGTCAGCGTTGTAGCAGATGGTACCACACGTCCATTTTTCAGCAATACGAATCACCCAAGTTTTGCATTTATGGCGCTTACATGGGGGAGAGCTGAAGATGTGAATTACGATTGCGTCCGAGAGCCATTTCCCTCGTCACGGTCAGGATTGCATTGTTGACGCAACAGGCTCTCGATTGATTGCAGATATCCAGCCCCTCTCACAGCCGGTCGACCATCAGCAGTTTCACGCAAAGCAAGAACACGGGCTCACTTCACTCTTGTTTTACATGTACAATCAACATGACCACTGATCCCACGCAAACCACCGATTCTGTCGAGGTCGTATTGGCGATGATGGATCGAACCGCCACCTCTGTTTCATTTCCCGAGCCGCATGTTGCGTCCACCTCTCGAACGAATGAGGGTTCAATCACCACTCAGTCCAACGAGCCATCCAGGTATGTGCAATTTTTCCATTTTTACATATTATTTCACGCTTACTTACTGTCCAAAAGTGATGCCAAGACCAATGATAGTAGCATGGACACGGTCGCGCTTGAGCTCGAGAAAGCCGTGAGCTCGCCAGGTGAAGCCATCGGTGATTGTTACACACCCGCCCTCTTCATGTTTGGATTTGAACCATCAGTATCACACCTAGACCAACGTCAGGCATTTTCTCGGCTCCTTGGTATATCAGGAGTAGCTCGTATGTTTGCAACTCTCAATACTGTGACGGCCCGTGCAGCTCGCGAGCAGACCAAGCCCTACTCCATCTCTGAACCTGAGCAGTATGTTTCAGCGTTCAACGAGGAGGCCGACGCCATCACCAAGGCTCTCATCGTGGGTTCGCTTACCGGATTCTACGATTCAACCGTTGGCGGGTCAACCCGGACAGAAGAGTTGCTGCTCAAACGATCGGAGTTGCATTCTGCTGTGCTTCGTAATATCTCCAGCGGCTTATCACCTGTCAATAAGGAGCAAATGGAAAAGCTCGATGAGGTCTTGACAGACTTTGTGGCCAAACTCAAGCCCTACAAGTGTGCTCCAACCTCTAAACAGCCCACACTGAAACACATGATTCTCATTAACCATGTTCGAATGGCTAATTTAACTGGTGGCGGCAGTGTGTTTGTCGTTGAACAGTTCACTCGCATGGTTTCTATGATACTCAATGCCGAAGAATGGCGTGTAGCATTGCGAAAGCCAGCATTTCTCGGCAGGAATGAGAAGATCTAGTTCAGCATGACAACAACAATTTCTGAGATGAAATTGGACGGGGTCAAGTATGAGTCCAACAAGGCCAAGTATCAGCAGGCACTAGAATTAATGATTAGTGAGAACCGGAATCTGAAAAATATTGCGAAGGAAGGCGGCCTTGAGGGCTTTGGACGGGAGCCAGGCCTCATAATGCCAGCGTATGAGATGAATTGAGAAATTAGTGGAATTTCAGGCGATAAGTGACCACAAGAGAATTTGTTTGGTAGCAATAACAGAATGAAACCATGATCAACATCACCAATTGCACGTCATGCCCGTACACTGGCTGTGGCATCAAAGGACCACAAAGCGCCCGAAGGCTTTAGCACCAGAGGTGGTTTGTATGACAGTGTTGGTTTGTTTAATCCTCTAACCAGTCAAATTCCTCTTCCATTTTCGCCATCATCGACCCTAATTCTACTTTACGACAGGTTAGTCAATGTAGCACTACACTTTTCATCTCCACACTTTATGAAAGTGATCTCCATAGGACACTATATAGGAACATGACTTTATCAGAATTGTGGAGAAGAAACAATTACATTCAGAAATGGATTATCTACAACTCATTTCTCACAGCTCTTGGTTGATTGGGCCAGGATTGGTCAGCTGGCCAAATTCCTCCATTGACTTGCCACTAACCTTCGTGAAGACTGCATCGAGCTCATTTTTTTTTGGCAAGCCACCTGAAGTCAAAGTCGGCAACGGTATAGATAATTTTAAAGTGTCACTTGTGTTCTGGGCCTTGTTGGTCGACCAATGCCAGGTAGAACCATCAATGTGCATAAAGACAATTCGAGTGCGGGGCTGATACACCCAAATAGGGCTGGCCTCGTCCCCAGAAGTGTTGAGTCTCATCACTTGGTTGATGCGCAGAGTATGGTCAATAGTGTTGTTGGATGAGCCTGTCTCAACTTTGACCGTCTTCAGGGACGAAATGAAGTTGGTCAAGATGCCATCGATCTGCAGCAAGGCAGACTTAGTCAGGCTGAATCCCTTGAACAATTCACAAGAAATTCAAGATGAACTTCAGTCTCGAACATATTCTTGGAGAAGGTGCTCACAGAGCCATTTGCATAATTGAATAATCCTGCGAGTGACCCACCCATGCCATTGTAGGCGGAGTTCGCCATATCAGCAAAGGACTGAACTGCTTCGCTTGGAATAGTAATGTTGTACGGCTCAGGGTGGCCACGCTTAGTGCGAGCGTCAGCGTTCCAGATGGCTGTGAAGAGAGAGACGATGGATGAAATGTCCACCAGATGATTGTAGCTGTTGATTGCATTCTCTTCATTATATGGCGGAATAAGTGTAACGTTCTAAGGTAGCGGTGTCTTTACAGCCTTTACTTCCTCGCTTGGACCACCCAAGGCTACGTTTAGTTGGTCTATGATGCCAGACAAAGATCCGTTATCAGCAGAAGCCGTAGTTGGACCAGAGACCAAAAACTCAGAAATCGCTTCATAGCCCTAGGTGATATCGGAGGCAACGCTGAGCACGTCAACCAGAGGTTGTAACTCTCCAAGATCCAAAACGGAACTCATTTTCGTTGACAGTTTAAAATTAGTTTGGGTAGAAGGCAAGTTCAAGTGTGTGAGGTTGGCAATCGCTAGGGAAAATGCCTGAGGGTATCAGTCTGATTTTGTATGAAGTCAAATCTACGCCGAAGGCTCGTAAATTATCCAACCACTTAGCTGTCTCAATGTAAATCATTGCACTCGCTTTGGAAAGATTCTATTGGTTCTGGAAATATTAGCATGTCTCAAGGACGGCCTAAGTGGCGTTTGATGCTTACACAGTGAAGGTTCGGTTCCAGCACATAAGTGGGCGCAACTGTGCCCCATGATTTCAGCGCTTCAGACCCCAAGCTAGAATGCCCATTTCATGCAGCCTCCGCCCGCTTAACCGAAGTCCATCGCATTACCGAGTCTGTAGCATGGTAATTCTCGATCAAAGCTGTGGACCGAGGCTGTCTGAGGTCTGGCCCAATCCGTATTACTATTATTATATACAAGTCACACTTTGCTTCTCGCCACCTTTTGCCACTAACGCAATATGCATAAATTCGCTTGACATATACTAGTGGTTCGAATGGCAGTACAGGGTCGCGTTGCTAAGGATGCGGGGTCATAACGTCTATCGTTGCAGCAATGGGTAACTACGATCGAAAAAACCCTGCACGCTTACTGGCAATGGTGGGCAATCACTCAATTATGACATTGACCTGGAATTTGGTAGCCAATCCCGTATAGGTGGCTTTCCTAGATCATGAAACAAGCTGTAAACCTTCGTTAATCCGTATTTTCTCACTGAAAGTCCGGACTGATGACTGGGATCCACAAACTTACTATTTTTCCCATGCACCGTCCACAGGAAATCAAATCTTTGTGTTGCACTGACCTGAAATGGGAATACGCATCTAGATGCCCGCTTATCATCTATCTGTAGGCAGAATCTCGAACAGGGCGTTGCTGGTCCGTGGCGACCTAAGGCTACGCCAGTTGCTTCCGTTTGATGGCTAATCATTTTTAAGATTAAGGGATCGTGGAACATGGACAGGCCAATACAAAGTAAAATAGATTAGATTGTAAATACTATTAGCTAGTTGGTGTAGGACTCCTTTGCCTTTCTCTCAGAGTGCAATGTCGTTCATTGGATAAAGGAGGCAAAATTTAGAGAGGTACACTACATCGGTACGCTAATCATAGATACCTCCATCCATAGAATATACAGGTCCTACGGGTTCTACTTCGTACCAAGTGCGCTTCATATTAAATTCTCGAGAATCTCCAAGTCAAGGCCCCTCGTTTGTCTCATGCGACCAATCAGGGAGCACCTTGCATCCATTGCACTCACACCCACAGCCCGTAGTTTCTACTTCGGACATTTCAACAAACCTAACTCCAAGACATGTCCCACCCATACGGCTCGCTTCCCGGTAGTCGCAAACATGCGATGACCGAGCCAGGCCGTGTGGTGTCATTAGGGGGAGTTTTTGGACCTAGTGGCGCAGGGCTGATGCGCCAAACCAGCGAAGCACTCGACCCCGCAGAATCTGTGGCGGCGAATTGAGGGGCCACAACACCCAAGTATCTCGGCAACCAAAACTCAGCTAGTTCGATCGAGTCCGCAATGGCCATTTAGCGGGGTTGCATTTGACTGTACCAAGAGATGAGGCGTTGCCTGCTAAAATTCCTCCATTGCAAAATCATCGTTGCGGCACTACCATAGGAACTCAACAAATTCGTCATCGTTGATATCATTTGGACACCTCTTCGGCGCGAATCACTGTCCTGTACAGTTAATATTGGGAATAAACATCAATATATTATATTTCCCACTTCAATAAACAAACGATTATAATAGCTCATAATTAAGCTCTTAACAAACATCACATTGTGTATCATGATATCTCTACACAATCCTAATTACGACCTTTGGCTATTTCCCCGTTTATTCTCCCCGATATGGAAGCTGAAACATATGAAGAACGCCACACGGGGCTAACAATGACGGATTCGATGAGTTCCTAAAGCACACGGAGTGGTTCATGTCGATGCGGAATAGCCCCGCGACCAAACGCCCTTGGCCAGGGTCAAAAGCCAGCAGTAAGCCATCTTTCCATACATAGGTCAGCTCGAAGTCACCGGGTACGAGGTTGCAATTATGTAGAACTATAGCGCCAACTTCCTACCAGACTTCAACATCTACCCAGCCGGAAGTCATCCGCGCGAACCAGATCGATCACTTCCGGGGTGAGCCCAAAGCTCCAATCACGTTAATGAGCCGAGCGAAAATTACTTTCGCTAAAATCCTGTGGTTGAATAGCGTACCTAATGAGAAATGAACCAAGGTCTACCGATTTCGGCTTAGCTATCTTTGGCTGACCTCGTAACGAATAGGCCTAAGTGGGAAAAGTGGAGAAAATGAGGAAATTCTTCTTACATCGACGAACCATTGTGCAAAACATATAATTGTGATATTGATAACGAATGTAATACACTGTGATGGAAAAGGAAGAACATAACTAATTAGATTAAGAAATCTCCTCTAATTATGACAAAAAGAATAGTATTCCTTGTTTTCATAGGATAATAACTTTGAATTGAACGCTCGAGCACTCCATGTCATCGCCGTGTTCTATAGGGTAGGTCGGTAGAGACGTGAAACTGAGGGAGGTGGTACAAGCATCATCGTCTTACGAACTCTGCGATCCAGGAATAGAAACCCTTTTTTCTGTTGTCAAGTTAATCCATTACGAATGAGAGTTGTGTAAGAAGCTGGAGCGATAGTTAGCACTACTGCCCTCAGTGGTGGTATTCTACTATCCTGTTGCGCCACACACGACAGGATACGCAGTGATCAGAGCGACCTCAGCACTGAACTAGCTAAGTAAGGCATTGAGACAAAGCGTCGATCCATAACAGTTATACGACTACAATTTTAAAATAGAATATCAGCCTAATTTCTGATTATTCAATATGAACTAAGACTAATTTTTATGCTTTAGCTTTTCCAACGAGTTCGCCATGGCAAGAGCACTCCGCCAATAGAGCGAATACCTCAACAAGCTTGCTTCATAAGCACCGACAACATTCTCAAGTCTGCAAGCACATATTGTTACTCCATTTATTTGTCCTCTTCCTCTATTTTTCGACCAATGCATGAATTCATCACCTTTCTGTGATTCAAAGAGGTCGAAGGGCTCGGGATCGACCGTGGATGCCTGTAGAGTCGACCCGATCGCACAAGCGTCGCATACTTGGACTGATCGGGTATAAGCCCACATGACAAGGCCTGCCTCATATAACGCAATGGGCGCGATAAAACTGATGTATGGCGCTGTTGACAGGGCTTCAATTTCCTCGGAATCAATTGACGCGATTTGCAGGAGTTTTATGATTTGACCCGCGTGCCAAATTGCTAGCCAAGCGTCAAATGACTTTGACCATTCAAAAATTCGTGATTCCAGCTGTCTGCTCAAGATACTCGGTTCGAGGGCTTGCTGTAACCCTGAGGCAAGCTCTTTTATGATCTTTAAGTTGGCTCTGAGCGCCATCTGGGACAAATGATATAGAGGTATAGAACTGGCCTCTATGACATTTATATGCTTTTGAGATGATAATAGGGATCCCAATGCACGGTTTCTATAGCAATCTCTCCAAATATTTAGTTGCGATGTCCAGAATTCAAGCACTCGGGATGAGCTAGGTGGTGCGTATATTCCCGAAGCCTGTAGCACTCGTGAATGATCTTTTGAGCTTCTGTTCTTGTTGATCTCTGGCCATAGCCAAGCTTGCATCGCGCAAAGCCCGTAGCCGTATTCATCCTCTAATAGCGGCGGAAGACTGTCCCGTCCCTCGCAGTCCATTGCTATATCAATGAGGCTCATAAATCTCATCGCTGTGCGCTTTTGTGATTCGATAATTTTGACTTGTCGCCATTCATCCATTGTTTCAGCCTCCCAGAGCTTTTCCGAGCAGGGTGTGGTTAGATAGAGCTCGTCATATCTTAAGATTGGACTGTATCCGCGGAGGAAGCAAAAGTAAATGGATATCCAAAAAGAATGAAAAGCCAGCCTGAATGATGAGTTACATATTCAATAGATTCTTGTCATAAATCGGAAACCTACATACCTCTTCACCTTTTCGCGCCTCAGCCAACTCGTGGGAATTGTGTCTTGGGGGTCATTCTGAGCGAGATCGTGTTGCTCTTCAAAAAGACCACTGTCTCGGAAGATGGCGAGCATGGTGCAATATCTGAAATATGCTTTGCTAAACTTCATATCATCCTGTGATATGTCAGAGATTTTCTTGCGCGCGAAATAAGAGGCCGAGTTACTGAGTATTGAAGAGTAAAGATCACATTTAGAAGCAATGCTTGATGGGCCTGGAGGGTCCATCTAGAGTCTATCGAGCGTCGTGAATTGAAATCAGACTAGTTTATGATCAGCGATTCCTTTCAGCCTATTCATATTTTGATACTCACTAAAGCATTGCAAAGACTCCTGGTGAGTGATTCGTTCCAACGTAAAGCCACTTCCATCCGCGAGGGTATTCGTGACTCCCATGCTCCTATCATTAGCACACTATTAACAATTTCAATATTGTCTTCCATCGGTTTAAAAGTGGCTCTGTGAATAACCGGCCAAATAGGGTGAAATTTGGCAAAATAGAGATCCAGGCACTCCTGAAAGGCCAGACTGCCAATGGCAAAGCAAAACTGTTGAGTTCTTGGTCCTGTCGTCGCGTCGTTGGTTGGTTGTAGTTGTGTTTCGTGGCCGTATATGTTGGAAAGGGCATAAGGCCAGTGTTCAGATTCATATAAATGTTCTAATATCTCTGAAATGCCTGTGCTTAGCGGATTGTCATCTGGGCTCTGTGGGCTCTGCTGGGTGCTTGTTATCGCCAGTGATGGGTTGGTCTATGTTGAATTCTCCTCGTAGTTAGTCCTGTAGATCTCATAATTTGGAATATCTAAATCATGTTTCCAAACCGTAGAGCTATTGAACTCTATTGATGGCTTGGGAGTGGCTTGGTATTTTGCCCAAACGGGATCCAGCACAAGTGGGGCGTCCAATCTTGTATGTGAGTCCCCTCTGATAAGCTTCTCAACTGGGGTGTTGGGAATGCTAGTATTTTGGTCATCTGGATTCGAGATTGGATGAGTTTCGTTGACGACACCCGTGCATCTTTGGTGTGTGATTCCCTGTGTGGCAATGCTTTTCTTTTCGCAAAGTTTGACTTGGTGTTGCTGAATCATGTGTCGCTTGAAAACATCCCTTCAAAACTTCCAAATCAGTACAAAATGTTGCGTCAAGATGAAAAATCATTACAGACTCACTGGCGGCCGTAGGATCTGCCACACTTAGGGCACTGATAAGGTTTATGCAAATTGTGGGACCGAATATGACGCAGGAGGTGCTCATTGCGACGGTATGCCCGACGACAACCGGGCACAGTGCATGGATACCTGCGGTTCTCTAATCCATCGGCGCCTTGTTCTGCGGCTGCAACCTGTTTCGGTGTTGTTGCGGGTAATGGATCCATTTGGGTGAAATGTGGGGAAGAAGGATGGGCGTGGGTGATGAGGTCCGGAGAAGAGGCATGTGGGTTGAGGCTTTATAACTTCACCGAAGAGGGGGGCTTGAGCAACGTGTGCTTCACTAGGGCCCTCATGGAGAGAACAAAATAGACTTCGCAGGGATCTGTGATGGAAATGAGGGCGTCACAATTGGCTTGGAACCACAATCGTGGGGATGTTCTCCACCTCCAACCACCTCCCGCTTCCGCACCTCCGGATTACCCCACATGACGGTGGTTCAACCCACATACAGAGGCGCAAATCATTAGCTATGTATTTGGCAATTATAGATATAAGAAGGGCAGAGATGAAGTAATTAATCCAAGTATCCATTGTGACATTCCTTCTCATCTATATCCGTCAATACATTCCGAGCTGGTTTCTCTATCACTAAAAACTCACGATGGTCAAAGCTCACGCTATCTACAATGACTTTGCGGCCGCGTCCCGGCCTTTCAGAGCAGAGGCTACCATCGAAGACGTTGAGGTGGAGGGAGAAATCCCCAAGGAACTCAATGGTACCTTCTATCGGGCAAGTTCTCCTCGTTGTCAGCTCCACACATTTGTTGACCTGAACTAGGTAATGCAAGATCCCTACTACGAAAGGGATTATTATCTCGGTGGCTCAAAGACCATCGCATTTGACGGAGACGGCAGCATCAGTGCTTTCAGGATCAAGAACGGCAAGGTCTCCTTCCAGCAAAAGTATGTCATGACGGAGCGACTTGTTGCAGAGCGAAAAGCCAGTGGAGCTCTTTTCGGCATGCTTGCCAGTCCATTTTCGAATCATCCATGTGTTCGCGCGGTTCTAGACAGCACGGCCAACACAAATGTCATTCTGCATGCCGAAAAGCTACTGGCCTTGTGCGAGTTTGGACCTGCGTATGAGCTTGACCCAAGTATGTCCCCATCCCTGAAATCGACCTATTTAACACTAAACAAATTTTCTCTTGAGACACTCTCCGCACTATTGGACATGACGCATTTGTGGGTGTAAGCTCTGAGAAGCCTTACACTGCCCACCCGCATGTTAGTAATATGTTAATTCAGCAAGGCGGCACTCTAACCTCTTTGACACAGGTTGACCCGAAGACCGGCAGTCTTGTCGGGTTTGGGTATCAACTCGAAGGACTGGGAAGCCCCCAAGTAAGATGAAGGTGTTAAGTGCTTTGTGATAGCATGAACTAATATGAAGATAGATATCCGTCTATGTCGTTGACAAGGACGGCCAAGTAACGTTTAAACGAGACTTGGAGTTTGAGGGTGGCGGAATCATTCATGATTGTGCAATTGTAATAGTACCCTGTGATATGAGGGATGCCGTGCCTAAATTTATTACAGACTGACAATTACATCGTCATTATGCGAATGCCCTTCTTGGTTGATCTCAAAGATCACGAGAAACCAGGAAACCACCAATGGTAAGCCCCTAAACATGCAAGTATCCGATATAATCCCTCCAGATACTTACCTTAAATGCAGGTACTATGACGAAAATTGCCCAGCATGGTTTGGTGTGATCCCATTCGACAAAAGTGTTGCCGTGCGATGGTTCCAATACAAGAACTGCATGGCCATCCACACTGGTGCTTCTTGGGAGGAGGATGGCAAGATGTATGCCGACATTACTAGTCTTTCACAACACAAATTACTGACTTTTTGACCCAGTTACTTTGATGCTTCAGTGGCATCCCATAATGCATTTTCATTTCTACGTAAGTTAGCATGTTGGTTGCATCGTAAATCAGGTTGCTAAAATGGCGTTAGCATGTCGTAATGGGCCGAATCCGCAGCCAAGCGAGATTAGCGTCAATTATGTGAAATGGTGTATAGATTTCAACAGTGACACAGATGTCATGCGAGACCCTGGTAAGCTGCAAAAAGTTGTCGAAGAGTTATCATGACTAATCCATACCACAGAGATCCTCCTTGACGTACCTTGTGAATTTCCTCGAATCGATGAAAGATTCCTGACAAGGAGAAGTAAGTCGTAGCATTGATTCACCGCACATCAGCGGGCGCCTTACTAACCCCGCCACCAGCCCGCTATACTTATCTCGACTGCTTCAAACCGGATGTAGGGAACTCGACACAACTTTACCAAGGTCTGAACGCCCTGGCTCGTCTTGACTATGAGACAGGAACAGTCGAATATTTCTTTCCAGGGCCAGACTGCTTGGTCCAAGAGCCATGTTTTAGCCCAAGGCATCCAGATGCTGAAGAGGGTGACGGATTCCTCATTACTATGATTGACAACATGAAGTTGAATCGAAATGAAGTGGTGAGCAGTATTCCTCTTATACATTCTACAAGGAAGCTGAGAAGGTTACTTCTTAAGATAATTCAAGATACCCGTGACTTCCAAAACGTTGCGGCAAAGATAGTCCTACCTTTCCGTAAGTTCCACCGATTAGTTTTCACAACAGCTACCATAAAGCCATGATTAGATTTGTAATAACATACTCAGGTCTCCGTTCTGCCGTTCACGGCAATTGGGTTGATGCTGCCCGAATCCCAGAAACCGAGCCCTCTGAAATGATGGAACTGCCAAGTATCTACCCCGATATTCCGACTGTAAAGCTGTGAGGGTGTTAGGAATATGTCTTTTCACTGGGTGAATAGTCTATATTTATATTTATAAACACATCATGTATCCTATAGACTTTTATGTTTTCCTTGGTCTTGCGGGAGCTGGAGTTGATGCTGCTTTCTGTTCACTAGTCCCTAAACAGGATCGAGAGAACACCAAGCATCACATCTCATAGCACGTATGGATCTAACCAATAAATTTGATTCACTGGTGGAAACGACGCTTCCAAGGCCATATTTTAGATCGAAGGACGAGAGTATACTATTGCGCGAAAGTGAGCATTTAGTAATAATCTGCAACAGGTAGTGTGTAACTTTACTCGACTGAAGACAGTTTCAGGGGTGTTATCTGTCTACCCTAAACAAAGTGGATGGAAACCTGAAACACCTGTTGTCGATGGAAGCGATAAATGGTATTCTGCAGCAAATCATATTGTTGGAGGATGCATCACTGGATGATTATACTCTGATAGGGAAGTGATTTTCTGGGAAAAGAAAAGATTAAAAACCACATATAATATGCATCCTGAAACGGTGCTTATTCTACGGAGTGAATAATGGAAATTTCCGTCTAAAACTCTGTAATGAAACGTAGTGCGCGTTAAACTTGGGATTTAGTGGCCAATTAACCAATTGCAATGATTTAACTCTGCTAGTCCACTGTTTGAGGCGCAGCCCAGCAAGCTTGTTGACACTACCATCTGGCTGACTAATCAAACCCGGTCCATTTGTGAGCCAAATTTGCTCGGACAAATGATCAATTCAACCAAATTTACTCTCTATTGTCTTACAGCCTCCATCCGCCGCCCACAACGTAACACCGGTATCTCGTCGTCTGGGATTGAAAACTATTAACTAGAGGGCGAGGCGCTCACGCCGATTTTATTGACGAACAACTGGGCGTACCAAGACGTCCGGATTAGAATGTGGTCAGAGCATCGTTTCACAATCAGTGTGCCAGTACCGATCCACATTTCGCCCCAATACCTTGTCGCTTATATTCAGACCATCACCCCGGTCTTCCGGCACATTGAATCATACCAGAACTGGGATGAACTTCCTCCAGATCCGAACTTGTTCCAGAACGATGATTTCTTTGGGCCCTTTGACAATTCAAATCGCGCGTTTGCCGTCCACGAGGTTTACGAACTTGTTCCAGGCGCTATTAGACGCTCCACTTGCCTGGTTGTCTCTCAGAATACTTCTGACGGTATGCGCTTTCGTGTAACGAATCATATGAACTCATCCTTCACTTCCCCGATGCTCATGAGCCTTTGGGCAAAATGGACCGTTCGGCCTCGACCCATTAACACCATTAGTTCCGAAACACGCACGACTGAAGAATGGGAATTATTAGATGAAGTAGTCTTCAAAGCTAATCGGCTTACTATTTCGTGGGTGGCTCCGATTGCTGAGAGCGCACACAGCGGCATATGTCATAATATTTT
Source organism: Calonectria pseudoreteaudii (assembly GCA_001879505.1). NCBI lineage: Eukaryota > Fungi > Ascomycota > Sordariomycetes > Hypocreales > Nectriaceae > Calonectria > Calonectria pseudoreteaudii. The sequence continues at coordinate 57,150 of KV875317.1, forward strand.
GGATGATATTGTTAACAGCTTGGGGGATTAGTGCATGGGGAGGGCTCATTTGTCACACGATGATTCTGGATTAGAATGAGCAGGCCTGGCGATATTGGGGAAATCACAGTTAAGTGGATTAGAGTAGCTCGGAATACGATAGTCCAATTTTGTTTCAAGGTTTTATTGTCATTTAGCTCGTGATGAGGATTTCGCCGATATAAAGAGAAAGGGTGCTTAATCCGTGGAGATGCTAACATATAAATATATATACGTAAGAATCTATTCATCGGTTTAGTCAAGCTTTACAGAATATTGCAGCGGCAATTTGCGGCTACTCGAGCCTGCATATAGCTTGTACTCTCCCTTGCGGAGGCGCCACTGCTGTGCTTCAACATCCCAGATGCTAAGATCGCGTCTGGTGAGAGGGAACTTGGCTAGTCCAGACTGCTTAGGTACCAGGGGGCCGACCTGTTTGAAACCACGGAGTTGGCGGATAGGCGTGTCGCCACCAGGAATACCGACATACAGCTGGGCAGCCTCAGCACCTTCAACATCACCCGTATTGGTCACGGCAACCGTGGCCATGGCGACGATATCCCAGAGCTCGGGGTGGCCGCCCTGGACGATTTTGAGATCTGGATTGGGAAGCTCTTCTAAGCTTACATCTGACCGGAAAGAAGCAACCAAGTCGGAAAAGCTAAAGGTGGTATATGATAAACCAAACCCAAACTCGAACAAAGGCGTGATGTTCTTCTTGTCAAAGTAGCGGTAGTCGGTATACACGCCTTCTGTAAAGTTGACTTCGGGATACCAGTCAAAGGTAGTGGTAGCGTTGAGCAGGTCTCCGTAGTCTTCTTCCTTCTGCGCGACAGTGAATGGGAGTTTCCCCGAGGGGCTGATATCTCCAAATAAAATGTCGGCGAGGCTGTTTCCCGCTTCTTGGCCGGGTAGGCCAGCATAGATGACAGCCGTCACGTTGGGATGGTCAATCCAAGCATCAACGGTACGCACGCCCGCATTATGAATAGTGACAATTGTGTTAGAGCAGTTGGTAGCGACATTCTCGACAAGTTTGTCGCTGAATTCATCCGTTAGAGTAGTGCGGTCAAAACTCTCCGAGGCATAAGCGTTGATAAATACGAGGCAGGCTTCTGAGTCAGCGAAGTGAGGCTGAGGGCTTCCAGAAAAGAAGTCCCAGCGAATGGTACCGTGGTTCTTTATTATGCGGTCCTGAATCGCTTGAAACGGAGAGATGATGTAGGGGGGTGTGGCAATACCAGAACCACCGCCGGTGATGAGCGTGCCGTTGAATGTGTTCCAGCCAAAATTGACCTCGTAGCCGCCACCATATCGATTGGGGTTTTCCCAAGGGTTGGCTTTTACAATAGCGTCATAACCATACACCGAAACCATCTTGGGCTTTTTCAGAGGCAATGCACTGTCAATGTTCTTGACAAGAACGGTGCCCGCCGCGCCAATTCGGCGGATAAGATCAGCATGATTTCCTTGGACATCTACGGGAAAACTTTGGGTTGCATAGCTGCTGATTGCGATGGGAGGCAGCTCACTGTCCTGGTTGAGATAATAGTAGGATGCGAAGAGACGAGTGGCCATGTCGTCAATCCGTGCAACACTGACAGACGAGTTGGTCACCGCTTCAGTGAGGTTGCCTCCCCACCAACCTGCATCAGGCATCACAACGTCTAGGCCAGAATTCGCCGAGGCAACACCCGAGTTTTGGGCTTGCCAATCGCTCACAATGAAACCTTCAAACCCAAGCTCTGTCTTGAGGATGCCGTTTAGGAGTTTGGAGTTCTGGCATGTATAAGACTGATTGAGGCGGTTGTAAGAGCACATGACGCAACCAGCACCCTCGCGCAGGGCATTCATGAATGGGAATGCATAAAGCTCATGGAGGGTGCGGTCATCAATATTGGCACTAATCGCCTCCCCTTCCGGCCAGCCGAGCCGCCGTGTGAGATCAGTTGCGTTCTCGTTTCTTATACGACGCCACTCTTGCTCATTTGCGAGAAAGTGCTTGGGTGTGGCAATGACGCCTGATTCTTGCATGCCCTTGGTAACAGCACCCATGCCTGTGCCTGCAAGGTATGGGTCACCCGAAAGGCCTTCCCAATTGCGGCCACCACGAACAACACGTCCCATGGGCCCCGCGGTCGGTCCCAAGGCTACATTGACGCCCTTGCCAGAATATTCCTCGCCAAGAGCTCTGCCATATTGGTACATAAGATCTTTGTCGAAGGTGGCAGCAAGATGCAAACCAGCAGGGAACGCCGAGACAAACTCCTGCCCGCGAACACCCACGGGGGCATCGGAGAAGCACAAAGATGGAACACCTAAACGCGGTACCGTGCCAGTGTTTCCAGTACACAGCCCAGTGTAGCCATGTGTGACATTGACCTTTTCTTCCAGGGTGAACTGGCTCACAAGTGCTTTGGCGCGGCGGTAGGCTAGAGCCCAACGAGCATCTGTTGTACCGTTTCCAACAGCTGAAGGTTCATGTCAGCGTGATTTCTCGAGTTTGTGGGGGAATAAGATTTCTATTACGGGTAGGATAAACTGGTGGGCTTCTTCCATAGTAGGGCAGCTCAGAAGGAACCTTGTCAGTCGAGTTGTTGCCTTGCGCCCACGCGCCTGCTTGGAAGGTAAGGAGAATCAACGACGCGATAGATCTCATGGCGAACATGATCCAGTTGGATTGATTGTCACAGATGCAGGTACAACTCAGGCTGCATCATGGTGCATTTTATTTGAAGCGGGGGAGCACATTGTTTCCCTCCACTGGAAAATGCAAGAGTTGCTGGGCCAAAATTATTCGGGCCGACCCCATGTTTACCTATCTGTCGCGGTACCTGCCTTGCTTCGGAGCCGAGCCCTCAAGCAGCGAAGTTGTTAGAAGAGGTTCAAGAAATGACGCAATGCCGGCCATCGGTGGGAAACCTAATCCCCAGTGCCGAAGATAACGCCAACTGTGGAGTTGGGGTTGTATTTTTTATCAAATCAAACAGCTTGTAACCCCACAACAGGCTATTGTCGCCTTATCACATCATACAATCCCAGCCTAATTTCCGGAGGTTGGCACTTGGAATAAGGGTAGCTTGACCCGCTATCGTTTGAACATCGGGTAACCAGCAGCCGATCTAGCTTATCTGTCGGAGCACATCCGACAGCTATGCTACGGCCTTCGGCTTCCTGACTCTCCGCCATTTCATTGTACGATATAAACTAAGGTCGAACTCGTACGTTGACTCGGCATCCCACTCCCATCCTTCAGCCTAATTTCATGCGGGGTGTGGAGGCGCACCCCGGTCAATGTGGATCATGTCCCAACTGACCCAAGATACGGTGTAGCAATTTTGGTTGAGGCAATTGTCCCCATAGATTTGCAATAGTTATAGGATTGTTCATATTTCTATTTTTACAGTGCGCTATAAACTAACCATTGACCACGATTCTTCCATTAGGTTGTAAATTCCGTCCGCTCATAATGCACCCAGCTTAGATAGCAAACATACATAGCTCGTCACGACTTCGCTCGGTTGACCTGCTCTGTCCATTAGGGCTCAAACTCTAAGCCTGTGACTGTGACGTCTTTGGCTCGATTCTCCATCGTGACGAAAAGTGGTGTCCATATTGGCCCCTCAGCAACTGCATTTACTCGAATGCCTTTTTTTCGCCAGCGGATTAGAGAATGCGAGGATGAAGATAACTACGGCACCCTCGGTCTTTGCATATTTTAATCAATCGTCTAATGATCACATTCTCTTCGGTCAAATGAGGCAGTGTGTACTCGGAAGGAAGGAAGTATGAGTCTAGTTGATGCCCATTGCTCGATATTATCATGTTTACTCTGAGTATGTTTACATGGAAACACTTGGATAGATAATCACAGGGAAATGCCACAGAGATCTCCCTGTTCCTGTCTGGCAGAAGCGCTGTTGGCCAAAATAACAAGTCAACCAAGGGGATCTACGGTCCGCTTTGTAACATCCTCGCAGCTGATTGACTAGGGTAAGTGGCTGTGTATGAGGAAAGCGTTTCCACGGTTCCTCTTGACCTAGAACTTGCCGGGTTGTACACCGCCCCCCTCTCGCTTCCCGAAGAGCTTACCTAGTCTTGTGCGCAATAAGTCTCCACCCTCAACAGACAGTACGGGGCCCTTTGGTGCTTGGGCTGTGTGTCCCGTTCGGGGTTACTGCTGGCGGACTGTTCGGCTTTTTTGCCTGATTAATTGGGTTACGCAGCGATGTTTGGAGACACTCCAGCGAGAAACAAAATTAACGTGCTCCTCATTCAACTGATCTTCACGAACAAGCCAAGCCGTTATGGTGTTATAATGTTTCAAGAGCTCCACCAACCAGTAGAGAATTGCTGAAGGTGATGTGTTTCATGTTTCATGGGGCTAATCACAATCTGTGAGCCATCGTTTTTAAGTGCCAAGAGTATTCCGGAAGCCAGGGTAGCCCTCTAACTGTGCTTGAGAGATGAGGTTTGGAATAATTAGTCTCGTTAGGGGGTGAGGGCTTTTTTTTCAACGATGATATACATAGAACCTACAATAAAAAGCGCCAACATATGCGAGAATAATATTAAAATCCTTGTTTATATGCTTTATATATTCCATTTTTCAAGATGTCAATTCTTTTTGGCCAGAGTGATTGGAATTGTGACAAGCCATTGCCTAACTCCAACCTGGCCGCTAAATGAACTGAGTTTTGAAACCCCACGGCCTTGCTTTTTTTCAAGCCTAGAATTAACAAATCCAATACTGACATAAACACAAAGAAATAAATTATTTAATAGAAGAATACATTTAGTTCTGGTTGTCGAGATTCAATTGGATCGTCCCCCTCAAATTCAAGATCAATGGAGTCGGTTGTCCAATGTAGGTTAGCTTACTCCACAAGCATCCTCTTTAGGCTAAGTCTCAAGGTATTTGTGATTATTATAAGCGGGAACAACACCGTCGCGGCTGTAGTAGCCGTATCCATAGTAACACAGACTTTAGACGAAATTTGCATCGATTCCGCTTTTTAGCCAACATCCCACTCCACCCCAGCCAGCAACTTGACACCCTGTGAACGAATCCTAACGCCCTAAGGATTGAAGCGGCGGACTTTTCTCGGGTTTTCTCAACTGTCAAACGCCAATAACGGGTGGAATATTTAACGACACTAAGCTTCAAATGTGGGCTCAGCATCGCTTCACTGTTGCTGTCCCAATACCACCCAATATACCACCCCATGCTGTCCTTCCGTATCTGCAGACCGTTAGTCCAATTTTGGATCACATTGAGTCATTCCACAGCTGGTATGAGATCCCGGCGGAACCAGACTCTGTTATCAACGACAATTTCTTTGGACCTTTTGACATCACCAATCGCGCGTTCTACGTCCGTGTGGTCTTGCAACTCGTTCCAGGTGCTGTAAAGCGGTTAGCCTGTCTAGCTGTTAGTCAAAATACCCCGGATGGAATTCTTTATCGTGTCACAACCCCTTTTACTCCGTCGTTTTTTTCTCCCAAATTTATTACTCTTTGGGCGAAATTCACTGTTCGGCCACGAGTTGGGTCATCACCCGTTGCAGGTTCAACCGATATCGCAGTGGAGGGATGGGAGCTGTGTGAAGAGGTGGTATTTGAGACAAACCGACTTTTTATGCGTTGGGTTATTCCAAGGACAGAGCGGATACATTATACCGTGTGTCAGAACATCATAAATGATGTGCTCAATAACCATAATCTTAGGATAATATGATTCAAGGACCTTCAGACACCATTGGTGAGGTGGTGACCCATGAACTTTTTATTTCTTGGCAATCACAGGATGAGATGGTGGAAGGACAAGTGTTTATATAGGAACCTAGAAAATCAATTCTGCGTATCGATTTGTATATATCAACTCCATTCTAAAATATGTATGGCTAGAAGCTATCCTTGAATAAATTACAATAGTCGATGTCATCCAGGACATGTTCACCAACTTTAGCCTGCACAGAAAATTCGAGCAGTTTCCTTTTCTGGAGTTAGCCCTCTGTTCATCATTAGTGGAATCTTTCTCTTCAAGCTGTCTTGGCCAGGCTATCTTCCTGGGTTTTCAATGTCACGAGCAACTAGTGCAGTAGACACACTATCATTCATTATGCAGGTCACAGGTGACATTACAGTTCTTGACTGGTGTAATTATGGAGGGGACTGTCCAGGTCTCTTATAGCTACTACAGGTACGAGTGTATTTTGTGTATATATATAGCGTGAGAAAACCAATTGCGACTGGGTCTGACAAAGGTGAGCTCGAGATTTGGGACGCGAACTCCGGACTGGCCAAGAAAAGGATGAAATGTCACGAAAGGGTAATCAGCAAAGTCCGCTTCTCAGCAGCCGGACACAGGTTGGTATCAAGGCCCAATGATCGCACAATCAATATTCGGGACGCCGCAACAACTAAATGCGAGCCAAATTTCACCACCAACGGCTGCGTCAACACAATCTCCTTCTGTTCAGATGGTCGGTGGCTGGTATCTGATGAGTCAGAGGTGGTAGCAATATGGAATGTAGGAACTGGAATATGTGTGAAAGCATTTGGAGGACATATTCAGATGGTTGCTTCAGTTATTTTTCTGGCTCGAAATTGACTAGCATCTGGCTCGTTTGATTGCACAATCAAGATATGGGACACTCGCAACGGAAGTTGCATTGGAACCTTTGATAAACACGCCATAATTATCACTTCTCTTGTGTTCCTGGGATCTGGACAACGTTTTGCGTCGACCTCATCTGATGGCATAATCAAAATATGGGACAACGTGAGCACTTGTCTCCAAACATCCGAAGGCCACAACGAGCTTCTCATGTCAATATCGTTTTCTAAAAAAGACACAGCTACTTGCTCCGGGCTCACAAGAAGCCACAATCAAAGTGTGGGATTTGACAATGGCCTTGAATCCGCCAGCTGGTTTCCATGATACAATCATCTCAATTCAGTTACATTCTCACCCGATGATCTGTGGTTTGCATCAATCTCAGACGATAACACCGTCAAGATATGGGACACCAAGGACTGCGCGTGTATCCATATGTCGGGTTTTCCTGTGCTCCCATTTCGCATCCGGATGTCTTTAAATGCCTATTGGCTCTTAATCCAACTGGCTGGCTCCCCAGACGATATATGTGACACACGAGAGTGGAAATGCATCAAGTCGTTTCATAACTCAACCTGCGGTTCTTTTTCGCCAGATGGGTGTTTTATGACGTTATCAACTTTCCGCTCGGCCATACGGGAAATTGTCAATGTAAGAAGAATATTCAAGTTTCAAATGGGGTAAATACAATGACTTTCGCTTCCGATAGCAAGAACTTGGCACTGGCTTCACACCACACGGCTTACGTATACAATGTCTGGACTGGTCAGGATGTTACGAAGGTCTGTATTGAGGAGGATGGAAGGGTCGAGGGAATCCGAATTAAGTCGATTCTGCTATCTGCCGATTCTCACTAGCTTGCAATTGGCACCAACACTAGTATTTGCATTTGGACCTCGAAGCTGGTGTTGGGGTCCAGAGAACACTACGCAGATTTTAAAACGGCCAGATGTCAATTGAATCCCAGATTATAGGTCTAAACGGAGACTGGATCACGCTAGGCACTGATAAGTAAATTCATGTTTGGGATATCAAGACGGCAGTTATGATTGCCGGCAAAGAATTCCAACACAAAGCCAAGTGATTTGATCCAGCTAATCCGTTTCTGATTTACACAGACCGATGCATCATTCATATCGATACAAGAGGAAAAGCCCAGATAAAAGAGAAAAGCGGCTTGGCTTCTGACGGGAGGTGAATCATTTCTAAGGATGAAAAAAATGCGCTGGCTTCCTCCAGAATACCAAGAAAGAAGCAGCGGAGTTAATCAATCCGATCTGTGACCGCTAGGTCGATCAACCTGACCTCTAGCAACTAGATTACATATACTCTCTCTTGTAAACTCGAACGCTTTATTTGCGAACGCCCCTCTATGTTGTCAGATTGCTTGCTTCTTGCTTCAGAAGCGTGAGCTCATTCTGCAATCGGGGTTGTGCGATTGGTGCAACGTTGTGGTCCAAGTCTTCCTACAGGGTAGTCAGGTCAGGGTATCTAACAAAATGAGATAAAGGGTTTATATTGTAGGAAGGATCAAGTGCATTGGGTCTGAGCAATACAAGGGCAATAATAGTTTTTGTTCAAAAGAGAGCAAAGAAAGCCATGGCATCTAGTAACCAGTCGATCTGTGGAATAGGTCAATTAGGACAGACCAAGACCAAATATATGAAAAATAAATCTCAAAAACCAAAACACCAACTAAACACAAAAAAAATCCTCAAAGGTAGAAGATGGGTAAAAAGAAGCCCTCTTGTAAACTTGACTGTGATGCTTTGGGCGAGCAGGCAAGGCGTGATGATCGTAGCCATAGGTAAGTGGTCAGAGCTCCTTGCTGAAGGGAGATGAAATCTCTTTTTGGAAGGACCTCGATAATGTGCTTGGCACTTCCTGAAAAGATTGTACCCGACATGCTGTTGGTATTCCGGGACGTGATATAACACGAATCACTGCTTCTATCAGCGCAACTTCGATCGATAGCGCTCCACCAAACCGCCTGTTTGACGTTTCAAGCTAAGCCTATCTCGGTTTTACTTAGCCGCCGCGATCTTATCAGTGAACTGAGGCCTGGCTAATCAGTTACTGTTCCCTTAGCCGACCAGTGGACCGTATGCATTATAAAGGGGTGCTGCATTCATGTCACTGCTTAGATGTTTGATTTGCAATGGATCCTAGCCCAATTCATTCATGCATGCATCCCTTTTAATAGAAAATAGCCCGCCATATTGACAGTCAATTCTCAATTATGTGGAAAGGCTTTGGGTTATTCTTTGCACAAGTCTGCTCGGCACCTGCGGCCTCGAGATTGATCTTCTATCTACAACGCATTCCAGTGCTCACAAAAAACGGCTGTTTCTCTCACTCTATGATCTTCTGAAGGGAGCTTGATGTATGCCTGGATGCGTTCACGAAGGCACTTTAATTACGATTAGTCACAACAAGACCCTGTCATTGATCAAGGTACCCCGCATAATGCAGTACTTTTTCTTCATGCATGCACTCGGCATGGGGTAACGTACTCATCTTCCTGTTTGATAATAGCCGGATCGGATCTGGGGAGATTCCGAAGATGGCGCAGCCAAAATGTAGCACATGCATGTTTGTTTTGAAGCAGAATAAGACCCGGAGATCCATGCATATGTCATGCTGAATCCCGGCAATTTCCCCGCGAATCGAACTAGAGGGAGACATCCTTGTGCCGGGTGAATTTCTACTTCCAGGTATAGTGCTTATTCTACCAACAGTGCAAGGTTTTCATCGGCTCAGGTGGCAGCATCCCTTTAACATGGGTTTTGTGTGTCAGCTTGTAACTAAGGGGAGAGAGATTTGTACGGGTATAACCAAGTCAGTCGGGGGAGATTGATCTTTATTGCCTGTATTTAGTAGAGCAAGGATTTATTGATAAGTTCGGTGCGACACAAGGGATGATTTTATTCTTCCCCAAGCGGCTCGTATATGAGCCAACACTTATGCACATCCAGAAGCTGACCACCCTACCACGCATCCATTCATTCCACATTACCTTTCTTGTCCATACAAGTATTGCGGGCCATTTGATAAGCATACCAAGATATCTATGATCCTATTCGACCCTTGCTTTAACAATGAAATGTCTGCGAACCCTTCTATTGTGCCTAGCCGTGTTACTAGCTGGTTCAAATGCTACATCGGCAAATTCTAGTTTTGCTAGCATCCCTGAATGTGCTGTAAGTTGAAGATGCGTTGTTGTCGACTAACCTCTGTCCTGACATATCTTGACCAGTCTGACTGTTACAAGAGCATCATTCCAAATTCTTCGTGCTCTAGTACGAACCAGTCCTGTATATGCACTGCTGCTTTGCATCAGGTATCTTTAGTATCTTGCATCACAAAGGCCTGTAGTGTAAAGGAGCTACTAGGTGGGTTGGTGCTATGAGTAAAGCTCACTTTTCGTGCTAAATCATTTCTTTAGCAGTTCAAAACGCAACGAGCACTCTATGCGGGGAGACTCACCATCACAATAATGTGGAGTTTGTTGTCCTTGTTATTGTACTAGCGGGATTGTCCACTTTTTTTGTCCTCCAGAGGCTCATATTCAAAATGTGCACCAAGGTTCAACTGGGCTTGGATGATATTTCTACAGTAATTGCAACCATCATCACCATTTCAAGCTCTGTGCTAGTTCTGCTTGGATTGGTTAATAATGGTCTAGGTCGCGATATATGGACTTTACCATACTCGAAGATCACGAACTTTGGGAAGTATTTTTACGTTTTGTCGATCGCCTACCCACTTGGAATGACATTTCTTAAAATGTCGCTGCTGTTCTTTTATCTACGCATTTATCCAGCGACATTGGTCCGCCGAACACTGTGGGCTACTATTATAATTAACGCGCTTTTCGGCATTGCTATTTTCATCACCATCACTTTTTTTCAGTGTAATCCTATTAGCTACTTTTGGAATCAGTGGGATGGTGAACATTTGGGTCACTGTATAAATATCAATGCGCTTGCATGGGCTTATGCCGGTATTGGCATTGTTTTCGATGTCTGGATGTTAGCAATTCCGATCTCACAACTCAAAGGTCTCAATTTGGATTGGAAAAAGAAAGTAGCAGTCGGAATGATGTTTTCGGTTGGTTCATTGTAAGCTTTCGCCTATTTTCTCACCAATGATTGCACTGATAGAAGATTTAGTGTCACTGTGATGAGTATTTTAAGACTCCACTCATTGATCAGTTTTGGGTCACATGCAGATAATATGACCTGGTATTATCTCGAAGTTACCAAATGGACACTGATTGAAGGGCACGTGGGAATTGTTTGTACTTGTCTACCAGCTTTCCGCCTTATGCTTATTTGGCTGTTTCCCCGTCTACTTCGAACAAGTCCAAAAATCAGCGTGGACATAGGGAATACTCAAGTGGAGCCAAGATTGGGCGGAGCTGTAGCATCAGCAACAGGAAAGTTTTCAAGTGGAGATCGACGATACCTGAAAATGCAGTCAAATGTCGTAGGCGCGAGGGATTTTGATGAAATTTTGTTAGTTCAGATGTCAGATTTCGATGCTGAGAGCAATAAATCACAGGGCTCTCCGTAGTAAATCTTTCGTTGCGAGGTATAATATGCAACTTGCGACTATTTAATAATCATGCGCTGAGATCAAATTTGATAAGAAATGAGGCATTGGCAGTCAAAATTTTATAAGCTGCTTGAAATTGAGATTTTGGTTTGTATTGCAGGCGGCATCAAAGAGTCAAATAAACAATGCATATCCTTACACACTCGGGATAACCGGGAGTGTCAAAAAGCTATCGAGGTCTTCTCCCAGGCCAGAGTGTAAATTGACAGAGCCTTGACGGTTGATGTTCTCGAACCCTTCAACTGTGAGGGTTGCTTGGTCAACAGGCGGGAAAACAGATGTGTCGACCCCGCCAATACTAATCTTCAAGCTTTCACCAGTAGTGAACCGCATCCCAATCGGTTTCAACATTGGATGAACTTGGACAATCTGCCCAGCATCCAGGGGTTGAGATATCTCCATCTGCACAACCGGAAATCCAGGAGTATGCCCCTTCGGCTCCAAAGTTCGACGCGAAATTCTAATCTGGCCTCGAGGCCCTTGGTAGAATAAAGCACCTGCATGCGGTGCTAGACCTAATCGATAGGCGAGCCTAATTAAACTAGACTGGTAGCGTTTCTCATACGGCACGGCTAACTGACAGCCAACGGATCCGTTCTTCAGAACCTTCTCGCAGACAATAAATATATCGGCGTCATTAGCGCCATCGACAGAGACAGCTAGTGACATTTCAAGTGGTCCGCACAGGATAGTATCCTGTAGAAACTTGTACTCGAAGGTTACTCCGCTGCCGTTCGACTTATATTGGAGTTGGGAGGGTGTGCCTCGTGCCGACGTCATCGTTCGGGCCTTACAGTCCAGAAACAACTTCATCGGCTCTGTCTCGCTGGGGGGGAATGAAGAAAATTCAAGTGACATTCCTTTTAATGGCAGTGGATTTGCTGTGTCAAGAATCTTGGCCCGAAAGCGAGGGGTTGTGTTCCAACCATTGTCAATGCCCTGTTTAACGTACTTAGCGCGCTGACTGTCTTCAATCATGACTTTAAAACTACCTTCATAAAGTAATCAAAAAAGCGGCGCAAGTCTGCAACATTCTCTTTTGCATAGTAATCTGGCCATTCCTAAAAAGAATAAGATAAAATTAGAAGTTGTAAGAATTGTTGATCGAGCAAGTTTACCCAAGAATCATGAACACGTAGCCATTTGTCTGTTGTGAGTTTCAGGTACCCACGAAATGTGCCAGGAGAGTGGATAGGGTTACTCCAGCTTGCAACGACATAGGCAGGAACTTGAATATTCTTTCTGGTCAACATTTGTCTTTAACTAGGTTCAGTTTCCATCCATACCTCGATTCTTGCTCGTTTGTCATCGTGGTAGGCACCAAACAGCGGATGCTTCATAGCCATGGCAATTGTGTTTTCCCACGAGCTTTCTCCCGCATTTACCTGCATGAGTTGGAGATTGAAATTCATACCCGCTTCAGTGAGCACACCTCCAGCCGCAAGGCCGTCTCGGTATAAGTCGCTGATACCTTCCCACTATAGTTTGTTAATCAAGGTACTCGAAAAGGGCTGACATCCATCAAATTCCTCTATTTCCGTCGCGACTTACTGGAGCAATTGCAGCCAAATATTTTGGTTTCTCAGCGGCGATGAACCACTGGACACTTATTAATTATTCTTGGTCAGCATCTAGCTAGGAAGTGTGGCACCAACCTGCGAAATAGAGAGATAGGAGTTGCCACTTAAGCCAACTTTCCCATTACACCATGACTGTTGTCCGACCCAATCAACTACGTCTGCACCGTCTCTACCCTCTTGAGAACCAAACTGGTATATGTTGCCTTCGCTCTTGCCTGCTCCTCTTGGATCAGTGTTCACTACCGCGTAGCCATGGTTGACCCATTCTGCAGGATCAGGGCCCTCCCACTTCTGCAATTCAGACATGATACGCAGCGGGACGCCCATGCGGAAGGGAAAGTCGTCCAGGACTTGATTACCCCTGCCGCCCTGTTTTCCATATGGAGACCAAGCAATCAGTGCAGGTCTGGTCACAGTTTGATCGGTCGGCCTGTAGACGTCGATAAAGATGCTCACACCATCTCTCAACTAGACATGATTAATAACCGTGATAAAAAGTGAAAATTCTAGAGTCTACCTTTACAGGCACATCGCGCTCAAAAAGTATATCACAGGGAAGAGGACGACACCCTTTCCTAGAAATGTAGCCTTTGGGCAGCACCTTGGTCGTCGTACCGAATTCGCCCCATCTAGCTTTAGGATGGTTAAGGGGCAATGATTTCGGCTGTCGGGGGTCACCGAATATAATATCGGTGCCTCCAATTGAGGTAGTCATGACGTATAATCAAACTATACAGAGCTTTGACGTAGATAATGGAGAAATACTGAGGACTGGTAAGTAATACTCTTATTGCTGTCTTTTGATCCTATAACTGGATTGCGTTGGTCATAAATTGGGCGATCATACATATATATACATCTTCCAGCCCTCGCTATACATTTGATTTGCCAAAGTCGGATCGAGAGCACCTCCGACTCCGATTCAATCGGGCCATTTTCTTCCTCTACACTACCGCAATTTTACACAAGCCTCGGCAGAGTACGAAAAGTACTCTCCGGAATGAAGGGATAATAAAGTGGCCCGACATAGATCAACCCACACCCTCGTGCTTGAAACCCGCGAAACAAGCGAGATAGCAAACCGGGTCGGGGTGACCCTCACTCCGCTTTCGGGCTTGATCCGTATTTCTGTCATGCCCACTAGCTCACCAGGGGGCCAGAGACCCACAAGCCAACCCCTAAATAGTGCGTACATAGGATGATGGCGCCTAAATAAAACTGAGATAGGTTTAGCCAAAATGTCAATGCACGGGAATACGGGGAAACGGGGGCTTGAGGCGAGCACCCCCGCCGCTTCGTCAGCGACCTTATTAGTTGTTAGTGCTTTCTTCCCCGCAATTGTAGGTGGCAAACCGGTACTTAAGGGTAGGGTAGGGTAGGGTAGGGTAGGGTAGGGTAGGGAGAGATAGATGGATGGATGAATGGATGGATGGATGGTGTTAAACCTAATGTATTATGTATATATATAGTTAAGTGTATATATTTAGTTTTATAGCTTGAAACTGTGAGATATAACTAATTTTAGTGAGATAATGATTGTGTGATATATTTATGGTTGGTTTAGGTTTAGTATAATTTAAATTTACTTTATAATTATAAATATAAAAATAAAGTAAAAATTATATAAATTATATAA
>KV875318.1:0-67537 GCA_001879505.1 Calonectria pseudoreteaudii
AGATTATATTATTCTAACTATTAGGTAAATATTATAGATTAAACTAAATATATTAAGTTTAAATAATATAAGAGATAATAAATAAGAGAATACTATATCTAATAATAGGTTAATTAGTTAAATAAATAATTAAAGATAATTAAATTATATTAAAAGCTAAGTTATACTCTTAGTAATTATAACTCTTAAAAAGTTTAAATATATAAATTCTATTAAAATAATACTAAAAGTAAAAGTAAAAACTTTTAGATTTAGTAATTACAGTAATTATAGTAATTACCTTAGTATTAAGTAGTAATTATAATTATAGCTACTTTAGTTAGTAAGTTATATAATATTAATATTTATAGCTAACCCTATACTAATACTAGTAGCTTAGCTTCTAGGTAAGTTAACTTTAGATTAGATCATAATAATAGTGTCTTTTATTTTCTATTTAAATACTTAGAGATCTCTTTTTATTTTCCTGTATTTTATCTCTTTAGTTATTATAACACTCTTTTAGTATATTAACCTAAATTTTCAAACTAATAATTATACTAAAAAGATATTATCTTATTTATAAACCTTTATTTAAATAAACTCTTTTAATAATATAATATTAAAAGTAACTATAATAGCTTTTCTTATTATATAATAAATCTAATATTATTATTATAATATTACTTTTTTAATAATTAATATTCTTAGAAAATTAAATTAATCTTAAACCTTTAATTAAAATTATTAAACCTTATATTAACTTAATACTCTAAATAGTTAATATAATATTATTAATTAATTACTATATAATTAAGTAATCTAACCTATATTCTTTAGTCTCTTATAAGATATTAGCTATATCTTAACTAATAGGTATTACTATTAAAATAGCTTACCTATATTAAGTAGCTGATCTGCTATTAGGTAAGCTATTACTCTTATATATAACATATTATTGTATTAATAAGTTATATATTTACTTATAGAATATCTTATATACTGACTGGATCTCTTTAGATATCTTCTTTAACTATATGTATATGTGTTAGTTTTACAGTATATGTGTGTGTGTGTGTGTATATATATATGTGTGTTTAAATACACAAGCTTTAAAGAAAGTTATTATATTATTTTATTGTATTAGAATATAATATTTAAAGAGTTTTCTTATTACTTTACTTTTAAACTCTAGTAACTATTATAGTTACTGTACTATTTATAACAGTCTAGTCCTAAGCTCTACTGTTAAAGACAAAAGTGGAGCTTAGGGAAGCCTACAGCTCGAGGTAAATAATAGGGTCTTATAACCTAGGCAATGGAAGCTACAAGGGGCTACTTCTATAGGCTAGGTGATGAGATTATATTATTCTAACTGTCAGGTGGATGTTGTAGGTCAGACTAAGCATATTGGGTTCAAGTAATACAAAAAATAATAAATAGAGAATATTATATCTAGTAATAAATTAATTAATTAAGTGAATAATTAAAAGTAATTAAATTATATTAAAAGCTAAATTATACTCCTAGTAATTATAACTTCTAAAGGATTTAAATATATAGATTCTATTAGAGTAATACTAAAAACAAAAGTAAGAGCTTTTTAGACCTAGTAATTATAATAATTACAATAATCACTTTAATATTAAATAATAATTACAATTATAACTACTTTAGTTAGTAGGTCACATAATATAGATATCTATAGCTAACCCTATACCAGTACTAGTAAGCTAGCTTTTAGGTAGATTAACTTTAGACTGGATTATAATATAATACTCTTCTCTCGAAGGACTTATCTTTAAAACTAGTATTCCTCTATATAGGTTAATATATTCCACTTTTTCTCTTCCTTCTTTTATACTAACATTATACCTAGTAAATCTACTTTTTGTTATAAAAAGCTTATAGTTATAGTTACTGAAGAGGGCTATCTTAGTATACTATGTACTAGGTGCTTTATTAAGAGTTTGATATATATTATCTAGCTAAGCTATTTTACTAAGTGTAGTAAGTGTATTTCTTTTAGATATAATTATAATAGAACTTATATCTCTAATATTATTTATATATAAAAAATTCTTCTCTTAAACAATAAGCTATTTTAAGTACTAATACTTTTTATAGTAAACTAAGATACTAAAGCTTAGGATAAGTTAAAGCAAGTAAAATAGGAAGCTAAAAAAGCTATATTAGAGATATAGACTAAGCTAAACAAGGTAATTACTTATCTAACTTAATTGTAGAAGTAAAAGTAATTATTAAAAGAAAAGAAGTTAACTCTCTTTAGTTATACTTTGGTCGAATTGGAGGAGATAGAATAGGAAGAAGTTATAGCTATTACTAATAGTAAGTTTTCCTCTCTTTACAAAGGAAGTCTTCTAGTTTCCTTAAGTAATATATAAGATTCTTTAGTGATTCCTACATTTCTTTATTATATCTTACCTATTTAATATAGTAGTAAATTTTCCTGTTTATTAAACCTTTTTCTAAGATCTTCTCTATAGTATATTCCTCTTATAGTTTAACTACTAGCTTAATATAAGAGCTAGTACTAACTAAAATTATATCTATTATTAGTTTAAGAAAGGAAATATAAAAGATTAGATAAATCTTAATATCTACTAGGAAGTTAAGTTTATAGTTATTTATTAAGATTTTCTTTTTAATAGGGTAAAAGTTAAGATACTTAAAGTTAAGTTTTTTATTTTATTATTTTATAATAATATTTTTAATAGCTAAGAGGACTATATCTTTCTCCTTAAAAGATAGTCCTTCTATCTATTTAAAGTTATAGTATTTTTTCATTTATATATAAATAAACTTAAGTTCTATCTTTATTTCAGTATATAGTTACTTTATCTGATTAAATTATAGTATTACTTTAATACTAAGTAGTCTATCCCTCTTAATATAGAACATATTAAGAGTAAAGCTAAAGTTAGTAAATATAGGGGTAGTTTTGATACTTACTTAGTATAATATATTGAGAGCTAGCTAAATAATAGGAAGCTTCTTAACCTAGTCGGTTTACTTATAATTGATATAATACTATAAATAGTATTCAATCTCCTAGTTCTATTTCTCTATTTATCTATTGACTTAGAGTTAAAAAGTAATAGTTAACTTATGATATAGCTCTATTAAAGCTATTAATCTTTGCTAGAATTTAGATATAAATAGCTATCTATAGTCAAAGATAATCTCTTTTAGAAGCTTATAAGTTATAATAATATATCTGAAGAAGAAATATATAAACTATTCTTTATTTATTACTTTTTTATAAGGGATATAGTAAGTAAATTTAGTAAAATAATTAATAATAATGAAAATAATGTTATAGTACTTACTAGTAGTAAGATCTATTGATAGTAATAAATTAGTAATAAAGTCTATAATAACTAACTCTTATAATCTTAAAATAACCGAAATAGATTATAGTTCACTATATAGTTTATATTATAGTGATTTTATCTATTAGTAAAGCAAGTATTACTTAATAATAGTTTTTACCTTTTTCTTTATATAATTAAAAGAAAATATCTATCTAACTTATTTAAAGGTTTTATTAACTTCTTTGTATCTATTTAGAGAATATTTATAGATCTCTTTAATTAGATCGTCCTATAGTTTATCTAGAACCTACAATTATAATATTTACTTATCTTTAGAGAGTAACTTATTATACTCTTTGATCTACTAAAATAATAGATTTTTTTATTCCACTAAATATATATCCCTAAAGGTATTATTTCTTTCTTAAGGTAATAAGGTATTAAGAGGTAATTTTTTAGAGGTGGCTTCAGGGGATTATAATTACTCAAGCTCTTACTATTATAGGTTACAATTCCTTAAAACTACTCTAACTCCTTTCTTTTACTGAAAGCTATATCCAAAGGTAATATAATTTACTATTCTTTATTCCCTTTAGATAATAATAATAACTTTTTTAGTCTTAATTATTATTCTACTAACAAATACTTACTTTAGATAGTCTTCAGGGGTAAACTACAGTAATTTTTCTATAGTAACTACTTTATTATTTTAGTAATCAGTATATCAATTAATAGTATTAGCTTAGGTATTCTTAGTTCCTTTAATATATATAATATAATAGTTAAATTTAAATAAGTATTTAGTATATTATAACTACTATCCACTTAGCTTTTAGGTAGTAATAAAGTAGGTAATATTCTTATGATTAGTAAATACTATAATCTTATATTAGCTTTTAAAAAAATATTACCGGAATTCTTTGAAAGTATTAATAATAGCTAAGAATTCTTTATTATAAATAGGGTAATTGAGTTTAGTACTATATAGTTTATGTGAGTAAAATATAATAAGATATAATTTCTTATTATTATCTCTTTATCTGATTTAAGCTTCTAGAGTAAAGTCTAAAGAGTCTATTTTTAATTCAATAGACTAGTTAAAATCAAATATCACAAGTAAAAGCTCAATAGTAATTGTATCCTTTAACTAATTAAAGGCTTTTTGTGCTTTTAATCTCTAAATAAATAGTATCCCTTTCTTTGTAAAAATAATAAAAAGTATAGTTATCTACCTAAAGTTCTTAATAAACTTATAATAGTAATTAGTAAATCTGAGGAAAGATTATACTTCCTTAAGATTAGTAAGCAGTTTCTAGTCTTTGATTATAGTAATCTTCTTCAGGTCTATTTAGATCTTATTATATAAGTTAATATATCCCAGAAATTCCACTTTAGTAATATAAAAAACACTCTTTTCTAGTTTAACTAGTAGGTTAGTATCTTAAAGTGCTTTTAAAACCTAATAGATATATTACTCATATTTTTTTTTGTTCTTAGAGAAGATAAGTATATTATCTAGATAGTAAATAATAGAAATATCTAAGTATTCACATAATATATTATTAATTATTTGCTAGAACAATATAAGTATATTAATAAGTCTAAAAAACATTACTAAATACTTAAATAACCCGAATTTTATCCTAAAAGCAATCTTCTATTTATTTCTCTTCTTAATTTATATTAAGTTATAAGCTCCCTTTAAATCGAATATAATAAACACCTTCATTCTATATAGCTTGTCCTTTATCTTATTAATAAGAGGTAAGAGTATATAGTCTTTAATAGTAATATTATTAAGCTATTAGTAGTCTACATAAAGATAAAGTTTTCTATTCTTCTTCAGAACAAATATCACTAAGTATCTAACTTTAAAGTTAAAGATTTATATATATCCTTTTCATAGTATATCTTCAATATACTCTTTCAATATATTAAGTTTTACTTAATTAAAATTATAAATCAAGAAGAAATAGGTATTTATTCTATCTTTTAATATAATTTTATAGTCCTAATAACTAAACTTAGAGAGTCTTATTACAAGCTCTTTAGCAAACAATTATTTATAAATATAGTACTATTCAGGTATACTCTTCAGACAATTATCAGTAAGATCTTCTTTTATTTTCTTAAAGTCTTAATTAAACTATTAGAACTGTATATAGAGACAGATAATTATTCTTTACTATTATCTCTTTTAACTAACCTTATACTTATACTATGTTCTTTTAAGTAGCAAAGTATCTATTATATTATCATATAAACCTTCTATATAGTTAGTACTAGAAATATAAAATCTCAAATTATTATTTATATTATTAGTTATATTATACTCAGAGAGTACTTATACCTAGCTAATATACTAGTTAATATATAGATTATAATAGTATAACTATAAGTACCCTAAGACTAGGTTATACATCCCTATATTAATAATATTAAAAGAAATACCTTAATTCTTTCTATTAATAAAGATCTTAAGATAATCAATCTTATAGCTAATAACTCTATTATTATAGTTAAATACAGTACTTTCTAGATTAAAGACAATATAGGGATCTACCTTATCCTTTTATAAGATCTTAAGTAGGTTTATAAACTTTAAATATATATAGTTTATCTCTATTTCAGAATTAATCAAGACAATATACTATATCCTATTAATATATACTTTAATTATAAGCTACTATAGCTTCCTACTATTAATAGTATATAAAGACTTAGTAGAAAGTTCTTTTAATAACTCTAGTACCTAATAGTCCTAAATATAAGTCAGTATTAGAGAGTTATAATTCTCTAAAGTTACTTTAGGTACTATTCCTTTTAGATAATACCTCTCCTACTACTCTAATACAAAAAACAAAACTTGTTTTTTTAACTACTCTTAGCAGCCTTATACTATACTTCTATCTTAGCTCGGAAGTAAACTTAATAATCTTTTATATTATATAAATATAGGTCTTTGAGATAATAATAATAATATTTAAATAATTATCTTAGTTAGTATTTAATAATAGTAATAGTTCAGTCTTCTTATCTTACTACCTAATAATATTTATAAGTATTATAATATAAGATATTATAAATAAAGTTATTATCTTATAATAAGAAATAATTATTAATAACCTTTTCTAACTTATAAAAAAAGTAGTAATAGTAAAAATAATATAACTATAAGATATTCTAATAATCTTAGTAATTAGGTTAAATACTGTAATTATTACCTAATACCCTAATACTTTTTAATTAATATTTATAAGTTATTATATTCTTTACTTAAAGTACAATAACCTTTATTCTATAAAGAATATTAATCTTTACTTTTAACTATTATCAGTAGATTAATTCACAAACAAATAGAAAGAAATCTTCTATTTTAATTATCTTCTTTAGAAAAGCTAATCTAGTTCAAATATACCTCTCTTTATTATATTCTAATAGTCTTTATTTCTCTTTACTGAAGGGTTCCCTAGTACTATTGTAAGAGTAGGAACAGGTGATAATAGTAAGAATTCTTCTTTTTATAGCTCTCTTTGTTCTTTCTAATACAGGGGCTTAAGTAATAGTCTTTCTATTAGATATAGAAGACCTTTTACTATTAATAGATAAACTATTTGATAGTAAGGTATTCTATAGCTCTTATACTTAAGTAGTATTTAGTTACTTCTTACTATAGAATATAAGCTTAAACTTCTAGTTAGAGTCTAGTTTAGAGTATCTATAGAAAATATACTCTAGCTCACTATAGTTCTAGTAAGTTATCTTAGAGAAATCTTTTCTCTATATACTTTTTAATTCTATAGAGCTTAAATTAGTCTTATAAGAAGTAGGTATAGATTATCTCTACTCTAAACTAATATTAAAATAATTATATTTGTTTTTATTATTATTATTAGAGTTTAACTTTTTATATTATAAGAATTATTTATTATTAATCTTAATAACTATACTAATATAATTAATAAAAGTAGTTAGTTAAGTCTTTTTATAGAGTTCTTCTTAGACTATCTTCTTTAGTTTATCAAAGAAAAGTAATATAAAAATATCTTATCTTTACAATAGCTTAATAACATATTAGGTAAAGAGAGTACTATAATCAGATATAAAATCTATCTACTTTAAAACTTTAATTTACTATTTAGTTTTAGATTTCTTATTAATAATACTAAAAGCTTTTCTTAACTCTTCTTCTAAATATATATAATTAATATAGATTTCTATAGTATAAAAGTTATAATTAGGCTTAGACTTATTATTCTAATTATTTATCACTAGTTAGAACTAAGTTTTAATATTTCTAGAGAGTCTTCCTACTATATACTTAACTTTTACTTTTTCAGAGTAAAATAAAGTTAGGAAATCAAGGAAATAATCTCTTATTTCAGTAAGAAAAATAAAGAGTTTATAAGAGTCTCTATTAAACTTATTAAAGGGTATAAACCTTAAAATTTCTCCTAAGTTCTTAGTATAAAAAACAAAGGTACTAGAGTTTTATTAGTACTAGAGAGGGGCTTAATTCTATACAAACTATTCATCCCTTAACTAATCACATTCTAACAATATCAGCCCTACCTAGCTAATAAACTATAGATTAGCTAATAAAATAATTAATATATTAAGAAATCATTAAAATATCTCTTCTATATCTATAAAGTATTAATTACTTATATTAATATAATATTAGTTTTCTTCCACATAGTATTAAGATTTAATAATAAATTAATATATAATAATTTAGAGATATTTATTCTCCTATTATAGTACTTTAAATTACTTATTATCCCCTTTATCAGAGGATTTAACTTCTCTTATACTCTTATTATCCATAAGGACTCTGAAAGTAAAAGTTTCCTTACCTTTAGACTAAGAAAGTCCTAATATAGTAAATTAGGATACTATTATAGTAATATTACTCAGAGTCAATATAAGTAATCCTCTGAATAAAAGCTTTTAATATATAATAATCTAATCCTAAACCCGACTATTAAAGATAAAGATAAGACTTAGAGAAGTCTATAACTTAAAGTAAATAATAGAGTCTTATAACCTAAGTAATAGAAGCTATAAGAAGTTATTTTTATAAGCTAAGTAATAAGATTATATTATTCTAACTATTAGGTAGATATTATAAGTTAAACTAAGTATATTAGGTTTAAGTAATATAAGAGATAATAAATAGAGAATATTATATCTAGTAATAAATCAATTAATTAAGTAAATAATTAAAAGTAATTAAGTTATATTAAAAGCTAAATTATATTCTTAGTAATTATAACTCTTAAAAGGTTTAAATATATAGATTCTATTAAAATAACACTAAAAGTAAAAGTAAAAACTTTTTAGACCTAGTAATTACAGTAATTATAGTAATCACTTTAATATTAAGTAGTAATCATAATTATAACTACTTTAGTCAGTAGGTTATATAATATAGATATCTATAGCTAACCTTGTGCCGGTGCTAGCAGGCTGGCTTCCGGGTAGGTTAGCTTTGGACCGGATTGTAACACTATTATATAGAAAAATATATATTTAGGCTGTTTACTCTAAGGTTCTGATTTTATTAAGCTCTTATTCCCTTCTTAAGAATAAACTAAAACCTTATTAACCTTAAAAAAAGTAATAGAAGTTATAAAGAGTTATTTCTATAAATTAAGTAATAAAATTATATTATTTTAATTATTAAATTTATATTATAAAGTAAATTAAGTATATTAGATTTAAGTAATATAAAAAATAATAAATAAAAGAATATTATATTTAATAATAAATTAATTAATTTAATAATAAATTAATTAATTAAATACTTAATTAAAAATAATTAAATTATATTAAAAACTAAATTAAATCTTAATAATTATAATTCTTAAAGTCTTAAATATATAATTATATAAGTAAACTCTTAAAGTAAATAATATTTTAATATTAAGATATTTTACTTTTTGTTCTATTAGCTAGATACTCCTTAGTAGGTTATATCAGAAGGGAGAAGAGTTAGGCTGATCTGGTTTTCTGCTAAAGGCGTAGGTTCGACTACAGGGTAGACCAGGTTGTAACAGTATAAACCTGGGTCAAAGTACGCTTAGGTTTGCAAGGCAGCTGGGCGATAGTGTGTTGTAGTTTATGTAATGCCTAGTACCAGCCCAAGAGACTTATACCGGCCTCGGAGCTTACAAAGCTCAATCTCAAGAGCTGTAAAGATATCTCTTATACTAAGCTATGTCATTAGTTGAGTTCATACAGAAATTTGTTGCAAGCTTACATCTTTGTACATGATATTTATACAATCAAGGCGGTCTTCTGCGTCGCAGACTCTCTGAATCGTTCCAAAAACTCATCCCCATTCTCTCCCCTTGGTGCGTTGGGGTACATTTTGCTCGTTCTCTCCTTAATTCGAGTTATATACGGACCGTCCGTCTGCCTTCTAATTCCAACCCGTCGATATTTGTTTTCCATTTTGTCGATGCATTTGAGAACAAGCAGAGATCGGCTCCAATACGGTCCCTCAGCTACATTGTCCAGCCGTTGAAAGCTAAGAAGATGCATCACCATGACGTTTTTGCCATTTAATTCATATACGGTATCAGGGCTGCGAGAGTCGCACTCAAATGACCAGCCTTGTGCGTTCGCATCAATGGTAGCCTCGTTCATTCTTTTGATCAAGACAATTTCAAACTTGGCGTCCTGGTCAGCGTCACCTTCTCGGCACCTAAGTACAGCATCTGCAGCACTGTCGGTTACTTCTAGAACTCCCATCTCTAGTCTTCCTGAAAGCGGCGGCTGTCTCGGAACGCATTTGGCGATTTCTACCCGAGCGGCTTCGTAGAGAAGGGTTCGGTCATGTGCATTCTCTTGCCATGGCCCACGCGTCAAGTGGATATCAGTAAGCACGTACGATATGGTGCTAGCCACGGATGCCTAAGACCAGGACGGAATCTTGGCTAGCGTATCAGGTCTCGTCGAGCGCAGATCAGCAGACCAGGTCAGCCACACGACGAGATTATTCTCCCATAAGCCGCAAAGATATCTCCCAGCCTGGCCAGATTGTGAAATCAGCGTCGCGAAACCAGCCAGCGCAGGCAGCCTATCACTAATGTATGTAAAATCCAGCTGAGTCAAGTAGAAAATCTGTTTAGACCACAGCTCGATTGCTTCATCAATATCCAAATTCGACTTGGTGACAGCCAGAGCCTGGCTTGCGGTTTCGGAGCCCCGAGGGTTCATATCCAGCGCTATTTGGATGCCGCCGCATTGGCATAAAACACTGCCGTGGCATTCCCAATGGATTTCTCGTGGGCCGAAATGGAGAAATCTTCGAGAGAGAATCCGTTCTTGATAAACCCATCCTCGAGACAGGAGCGGGAACGTGTTTTTGAGTGTGGCCTTGTCTTCCAGCACGTCATGATAATGCTGGAGCATTTTGCGTGCCCCAACTCGAAAATATTTCTGAGACCTCGGATCCCATCCTTCAAGTATTATTTCAGACTCGCGCGATGGTACATGGCGATACAAGCCACCTGCGCCATCTGTTGATGCCGTGGCTGCAATGGTGAACTGGGCATTCTGGTAATAAGAGGCCATTTTCAGGGCTTCTGCCTCCCAGTCATCGGGGCTGTTCTGAATGATGCAGATCGAGTCGATCCAGATATATTCTATATTTATAGACTCTGCAAATGATATCGCATCCTGAAAGGTCTTGGAGAGCTCGGTCCAGTCCAACCCCTTTTTGTGCTTCTCGAAATTTTCGGCCGTCGTTGTGATGATTTGCTTTTTCCCCCAGCAGTGGCTAAGACTGACGTATTCGCCCACCTCTCCATCTCTGCTCTCATACAGATGCACCTGGGGGTTGTTGGCTGTGCGTTGCTGGTTACTAGAGTTCCCGTCGTTTTTAATGCGTACTACTCGTTTGGGAAGCGGCGTTTGGCCGGGTATCGCACTACATTGGGGATGATGCAGGCGGCAGTTCGAAAGCCATTCTTGTGCTTGCTGAACAGCTGCATCACGGTCGTAGGCGACAGCGCGTGCTGGCCCAACAAGCTGCCACGGGCATAGGCCCTGTTCCCCTGGGTTTCAGTTGCTTGTCAGCGATCATAATTAACGACAAAAAAGCAACTCAGCCAAGTTGCATACCGGGTAGAGAAAATATCTCAATGCAATCCTCTGGTCTGTCGTCGTCGTTCACCTCTTCGCCCGGCTTTACAACATCCCAGCGCATAGGTCCGTCCTGGCCGTGAAATGCAAGCCTGTAGTCACTGGGGAGTCTTGATGCCTCGCTGTAGCAGTGATTGAAAGCATTCAAGAGAACGAGGCACGTTGCACATCCATCCCTGGCGGTGCGAGCAACATCTTCAGGGCGGGTGAGGAATCGATCCCACACACTGGGTTGGAGCTCATCCCAGTCAAAGCCCCGGCAGCTAAAGCATACTTCTATCATGTTGAAGAGAGAATTTCTTCGCAATAGGTGCTCAGCGGGCCGATGATTGATGCGGCAAATTAAACAAGAATTCTACAGCTAACGTGCTGAACCCCGTGCGGCTCAACCCTACATCCCAGCATCCTGCACCCACTAAGCTGCGTCCATACCCCAGGCTGAAATCAGCTGCTAATCCCGCACATCCGCGACTTTTTCGTGCGAAAAAACCAATTTCACTACCACCTTGAATTATTTCTATTTGCTGAATATATCCCATCAAGGTACATATGGTCCAGATGTATGATGAGGCTCTTGTCTTGTCAATTGAAAGGTCTAACTGGGTCTCTTATAGCTGCTGCTGCTAGCTATTACCGGCTTCCGGTGCCTCTTATGTAAGTTTGAATGTATCCAGGGCTTTGCAGTCTGGGTCCCTGTCATCAGCTATAGCTAGCTGTCAGTATTGGCTTGCCCTGTGGCTGTTTGGTGGTCTTTCTACCGCTGTTGACAGCATCTATAGGTTAATTTAGGCTTAATGCAACCAGTGGCAAGTGTGTTTGATCCTACTGTTACTGAGGATGCCAGAATGGGCCATTGAGACTATCCACTGAGTGTAAAATATCTCTTACTCCCGATCAGACAAGCTCTTCCAAGGGTTACAATCAATTTTAGTATTTATTCTATTAAAATTACTAATGATATTATTATATCTAATAGAGTATTATAATGATAGTTCATAACTTTATTTAGGTTTTAAAATATAAATTATATAATACTTTTTTTTTATTTAATAGTTTTAGTGCTAGATTTAGCTTTATAATACTTAATCCTATTACTTAACCAAGTAGCTAAATCCAGCACATACCAATAAAGAAAGATACTAACAATGCTGCTTTAATTATAAGCCTTTAAATAAATCCCTATAAGTAATAAATTTCAGCCAGCCAAGACAACATCCAGGCGATGTCAGGCTGGATTCTACAAATCCTCAGCACACCCAATAAAGGGTTAAAGAGCCAGGACAAGGTTTAAGAATATATATAGTCAAGAAACCCAAATATTGATCTTGGCCTTTCTGGAGGGAGGAAGTTTGCGAGACGGATTAACATTGTCTTTGAGTCGTCACACTATTAGTAGGAAAGCGCTTCATAGCGAGTCATCGAGTAAGAATTCCACACTTCAAGCACATAGTGGATATCATCTGAGAACTTTCTATAGAGAAGGTGCATAACAAGATATTGAAAGCAGCGTATGGCCTGGTACACCCGCTGTTCGCTATCGAGAGACATGTTGCTGATTGCGAATGTTAAGGCTTAACGGAGCGTTCAACTGTCTGTGAAAGGTTTCCCGATGGCTTGTTTCAAGTTACATAGTTGAGGATGAAGACATGTTGCCTTAAATTCAAAAAGGTCTTTTTTCCACTTTTGCAACCGTCGTGGCTGTGTTCCCAACTGCATGCAGAAGTGGGGAGAGTCTCAAGGTCTGATTGGGAAACGAAGAAGGTAGACTAGTAACATCTCAACACACCCTCCACAGCCAGCACTGAAGTTTAGCTTAAACCGTTCCATGGAACAACGAAATCATTTCAATTTTATTTGGTTAAAAATGCTCAGTATAATACCCTCATTAGTAGATAAGAACATATCCACTAATCTACCATTCCGTCCAGGGCCCAGCGCCGTACCCCATAAAGCCCAATCCTTTCGACTCGTAGTCTTGTGCTGCTGCTATTGTCTCCAAGAATGACCAGTCCGTTTCCCCTGTACCTATGACAGGATCCCATGCATAAGAACCGTTCAAAGCTGTCTGGTTGACTGTCCCGGTCCCCTGCGCCAAGCTGTCTGCATCGACAGAAAATGCTTCTTTGGGGGTTGCGGACATCGCTTTGTAGTCTCTCGTATATCCAAGCCTCTTTTGGAGTTTATCAATGTACTGCGGGGTTACTGTTGACTGACCCTGATGAGAGAGCATATCCTGCCTCTTAGCCCATGCCCTTAAAACAAAGTGCGCCAGCCTCAAGAAAGTTGTATCACAGAGGTCGAATAATGTCTGATGGAATTGATAAAGTATTTCCACCTGAGCCCATGCTCGGTCAGCTACTTGACCCTCAATTTGACGACCCATTTGCACCACCATGTATAGGAAAACGTCAAGTTGAATGTTGAGCAGGACGAACCAGAGAAATTCATTGCCCTCTGTAGATGCGTAAAGGGATGTGGCGTGCTCCATAATAGTGACGGATAATTTGAAAGCGATTTCTTGTCCACTGTGCATGGCCGTGTCCGACCCTTTATCGTTTCCGACAGCGCTAATTAGCTCCCTCTTCTGATTGACAAGGGTGGTCACAACTCCTCGAGCAATCTTGTGAACTTTTCCAGCTGAAGGATCGCAGCGGGTCTCCATTAAAGCATTGAGATTCTGCTCTAAAATATCGAAATGCGTTCGGTAATAGTTGATCTGCTGGTCTCTCAGCGCATCCTGTTGTTGTTTACCGTCTTTCAAGCCGCTTAGCTCGTTCAACATTTTCACCGGCTCTAGACCGGGTGTTTCCACTATGAATTTGGTAATCTTGCATTGAACTAAGCAAAGAATGATCTCTGTGGGACCGTCTCGATCTGTGAATGGCTGAGTGGCGGATGGGAAGATGTCTGCATCGTTCAGGTTCCGCGGCTCTTGGACGTCCCAGTCTCGTGGAAGTAGAGAATGACCCAAGCCGGAGAATAGAGCCAACTTGGAATCAATGGCGATAATTTGCCACCAGACTCTGCGCCTCATTTCTGTCTCAAATGGCTCCAACCCAAGCGCTTCCCCATCGCGATGAAGACCCATCTTTTGAGCGATTCGTATCACCAGGCCATTCATGATCCAGGCGGCGTGGCGATTATAACGCCCTTCTGAGGATATCTGTAGGACACGTTAGTATTTAGATGAAACAAAACAATCTCATTCTTCAAATTTGGGAGTTGAAATACCAGGTAGAAAACGAGGGTCTGCAACACGACCAAATCAACACCTTGGAGGATTTTTAGCCTCTGTAGACTTTGACGGACTCCGGAGGTGAATCGGTTCGTGACCACTGCTTTGGAATGCCCAAAAATAGCCTCGCATTCGTCTTCAGACAGAGACACGGCTGCCATGAGGAAGATGGCGAGCATCAATGCCGCTAGGTTGTCGGGAAGGTGCTGCGGCCCGGCTGTGGCTTGGACGACAACGGGCTGGAAGCTGGGAATGTGGATAATCTTTGTCAAGGGATTGACCCTGTCCAGGAATATTTGCCAGAGCCTGAAACAAAGAGCGGGAGTTGGCCATAGAGATTCGATGCTCATATAGGGCGAGTCCCCGTCAAACACCAGGTCGGAGTTGTCGCCGGAAGTATCAACGTCGAGGGGGCTATCATCGCTACCTTCGGTGTCGACGAGTCCACGCATAGCCTGAAGCTTCGAAGAGTTAATGTACGCAGTAGAAAAGACGCAATGCCAGGAGAAGTGACGAACCTCATTGTGAACCAATTCCAGGAGATAATTGTCCATGAAGGCATACCTTCCATGCTCCCCTTCCACGAGCCTCCCGTCGATTGGCATCCTTTTGGGCATTGAGGGCAGCTCTGACAAGCCTTGAGACTGAAGAGGCGCGGGCGTAGTAGCGAGCCTCAAAGAACCGTCCACTTCTTTACCTAAACATTTGCTCAAGAGCTCCTCACAGCGCCCCAGGCGTTCTTTGAGCGCATGATTAGGGCGCCGTCTTCGGTGTCTCGGAGCGGGTGTGGCGCTGATACACTGCGCCTCTGCCTGTAAAAGAAATCAGTAAAACAATGGTCCATGGAGTTTATCATAAACTGTGCTTGCCCGTAAACAATGAGAGCATGGAAAGATTCGGCTGCACTTTATTTTCCTCCGATGGCATCGAACGCACGCCAAATTCAGGCGATGGGATGTGGTAGAGTCGCTGCTCCCTGGTTGAGATGTCGAGGATGCAGATTCGGTCGGCGGCAAGGATGTCATGCTTGCGGTAACGGCGGGTTGGAACGGGCCGAGGGCGTTTTGCAGAGCGAAATGGGGATGCTGTCGCTCAATTAGGATGGATGTCTGCAGGCCAGGCACAACAATAACGAGAGGGTCGCACCTAGGAAGATGGGTGAGGAAGACAGGACGGCGAGGACGGCGTGAAGAGGATGCGGACGGACAGCAACCGACAGGCCGAAGTGTCCGTGCACGCGACCGTGCGGTCTGTAGAGTTCCTCCGAGAGTACCGCTGTGGGACCTACGGGCCAACCGATTGCGGGCGTACGAAGCTGCGCATTAATGAATATGTTGATGGACCGGACCAGTCCCAGCAGCAGCACCCTCCCCACAGCTCTTCAGATCCTCCAGTACTACGTGACTAAGGTTCAGACTCACCGATCTGTCCAGAACGTATTGACGGCATCTGTTGGATTGGCAGCTCCGTGACCCACCTACGCCCGGACGTCTGTCTCCTTTGTAGCAAAATAGTATAAGATGCGGGTGGTCCAATTCATGGCTCCTGTTGCGACCAAACATCAGCATTCAATTACACGACTGCAAACTGCTCGCAATGGCCGTCGAAACTCCTCCCAAGTATCACTACAACCCTTCGCTCGCCGCTGCCGCCGTCTTTGCAGGCCTTTTCGGCATCTCCGCCATACTCCATGCCTACCAGCTGCTGAAATACAGGACCTGGTACTTTTTAGTCTTCTTCGTTGGCGTTATATGTAGGTCCTCCCTCAAACTAGTCCTCTGATCTCAGCCTCGTCCCTTCACCCACCGAGTTTTAGCATGTCTAACTGTCCGTTGTGCAGTTCAGGTCATTGGCTATGCCGCACGCGGTGTCAACGCCCACGAGACACCCAACTGGTCACAGGGTCCTTTCATTATCCAGACCCTTCTCATTCTTTTGTCTCCCGCATTATACGCAGCTTCCATATATATGATACTCGGGCGTCTTATTCGAGCGTTGGACGCCGAGACTCTTTCTCTTGTTAGAACGAGATGGATGACAAAGATATTTGTATTTGGAGACGTAATATCATTCGCGGCTCAGTGCATAGGTGAGCATTTTCGGCGTGCATACAGGTCAGCCTGCTTTCGAGTGATTAGAATACTAAAAATTCGCAGGTGGCGGAATTCTCTCTGGCGCTGCGACTCGGAGTGCGGTCGATCGCGGACAGAACATCATCCTTGCGGGCTTGGGCATCCAGATACTGTTTTTCGGAGGCTTCATCGCTGTGATATCAGTCTTCCATCATCGCATTCTTCGCCAGCCGACTACGACCAGCCTCCGTACTCCGTTGCCCTGGAAGCAATACCTCCTCGTTCTATACTTTGCGTCGATATTGATCATGGTTCGGTCAATTTTCAGAGTTGCAGAGTTTGCCGCCGGCCAGTCTAGTGCGCTACAGACTTCAGAGGTATATCTGTACTGTCTGGACTCCGCACTGATGCTCACGTGTGCCATGGTGTTCAACATTCGGCACCCCAGTCTAGTCCTTCAGGCTGTTCGACACAAAACTCTGGGTGAGATTGAGATAACGGAAATGCAAAACCACCAGGCATTAGTGCAATAAAATCTTGCGTCTCAGTTACTCCACGCGATTCTTTAACCCAAGTCGTGAGAGGGTTACAAGATTGAGTCCAACGCTCTAAGTGGGATAAACAAGATACTTTTTTTTCTTTTTAGGATAGTGTGTCGTTTTAGATTAAAAGGATTTAGGTGGACAGACAAATGAGGAACAGCGCCAGGTTAATGCATGCTGGCGCACTGGTCATAATGCGCAAACCAGTCAGAATGATATAGGAGGGCCTGATGTATCTAATTCATAGGCAAGGACGGTAGATATTTAATTTCGTGATAGTGGATTGAAGACTTTGCGCGCTTTGGAGTTGAAAGTCTGCTTCTTCGTGATAGAATATGTGCTCCGATAGTTCGGTCCTAAGTCTAAGTGTCAAGGAACGAAATATGGCGAGTGTTTAGACCTGGTTCACTGTAACAAGAGGAAGTCTCTTAGCAGTTGCTATCCGCGTCGGTAATCATGAGCATTCTGATTACTGATTTATCTATCGCCCTGATGCGCTAAAAGACGTGATAGGGAGTGCGCGTTATTGTATAATCAATGGATGAGTAACTTAATTTAATGAGAGGATCTCTAAATACCGTTTAGAATATAGCATTAAAAACATTATAAACACAAGAACTTTCGAAGAGTAATGTAAATTTGTCTGTGTATGGAGCTTACTCTCTCCTGAATTACTAAGCTCATAATTTAGGGTAGGCGATGGTATCACCACTAGGACCTTCTCAAAATCCACTTCTCCTGCATAATTTGGTATAATTACACCTTCAAATAACCCAGTAGGGTGCTCAGTCAACTTCTCAAGAGTATCGCTATTTGAATAAGACCAAAATCTAACATAAATATCCCAAATCTCTACAGTTACTAGTGTCCCAACAGGAATGAAGACAGACTCCTTTGCTGGAACTTGTCCCACTTCATTCACCGCTCTTACCAGGATTTGTCCGTCCAGAACGCAATATACCTGATGCACCTTCTTGAATGGTAATGCATTTTTTAAGACACCATCTCCAACCTTGCTGCTTGACTCAATACTTATGATGGCGAACTAGCTATTGTTCCGTGCGGTGGCGATAAAAGGTTTTTAGTCCACTCGCTGACTTCAGCGCCGAAAAATCGCGACTGGACCATAACATCACGAGCATGGTTATTGGAGTGAAAACCTGCTGGATTACCAAAATATCGTCCATATGAAAGACAGAAATCTTTTCGTGAGTCCTTTGCCGATGCTAGAATACTAATAGCAGATTTGGTACCTGGCAAAGCCAAAGTTTCCCTGCCAGACGATGGTATTATGTACGGGTTGGGATTACCAGCTGGGCTCTCTAGTTGTTGAATCTGGATGGTAACTGAGAAGTTAACCATACAGTCTTTGCAAGTTGTGATGTCAGATGGGTGATCCTGGCAAAATATGGAAATGAGTAGATAAATTTATCCGTAAATGAGCCCGGAAAATATGGACTGTACCGTTGTTTTTTGTTCCGGGGATGCACTGGGTTCCAGGGACGCGCACAGACCAACCAGTTCCCGGCCTTTGTGAGCTCACCCCCTTGAATGAAGTGAAGCTCAGTTACTCATATTCCTTTAGGAGTAATTGTGAAGAAAGGATTGTTTTCACATCCTCCAAATGGTAACTTTAATTCGCATATCTGGCAAGCTGGTTCGCGATGTTGACATTCCGACAGACATTCATCTGCCCTCTGGTACTGCTTTGGAGACGTATGCTCTTGCCCCCGTTTTGATTATGATATACGCTGGGGGATTCTTCTTACGTCATGCTAAGATGAATGATGTAGTACTAACTGATTTTATAGTACGGCAACTGGGCCTCTGTTGACGCGTTCTATTTCTACAACGTTATGATGGTCGACATAAATGGATGGAATGAGAATGCGGACATTTTGGAGTCCTCGAAGTCTGGATAACTGGTCTTTTTGGTGGATGCGATGAGTTGAATCAGAATTGTTGGTCTATAGGACCGGCCACGGATGTGGTTAGATCCAAGGCTGAAGAAATACGAGCAACCCCACTTTCTAGTCGCATTGCAGCTTGCCCAGAATGAACATATTTTGCAAAAGAGGATCGAGCTGAAGCTTACGAGTGTAACATCGTTGAATACTGTACTGACCCTGAGGATATGGGCTCATGTGCTAACTGTCAAGCTGAAGCTTACGTGAGATCCGGTGGGAACTTCAGCAAGGTATCTGTTTATCCAAGCCAATAAAAGGTTTAGGTCACTTGATCTAATATCCACTGCAAAGGCCGGCGCTGCCGGCCCCAAGGAACGTAATTCCTCTGTTCCTAATTCAACATT
The DNA here is from genome assembly GCA_001879505.1 of Calonectria pseudoreteaudii. Lineage (NCBI taxonomy): Eukaryota > Fungi > Ascomycota > Sordariomycetes > Hypocreales > Nectriaceae > Calonectria > Calonectria pseudoreteaudii. The sequence continues at coordinate 19,626 of KV875318.1, forward strand.
CCAACATTCGCAGTTCCGTGTCTCAAGCAGTAGCCCACACGACTCACATGGAGCCCCCTCTTTGATCCTCCCAATATATACATGAACCCGAGAATTAGAAATTTGCGGCCGAGGTTAGTCGCTCGATCCACAAAGCTCCTGGCATCTCGACATGATCGCTGAGCTACCCCGCTTGGTCAACAATACACAAAGTAATTCAATCAGCTACTAGTGATTATAGGGTCGGTCTTGGCTTCCATCCGCTATGGCCTCTCACATCCCACTTCCCGGGTCGTCCCAATCTAACCCACAATACGGACAACAACATTCGCGATATCCCATGGGCCCACCATTGAGCTATCAGGTACCGCAGACGACGCGTACACTTGATCAGAGCGGCGCTTGGAGAGCGGATCAGGCATCAGGCGTCACTTACAGTGGTGAGCCATCGCCTCACCTGCCTCCCAGGCCCGACCACATAGCTAGCTACGGAGCGCATACACATTCTGTGTCTTATCCCAACAACTACAGCCAGCATCTGGGAAACGCCAACCTCACTTCGGTTGCGCCGGTGGGTAGTGACATGAAACAAGGAGTGTCTTTCCAGGCCAGCACCAGCTGGGCGAGCACAGGCACCCAAGGCTGGGACACCTGGACCCCTCAGGTCCCAGCTAGAGCGTCATACACACAGTACCTGGAGGACGAGAAGATCTTGTCCGAAGCTATGCGCTTTGTGCAAACAGCAGCATCTCCGCCTTACGCAGCCGGCCCCCCGCTCCCCAAACCCGTGGCAGTCCCGCACCTCACACAGAGCAACTTCTGGACTTATACGCAGCCGCCTGGAACCAGCGCCAACAGGTATGCACGGATGTACTCCCCGGCACTTGCACCACATGGTGTATCGGAGGTCGATTTCATCGCTTTCCTCGACGGATTGAATTTGGTATGTACGGCTTCGCAAAGGCTACAGGCAGCAAACATTACCAGCATGCTACTTTCTTTCGATCCCACGGGTATTTCACAGACGATCAGCCTTGCGACGTCAATAGGGCTCCAGGCAGGCCAGCAAAAGGTATTCAACCGTCGTGCTGCTACCTTTCTACGCAGGGCCAATGACGAGTTCTTTCATCCCCGAGGCCTTCACGCAGCACAGCGTACTCTCGACGAACTAAGAGATATTGCTCACATCCCAGACGACGCGCCACTCACCACTCCCATCAACAGCGGGTCTGTAGTAGCTAGTGTTGCTGAAAATCGAGTGCGTGCGCTGCAGCCCTGGCTGGCGCCCCTCAATCCCGACGTCCCACCGGAGCCGGAGCCTACAGCTAAGAACGCTCTCCAGAAGATCAATAACTTCCAAAACAAACATATGAACAAACATCTAGATCGAAAATCAATCACGAACCGCCTCAAAGAGCTCTCGGATAATCCACAGGCACTCAGCGCCGATGATATCACCCGGATCGCTGCTGATATCCGCGCCACTGAGGATAAAGACCTCACTTCCAAGGCGGATAAATGGGAGAAAAAGATGCTGAGCGTGAAAGTCAGCGGGAAGGGTAGATCTGCGAAGGATATGACCAAGGAAAGAAAGGAGGAGAAGGCTACGCTTCGCTCGCACTGGTTGGTCGTCACCCTCTGGGATGGTCTCGATGAATCTTCCTAATATCGGAGGAGCGATCTCGATCATGTTGGATGGATTGGGCTCCAAACAATCTGGACCGACACAAAGACAAAGAGTTTATTGTGCCTGGAGGCGGAGGAAGGGGTAACTATCTCTATTATATAAGCGTGATTCCACTCGTATGCTTTTGCATTCTTATCCACGTCCTGTGTTGTCTTCTGCGTATATTCTTTGCTCATCGACTATCCCTTTGACTGCCGTAAGCCTCCACCCTTGTAAGTAACATGACAGGCAGCAAGCCAGAAGACACCATAGTTGCCAATCTCTCTTCTGGTTTGCTGCCTGTCATGTGATTTGCAGGGGTGGAGGCTTACGGCAGTCAAAGGGATAACATTGGGGGAGCGATTGCGATCATCATAATGTACAGATTCTCATCGGAAACCACTGGACCTGAAGACATCAAAGTTAAGACAATACAACGCTTATTTCATCAGTCCGTAATTGAATTAATATCCGTAATAGCAAGGATCAGGATGAACCACACTAATAGCTGTACACTATGTCAAAAACTACCCTGAACCATCGAGCTATATACTTTTTAGAGATATTAAAACACAAAGTTCGTGCTTGATCTAGATATAGAGATTTGGAAATATTCTGTGCTTTCAATGTAAAGCAGAAGATCACTGCTTTGTCTCTGGTGTCTCAGCCATCATCTGCCCAGGAACGTTTTGAAGATAGCTATTATCCACAGGTTTTAAAGTCAGGTTGCCCCTCTTCAAGTGAGGGATAAGCCCAATGATAGGTCCAGCTCCAAAACTATCAATATTAATGACATCAGCCATTCCCATCATCTTTTCAGCTCGAATGCGCTTAACAGCAGCGATTTGTTGGGGTGAGAGATCGGCATAAAAGTCAGTATTGGCAGTATTTGCCTTGAGCTTCATTGTCATCTCTACTCGTTCTTCATCGGATAAGGGAGATTCGAAAGCATTTGCACAAAATTCCAAAGTTTCGTTCAGATCTTCTTGAGACAGCTTTTTGTTGCTAATATCAGCTGTGCCCTGGATGACTATTATAATAGATATCATTAGTATTAGAGCCGAAATAGTCTGTTATAATTGTTCAAACTTACTTGGTCTGAACAAAGCGAAAGCGCGATCAAAATTATCATCATTAAAGTCAGCTAGAACTGCTTGACTTTGGTTTCGGATTTGGCGATATGCGCTGAGAACAACAAGCATAAATCGAGTATAGGCATCGGCAATTTTGCTGGTATGCCATTCTGCAGCCTTTGTCTCGTCGATATCCCCTCGAATAGACGAAGAAATTGTAACTGCTGCAGAAAGTCCGCCGACCAAGGCTAGGTGAACGCCGGACGAGAAATAAGGATCCATAAAGCAACCGGCATCACCTGCGATACGTGCATAAGGAAAAGCATAAGTAGAGGCGCAATATGAGTAATCTGCTGCACCCTTGATGCCTCCAACTTGTTCGGCATCACCGATCATCTCCATTAGAGTAGGGGCAAGTTTGAGGTTATGAAGATAGAATTCCTGTGAGTCCTTGGCTCCGCATTCCTTCTTCTTCTTTTGAGAGAGATTTTGGTTCTCAACAACACCAATGGACGTAGTGCCATCATGCAAGGGGATATACCAGGCCCAACCACTCTCATCTGAGAAAATATCAGCTTTGTTTTATTATAATCATGCGTCTAATGTCAAGCGTACCCTGTAAAGCTTCAAAGAAAGGTGAGTTCTCTCGATGGGTGCCAGGAGCGTAGGGTTTAGTACCCTTCCAATAACTCCAATTGGCAATATTCTTGAGACCTTGGTTATAGCGTCGGTTTTTCATGTATTTGGTACTAAGAATACCAATACGACCGCTGGTGTCAATAATGTAATCAAAGTAAATTTTACCTTGCTCTTTAGTATCCTTGGTTTCATAGGTAGCACTAATAGGTCGGCCCGGGTTTAGGTTCTCAGTACCATCCAGTGGGGGCTCATTGCCACCCTCAAATTGGATCGACTTGACTTTGACACCATCAAATGTTTTAGCGCCACTTTCATTAGCATGCTCGAACATAAGCTTGTCAGATTCAGACCGAATGACATTCCATGCGTAGTTATTGGGGCCTCCAGCTGCAATGAAATCGGTATCTGGGTTGTTTATGTCAGTTGATGGGTACTCTTATGAAGACATGTTGAAACCTACATCCTTCGCGCTTTTGGGCGTGCATCTTAAAGGCTGCACCAGGCTGCGGGAAGTTTAGAATTTCATTCCTGTGTAATGTAGTGTTGATGAATTACCTACTTCACGAAGCCATAGGCCTCGAACTTTTCATCCAATTCGACAAAGCGAAGCAAGTGGCGGACGGAGGCAAGTAAACTCTCACCGATATGGTATCTAAATTACGCCTCTCAGTAAATGCTTTGAACCAACTGAACAGAAAGATTATATTTCAGGCCTCAATTTACCTTGGGAATTTGTCACCTTCAAGCACGACAGTGTCGATGCCCTCACGAGCCAGTACCGAGGCTGCAAAGGAGCCTCCGGGACCTCCTCCCACGATGAGGACGGTAGTCTTCTTAGGGATCTGAGTAGACATTTCAGATTCTTGGTGAAGAAATCTAATTCGATTAGATGATAGTTTGAGTGGATGGTGGTTGAATTGGATGATGGTTGACTTGGATACTGATGCTCTTGGAAGGGAATGTAGCAAGTCTTTATAGATATTTCTTAGCAATGTGTGGTCCACCCTGGACAAAACTAAAACCTATAAAAGAGAATATGAAGACGCTAGCAAACTTTATATGACATGACTTGATGATGTGTGGCAATATGAAATGTGCATCAAGTGGGGGAAATCATGCTGGAGCTGGCTCACGACATTTCGGCAAACCGGAAACAGCGTGACGAGACATGACATTTTATTGGAAAGGTTAAAAAGAATTCCATAATCTTGGCCTTGCGGGATCTAATAAACAGGTGCTTTATGTTTCGACTGATTTAATTTGAACCTTTGGCAAACAAGCTTACTTGGCACGAGGCAACACGCAGGTGTGTAAGGTTGCAAAGCACAAGACCATCAGAATCCAGGCCTGAGCTTAGTGCAGACAATCCATCTAAACTATTATTTAGTCATATGGATTGACTGAATTATGTCAAACCTAATGGATGTTTACATTGTGCATCTACAAGTTAAAATATCCAATTCTACTTTTGCCTGTAATCTTCTGAAGTGGCTCACGTCTTATTTGTGACTAGCTCACTTCTACCGGCAATCATTTCTGCTAACACTACCATTGGTATACTAGCCATAACTTCAAATACGGTTATTTTGCTCTTCGCCTCCTTTAAGGCCCATGTTACGACTTCGATCGCCATAAGTGAGTCAATTCCGTAAGTGTAAAAAAATCGACTTGTGTCAATTTCTTCAGCTCCCACATTCTGCATCTTAGAGACGCGCTCAACTAGAGCCTCAACAACTGCATCTGATGCCTCGTCAATATTGGCAGATTTCTGCAGCAATATCTGAATAGACTCTGATTTGGCTGCATCTCCAGTATTGGATGAATCTTTTTCATCAACCAAAGACTTCACGAATCGGATATCCGTATTCTTCATAATCATGAACTTGGTTTCATCTTCGAGATAGTAAGGGCGTGAAATGCCAGCAACTATTGCTGAGGCTCCCGTGGCGATGCCCAGAGTCATGTTGGGAGGGTGGGTCTGGAGGTTCATGTCCATCCCAATGGCGATCCTCAACATGCAATGGAACTCCTTTTCGTTCATTCCATATGGTGCTTCCCAGTCTTTTAAAGAATCCACCATACCTGTCTCGGCCAAGACCCCAATACCGCGCATAATTGGAACGTCTATAGTGAAGCCGGAGTTCAGCCCCAGGGACTGTCGACGGTATAGTGCCAGAACATCCAAGAAACAGTTGCCTGCAGCATAATTTGCTTGTCCCCGGTTGCCAAAAATACCAGCAAAGGAAGACAAGGATAAGAAAAAGTCGACATTGGGCAGAAGCTTGGACAAGTTTGCTGTGCCCTGAACCTTCGGGAGCGTAGAATCAACCCATTGCTGATATGACATCTTGGACCACAGCACATCTCTCAAAACCATAGCACATTGAATAACGCCTTTGATCTTTCCGCCGAGCTTGGTTTCAGCTTTTTCGAGAGAGGAAGCCAGAATATCAATGTTTGAAATATCACAAGCGTAGGCGGCAACTCTGGGATGGGCTGTGGAGGCCTGAAGGTCTGCCAGAAGCTGCTTTGCTGAGGACGTTGATCCTCCTGATCGAGAGAGAAATACAAGTTTCCTAGCACCGAGTTGATCAACGAGAAACAAAGACAGAGATCTCCCGAGACCTCCGAGACCTCCTGATAAAACATAGATGCCATCTTTGTCCAGTTGAAGGTGGGAAGTGGTGAATGAATTTGCGGGCAAGCTTGGCTTAGCAGAAAGCTTAGCTGGGATGAGATCGTCATCAGAGTACCGAAGCACAAAGTTCTCATTTGGGTTCTTCTGGAGCTCTCGAAGTGCATCGGCAACCTTGCTTGCAGGGAAAATTCGAATGGGTGCCAAAGTATTTGGTCTGATTTTCCTAAAGAATTGAAAAGCCGCCTGAACTATTTCTGCCAACAAATTCGGTCTCAGGTTCTGAAATAGACGCATGTTTATGGTAGAAATGGTCAAGGTAGGATTCCACCGACCAGAGGCTGACACATCCGTGAAGTTGCTGTTCGTGTCTGTACAGTTGAAAAAGTAACCAAAAGCGGTAGTCGCGCGAATGACCTGTCGCAGCGCTTCCTCCTTTAGATTTCCAGAACAATCTATAACGGCTTCTAGCCCTCTCTCATCTGGAGTGATGCTTTTAATAACCCGGGCCAGGTTAAAGACGTTAGTTGTGGAGACATGGGTGTCATCGCCAGAGTTTCGATTAAGGACTTTTATCACAAAGCTATTTCCTGGTGAAGCAGCTTGCAGAACCATTATGTGTATACCAAGTACCTTTGCTAACCGTATAATGGCCTGGCCAGTTGGGCTCGTGTGGTTGTGTACCAAGATCGTGCGCGCATTCCCATCGGTTGAGGGAACGTCTAATCTCGCAACTTGAATAAGGGCATGCCAGGCAGAAGCGTAGGAGCTTGGTAAATTCGAAGCGTCTTCAAAGGAAACACCATCTGGAATTAATCCGACGTATTTCGATTTTGATTTGAGAAGGGTCCGATGCCCACCTGGTGCAAGCACCATGACTCTGTCCCCAGGCTTGAACCTGTTTCCGGGTCCAGCGCGGGTGACGATTCCAGACGCATCTGATCCTAATGATCTAGTATCAGCTCTGCTCTCACCGTTTATGGTCATGAGGTCGAATTTGCTGAGAGATGAGGCCTTAACAGATATCACTAGGTCATCTTCCTCTAGTGTATCACCGTCGCCGAGAAATAATTATTCTTTGAAGTGAAGTGTTTCAAAGTTTCCCGGCCTTCCCACATCAAGTCTCAGGTAACTCATTGTATCGAGGGAACTCAGACTCACCTCCTCAATTCGCTGCTTTGCTTTGACAAGTTCTCCGTTGACAGCGTTGTCGATTTCCTCGTTGACTTCAGTGTCAACGTGCAATCGATTCACCTGGATCAAATTCTTCTCAATCTTAAATTCAGTGTCTTCCGAAGATTTGGATTCACAGGCGCAAAAGATCTTCGATACCAGCTCAGCCACAAATGCGCCCGTTGAGTCAAAGATGTTGATAGTGCGGAAGACAGAACCAGGAATTTCATTTCGAACGACCCGGGCAATTCCATTTATCATCTCGGCACCTGGGTCATTGCATGCGGTCACCCAAAACAACTTTTCTGTCGAGATTATGAGAGTCTTTGCATACAAAAAGTCGGCTTCACCATCTTCATCAGATTTCATGGCCAGATCACGCCAAAATGGCGTTTCAAGCTCCAACAATGAGATGACTGTCTTTCCTTCGAGGAAAGAGGTGGAAACTTGGCCCCAGACTTCTTGGGATGGAAAAAGTCCAGCCGATCTGAGACATGTTCCCAGATTATGGCAAAAGTCATGTGCCAAATCGGAGGCGACAGGACTAGTAAGAAGTACTATCTCCTGTGCTACCTCGATAACTGAAGTGGTTGGAATCAATCCTCGAAGAATGATCACGACACCTTCCGAGCTTTCCAGCTCAATTTCAAGCGCCAGTCCAACCTCCATTGCCAAATTTGTGACTGTGAAACTTTGGGTTGGTTTGCTTTCAACCAGAACAACCTTGCCGTTTGGGGACAGGTTTTCCATGCATCTTCTCAGTGCAATTTTGATATCATCTGTCCTCTGAGCAGATATCCTGGATAACATTATGAAGTCGGCCGTTGAGATTTCGGAAGATTGCGGGTTATCCTTAGGTAGCCCTGTCAACAAATCAAGGATTTTCAGTTCGACAGCGCTCTTGATATGCTTGGGTAGAGATGATAAATGAATCATGGCTTGCTGCATGGCGGCTTCGCTAGGTAGACAAACCGCATACTGAGTCGTGTTGAGCAGCTCATCAATTCCAGGCATTGAAGACAGGGAATTCAATAGTATTGAGCCAGGATCTGTCGAAAACTCCATCACAGACATGGTTGGTTTGATATGATGGTGGAGCATGAGATACTCTGCCAACATTGCGTTGATGGTCTTTGCTCTATTTTGAACCCACTGCTTCAGTCGATGGCCTGAGAGGAAATCCACATGAGGCTGCCACGACATTTTGCTGGCATGAGTCTTAGGAATGGGTACCACATCAAGATCAGATGATTCCGAAGAGTTGTTTGCAACCTCTGAACAGCAAAATTTTTTGATATAGAGCACAGAACGGCTTTCATTTTCGTTCATGATCGCCATATCAGCCACAATAGATTTCAGTCCAGCCCTTTCCACCCGACAGAAACCTTGTAATTGTGTGCCCACCTGGATAGGGAGTTTCATGCTTAATGATACTTCCTCAATTCGAGTTGGAACCATGGCATTGACCATGACACTTCCATCACCCATGAGCGCTGCGAAGCACAGATGAAAAACCGAATCCAAGAATGTGGGATGGATAACGTGTGGGCGATTATTGTACAGAGCCTCAGGCCCAACGTTAGTGTCAGAATCAGTAAATCCAACATTGGGAATGGAGATCGTTCCCACGGCAGTGTCAGGGCCAGATGATAGACTTATAACATTAGCAAAGGTAGGTCCATATTGCAAACCTATCTTCTCCAATATTTGGTAAAAGTCTCGCGGGGTGTTTGTTTTCTCGCATATACCCACACACTCTTGGAAAGTATCAACGACAGATAAGTCGGTATCCAAGACATCTTCGTACTCCACCATAACGATACCAGTGCAATTCTTGGTCAAAAACACGCCATCGGTAGAGCTTCCTATTGTGAAGTGATACAAACTCTCCTCTGAACTAGGCCTCAGAGTCAAAATATGCTCTATCTCAGTTTGATCCGTAGGGATAAGCATTGCCGCCATCAGCTGTACATCTCGCAGTCTGAATCCTGTGACCCTTTTAGAGTTGTTTATACCCTGCTCAAAAACAAGTTGTCTGGTTCCTTCAATTGCCATAGCAAGAAAAGCAGCTCCTGGATATAAAACTGATCCTTGGATTTTGTGGTCAATCACCCATGGTTGCTCTTTGGGTCGCAGAAAGCCTCTCCAAACGCGTTCCTCTGTTGATAATACAGGATGCGGTGCGCCAACCAGGCTTCTTCCACCATGAGCTCGAAGCCTATATTCTCTGGAAAGTCGAGATTCTCCCCAGTAGCCCTGTGAGTGGTTCCAGCGGTAAGGCGGAAGGTCCGCTAATGGACGGTGAGCCAAGCTTGATCCTTGAATCTGATTTACGGCAGTAAAGTCTACCGAGGCTCCATGGCTAAAGAGCCTACCAGCCAGATCTAACATGCTCCTTACCCCATTTTGCTTCCTCGTGAGAGATGGATAGTAGGGCACATTAGATACACCGATGGCTTCCAGGCTCTGGAGAGATGGTCCGTGGAGAGCACCATGTGGACCTATTTCAACTAACAGGTCGACGGCGTTTTCTCGAGATCGCTTTATGGAATTCGCCACCAGAGGTCGAATCAAATTCTGAATAGCCTGCATAAACTGAACAGGACCGACCAGATTCCTCACCCAGTGAGCTGGTCCCAGCTCTTGTTCTGGATGTTCAACTGCATTACCAGTTACAGATGTGTACATCTTAATATCGCTATTGTTAGTTGCTTGAATCTCTAGGTCATAAATAGATTCCATGTAGTCTTGTGAGAGTGCTTGCATATGATGCGAGTGATAAGCAGCATCAACATGCAGCTTGCGCGCAAAAATAGCCCTATTTTCAGCTACTTCAACCAGTTTATCAATGGCTGTAGAATCTCCTGATACTGTTGTCGAAGATGGAGAATTGATACAGCCAATGCAGAGCTGCTGCTCAAGTCCAGCTTCAGCAATCATATCCAGAGTCTCTTCGACTCCCAACTTCACTACCACCATGGCGCCTGGCATATTAAGAGCTTCCTTGGTCATTTCCGAGGATATTAAACCTCGAAAATAGGCTAATTTCCAAGCGGTTTCGCGGGAAAGTGTGCCCATGCAATACGCTGCTGCTATTTCTCCGGAAGAGTGACCAGTAATGGTGCATGGTCGGATGCTCCAATCTTCGAGGAGATCAATAATGGCGATCTGTAAAATGGTACAGAGTGGTTGCGCGTGTGACGCGAGATGGATATTAGAGTTATCGTACTTTTGAAGCTCTTCAACTGCTGACCAAGAACAGTCAAGCTCTTGTCGTAGATATCTATCAGCAGTTTCTACACTAGCCCGGAACACGGGGTAGACTTCGAACAAGTCCATACCCATACGAGGCCATTGTGCCCCTTGACCGGTGAAGACGAAGCCCACCTTCGGTGGCCGTGAGCTAAGAGTCTCTGCCACCGAAGCATCTTTGTTTCTCAATGCCTGAGAGAGGCTCTGTAAGGATGGAGCAGAAGTGATGACATATGTTTTCCACTGTAACCGAGAGCGCTTTTCACTCATAGTGAAAGCGAGATTCTCGAGAAGCTCACAAGCCTGTTGCTCAGATAACGATTGAAGAGCTGGTGATATTAAATAAGATGCCAGGGCCGTTTTAATTCTTCCTAATCCGGCGCGGTCCTGTGAGGTGACTGGAAGTAATAAGTTAAGAGATGCTGGTCCCATGTCCGACTTATGAGTTATTCCACGCCTTTTGGTTGTCAGCTTGGTATAGTGTATGCCGTTGCTAATGGATCGTGATGCAAGGTAGGACGCAGCATCATCCAAGATCGCATGGGCATTTGTACCGCCATATCCGAATGAATTAACAGAAATTCTTCTTGTCTTATCCTTGTCCTTGGTATCTGGAAAAGGAGTAATAGATGTTGGTACCTTTAAGTTCCAGTCATCGAACGGAATCTTCGGGTTAGGGATTTTGAGATGGATATTAGGTGGGATAATCCCATTCTCAAGAACAAGTACTGATTTAATAACAGCTGCGAGCCCAGCTGCTGCTTCTAAATGGCCAATGTTTGCTTTTACTGAGCCAACCAAAAGCTTGTTTGCTGGTGAACGAGATGCGGACAAGGTTTCTGATAGAGCCAGTGTTTCTTCTGTATCTCCTGCCTGAGTTCCAGTTCCCTGTGACAATTTCATTAGCTTTGAGCGAAAGACTGAAATGATGAACTCACATGGGCTTCAATGTAGCCTGTTTTATCAAAGCCAAGGCCTGCCATTGAGTATACCTCCTTAATCAAGCTAATTTGGGCTTGTGAGCTTGGTAGCGTGAAACCTTTTGTATGCCCGTCTTGGTTGCAAGCGGTTCCTCGAATAACAGCACGAATAGGATCACCATCTCGAATGGCATCATCAATAGGCTTCAGAACGACAGCAGCAAATCCCTCGCCTCGGCCGTAACCATCCGCGCTTTGATCAAATGACTTTGACTTACCGTCTGGTGAAAGGAACCCTTGACCTCCAAAAAACATGAACACATCAGGACCAATCATTAAATTGCTTCCACCGACAATTGCCATTGAGCTCTCCCCACTGCGTATACTCTGACAGGCTGTGACATGCTCTTAGCTCTCAGTTCACCAAGCCCAAAGTCTTTGAACTGCGTCGCAAGTACGCATCGGATGACTTCAGGGTCGCAAGTGAGAAAATTGGTCACACCAAATTGGTTGAATGAGAATGTGGGGCCGTATTTGTTATGTCTGTCCTCTAGAACCTTCAGATAGCGGCCCTCTCTAAAACCGCGGATAGTCTCGATCAATGTGTCGATGCCAAAAATAGGGTCCCTTTGATGTTGGACAGGACAGGCAGTCCAGTTGACGCGAGAGGAAAATCGAGAACATTTGAAGCGGATATAAACTCGCTTCAACATGAAAAAAATAAGAAAACCCACTAATAGGCATTTTAGCAATGAATCTGACATGAGCGTCATGGTACTTTAGAAGTATAGATTGAATTGGTGAGAATGAAAAGCAGTGACAACTTTCACATCTGAGGAAGTGATTTTGGGAGTTGGCTTATTTAGCGGATGGGTGTTTTAAAGTTCCGTCTCTTTTTTTTATCGTTTTTTATGGCGTTAATCGGAGAAATTTTACCGATAGTCCGAATAACTTTCGATCGTAAGTATACCTTATTCTATGAAAGTGGTTTCATTTTCGGCACACCCTGGCACCCCTGTACTACAGGTACCATTGAGCGAGGTGTTAGCTGGCCCAAGCTCTGACCCAACCAACTTCCCACATTTTTAATGTCGCGCCAGCACGTGTTAGTATAATATTCACCGATCAAGCTGCATACTTATTCAAGATACACTGATCTTTAATACATAATTTTCTTTCATAATTCTTACTTCATTGAAACTATACTGAAGCAGCTTAATTTCTCAATTAAATATTTTTGAAAAAATATTTTATATGTATCAGCAAAGCAGTTAGAGCAACGAGCAAACCTGTAGGGTATGTCACGCAAGTATCCATTTTATTTGGTACCCTGCCAGCACCCTAGATAGAGTTTGCATCGTGTACTGCAATTCCCCGATGACATTGGCAAAAGAAAAAGTCCGAGTTTCTAGTACGTTATAGCGTTGCAATGCTCGGTTATAACTCGGAGGAATGCTGATCTAGAACAAGGCCTAATATGTGGCCATTAGGTTGATTAAACACGTAATTTGGATGTACCTTTAATAAAACGGAACCTTCACACCCACTATGACATATTCTACCTATATTTCACCTCTCCCTACTGAATAGCTGTTCATATGTATTTTGTCATTTTACCTGACTGACTTTCATCGTTTTATCGCACTTTGTTATCGTTCACCTGGGCTCTTCTTTCTTTTCAAATATGACACTGGCAATGGAAATGCTGCTTATTATAGCTGAAGAGCTAGGTGAGACAGTGGATTTCCTTCAAGATCAACCTGATCTCGAGTTTGCGCAGCTAGGCGTGGATAAACTCTTATCCCAATCCATAATATCCCAGGCACGCAAGACTCTTGGTTTGGATTTACCAGTCGATCTATTCGAAACTTGTCTGACTGTGGAGAGCCTGGCGAGCTTCTTGTCAGAAATGGCACCCTGCAAGACTGTCAACCTCAGTCGTCCTGGGAAATCTTCAGTCACCTGCGGTACCTCGATGACGGACAAAATAAAAACACCGTCTCAACATCCTTTATCAATTCGGCTGCAAGGGTCTCAAATTCGGGCAACAAGAACCATATTTTTGCTACCAGATGGTTCCGGATCCGCGCTCTCCTACGCCAGAATCCCCCTGTTGGACGATCAGATTTGTGTATATGGGCTCAATAGCCCGTTTCTTACGAAACCTGAGTTGTTTTTGCCTATTACCGAAATCGCTCCCATCTGGGCCGAAGAGATTCGCCGTCTTAAACCAGAAGGTCCATATATCCTGGGTGGCTGGTCAGCTGGCGGCTATTACTGCTTTGAAGTGGCCAAGTATCTTATGCAGAATACCCAGGAGTGGGATAGACATCAGGTGGAAGTGGAGAAGATTATTTTAATTGACAGTCCTTGTCGAGAGACCTTTGAGGCATTACCCATGACTGTTGTCCGAGCCCTCTCCGAACAGGGTCTGATGGGTAATTGGGGAGTAAAGGGTGCGCCAAAGTGGTTGTGGGATCATTTTGAAGCCACAATTGCTTCCGTGGAAGACTACCGCCCGACCCCACTAATCCAACGGTCAAAAGAGCAAAACCTGCCAAAAATTTTCATTATATGGGCGACCAGCGGTGTTTACCGTCCTGGCGGAGCGGCTAGCTCCGGGCTGGATTTGGATGTCAAGGTGACCAAGTTTATGCTAGAAGATCGAGTTGATTTTGGACCGAATGGCTGGGATTCATTGTTCCCTCGCGGTACCGACATAAATATTATCAAATCACCAGGAAATCACTTCTCATTGGTATTTCCTCCTCATGTAAGTCATGTCCGATCAATTATAGCGGTGAGTAAAATGTATTAATATTCACGTTACAGAATTCGTCTCTTGCATCTCATCTTCGACAAATTTTATTTTGTTAGATATAGTATTGAATAGTATGGTTTCCGAATTATATTATTTGGATTATAATAGCTCCTTTTGTAGCCTGAATCCGATATTTAGATTGTCAGATATAAATTGGACTAAATCATGACATTCGTCATTTTCGATATGATTTAAAATATAGATTAACCTCATAATTATGTTGCAAGTGTCATGTGTACGGACAAAATCTACTATACAAAGTCGTAACAATATTGAGTCCATACATCGATGAATCAAGTACCGAGATCCAGCTGAGTATCGTTGCTCTAGAAATCTGTGTGGCAGAGACTCTAGCCTCTTATGGTATCACACCCACTACTGTACTGGGCCATAGTCTTGGCGAATATAGCGCTCTGTGTGTAGCCGGAGTATTGTCCGTCGCCGACACGCTGTACCTTGTTGGTCAGCGTGCAATGCTTATGGAGAAGCATTTGAAACCCAACACATTTGCTATGCTTGCCACTTCGTTAGCACCAGAAGAGCTCAAGGTCAAATATTCCTCAATGGGGCTATCAAGCTGCAACATAGCTTGCAAGAATGCACCCATGGTTACAGTTGTCAGTGGTACAATGGGGGATATTGAGAAATTGCAAGACTGCGTGAAGGCAGAAGGCGTCCGCTCAACAATCTTACGAGTTCCGTACGGTTTTCACTCGACCCAAGTGGACCCTATACTCGGAGATTATACCAAAATTGCCTCTGGAGTCGTGTTTAAGGCACCTTCAACCGCCATAGTCTCCTCCTTCTTCGGCAGAATGATATCCGCAGGGGAATTTGGTGTTTTTGGCCCACAGTACTTTGCTGAGCAGTGCCGAGGCACGGTCGATTTCGTTGGTGCGATTCAAGCAATTTCTAGTATCGAGAAGGATTTGATTCAAAAAATGCTTTGGGTCGAGATAGGGCTGGAGCCCGTTCTCATTGGCCTTGTGAGGAAGACGCTCTCGGATATTCCTCCATCAAACCTTCTTGCAACCATCCGACCATCTCCGAGAGATGACAACTGGTCCACCTTCTCAAACGTCATCAAGTCTGTTTATGAATCAGGCGTGACTATAAACTGGGCTGAGTATCACAAGAACTTTACATGCTGCCTCCATCTGCTTGAGTTGCCTTTGTATGCGTTTGACTTCAAGGACTTTTGGCATGAGCCTTTTCAAGACCCACAGGTCTCACGGGGCGAAGGGGTTCCTCAGCTGCGGGCTGCTGTATCAGACCACAGGTGCAATTGTTCAAGAGCTGTTGCTCCTGAACTAAAGTCTATTGGATCATCGTCTTTCTCGAAGTTTCTTACAACATCCCTGCCGGTTGTGGAGAAAGAGGTGATGGATAAAGCCACCGATACCATAAGTGTAACTTTTAATGCGGACACATCCGAGCCAAATCTACTTCAGGCTATACAGGGACACATTGTGCTTGGGCAATCTATTTGTCCTATGAGTATTTTAGTTGACATGGCTCTCACGGCTGCCAGGTACTGTCATTTTCGACTGCATGGAGTCAACAAAGCACCGGCCATGTCAATAACAAACATTGAGATGAAGCATGCTCTGAGATTACAACCTACCGATCATCGAATGCCAATCATCCGGATCAAGGCTTCAATGCAAAAATGCAGTAAAAGTGTACAAGTCAACTTCTCTTGGACCAAGTTCGGCGAAAATGAGGAAATACTCGTGGAAGAACAAGGGGGTACATGTGCCGTTCAATTCGATGAAGACAAGTAGCCGATCGATATTACAAAATCTATGTTTCTTGTGAAACAGAGAATAGAGGCACTGAAATTTGCCGCCAAGGAAGGTCGCGCACATCGCCTTCTTGGGCCGGTAGTGTATAGCATGTTCGCCAGGGCAGTCAATTACTCCCAAAATTTCCGTGGCATCGACGAAGTAATTCTAGATTTAGGTTGCCAAGATGCTATTGCCAAAGTCACACTACAATCAGACACATCATCTGGAAGCTTTGTAGCAAATCCATTCTGGACAGATGCGTTGACCCATCTTGGAGGCTTCTTTCTCAATTCAGGTCTACGATACAACGATGACGACGTCTTCTGCATGGCAACAGGCTTTGATTCTTGGCGAGTGGTCGGGGAACTCTCCAATATGAAAGCAGGCAACACGTATACCAATTACACCTTCATGCAAGAGGCGAATGGGAACAATGTTGTAGGAGATTGTTATATTTTTGATAGCAATGGTGACTTGGTCCAAGCTCTCTTGGGACTGAAATTCCAAAAGCTGAAAAGGTCAATGTTTCAAACACCCTTCGGGGTGAAGATCACTTCAACAACGGTTTCTCCAGCAAATGGGACTTGGCATGAAATCGCTCAAAACCCTAAAGACCTAATTCATTCTGGCGATGGTACAGCCAACACCCCAAAAGTCATGACAATCACACCGCCAAAAACTCCTTCGTCTGGAGGTTCCATAGATGGTCATAGGGATGACTTGGATTCTATCAGACTTCTGAAAACCATCATGAGCATCGTTGCGAATGAGGCGGGCTGCCGAGAAGATGAGATGCTTGATGATGCCGGGTTCGCTGATTTAGGGATTGACTCGCTCATGGGTATTAGTGTCCTCGCTGTGATTAAGCGCAAGACCGGTATTGACTTGGACGCCGACTTTTTTATCAAATTTCTGACTGTTGGTGAGGGTAAGAGATGGTTACAGCACACGCTTGGCGTCAAGGATACTACTTTGCCTCCCTCGCCGGTTAAAACTGAAGAGAAATTGAATTTGAATCCGACTTTCACAGATATTTCACCGATATCAGCAACAGTTCTTTCAGATTACGGGAGTGTGGTTGGGCTTGAAATGACCGAAATATCATCAAGATTCAGCAATGATAGATCTTCACCTATTTCACAAACTCTATCTAGAGGAGAGAAACCAGGATCGATTGCCAAGCCGATTCATATTTCTGGCCCTAAAATTGGATCTACAAGAATGCTATTCCTATTAGGGGATGAAAGTGGATTAACCCTTCCGTTGATTCAGCTTCCAGCAGTCTGTTGCTCAAAGGGGAAGCCCATTTCAGTCTGGGGTATTGAGTCACCTTTCCAGAAGGAGCCTGATAGTTTGACCGTCTCCGACATGCAGACCATCGCCTCCAGAAGCCTGAATGTCATTCGCAAGAAGCAGCCCGCGGGATCGGGCCCTTATATCTTGGGAGGTATCAGTGCTGGGGCTTTGATAGCCATCGAAGTTGCGCGCTTAATAATGTCAGAGACCCCCAATGAGTCTGTGAACTTGCTTCTTATCGACCCATCATTGACAAGAGGTGAGGTTGAGATAGCTACCAACTCAGGAAGCTTCAGGCTCAAGCCCTCCGCTAAGCATCATGTATTGAAATTTGCCGATGCCATGGCGCACAGTTCAAGTCCAGAACCACTCACAGGAAAGACAACAGCATTTGCAATTCTTCCAGAATCTTGTGCTGTTGACGATCAAGATCTGTTGCTGCAAGCCATACCTGAGTTGCAGATCAAGACTGTCAAATCGGGAAACGCAAAAGGCAGTCTGATGCGATTTCCTGTGATTCAAAACACTGCCAGGATGTATACAGATTGTTTAAAGCACATTCTATTGTGATTTTAGCTCAACCTGTCTATTATTGTTAATTAGCTTATAGTTGTTCTTGGGGTTACAATAAACAGTTCAGAGGGTTCATATCCAAGTCAAAACGTGATTTTAATATCTTTAGTCTGGGAGTAAATTGTTACTTAGATATGTAATCTGAGAGCTGTATATTGTATTAAACTGGAATATGAATATTTCTGTTCATAGTTTTTATTGGTTTTATACATATTTTCGAAAGGCTAATTTTGATTAATTTTGGATTCAATTTTAAATCTAAATCTGAGTCAAAAAAGCAAGATGGAGGTTCAATTAAGATAATTAAAATTCCACACCATGATCAACCACTACAGCCTGGTTCCTTGATCACCTGGTTCAGGTTCTAGCTTGCTTCTCCTCGGTTCGAGTTAAAGTTAAAACGATTAACTGCAAATATTATATTGTCTCAATACGAATTGATTTTTTAAAACACATATATACGCTAAAAAAGTGGAGTGTAGAACCATATACTAGATGTTGACTATTTTTAGTACATAACCTACACTGTACATCTCGACATATGACAGAAATTACCCATGGTACCGAACCTCAGTATTTCCACTCCAGTGCCAAGTAGCCAGTGTAATACCGCACTGGATCACGTCAGATCAAAAATGTGCACCAAATTCAGAGCAGTGATTAATACCTGTCCGTATTTGTGCTCAACATCTTTGGTATCGTTCAAGATATATGCAATACAGCCCAAGCAAAACAGGCAGCAAAGCGCACCGGCCCACCCACTAATAGCAATCAGCTTGGCATCAAGTGTACACGTCCCAAGATATACTCATACTGGGTGCTATTAGCAACAATAAAATTTGTTGCAGTCAGGGCCCGCTTCCCACAGCCAGGGCAGTCCACGGGAGCTGGGGATCGACCAAGAGCTGCAATAGGAGCTGCGTTCCTGTATTGTGAGTTTGTGGAAGGCATTTGGGCTACCCGAGCGACGTTCATGCCTGGTGCCATGTCTCCTTGCTGCCCTAGATACATCACATATGGCGCAGGAAACATCTGCTGCTGCTGGGATATACTTCCTGCGTGTTGCATGGGAGATGCATGTTGTTGAGGTAACGCTCCTGGCTGAGATTGCGTGAAGCCTTGATAAGGGCTATTTATGTGGGATGCGGGGATAGGGCAGGCGGCTGCGGGATTGGTGGCCATTGTCAGCTCAGCGATTCCGAGCTTATTAGGGCAAGTATTCAAAGATTTCGAGACATGCAGGCCACGCTGTCATGGATTATGCTAGTATTTACGTATAATGAGGCCTGGTTCATTGGCTTTCGTGTCGAAATTGAAAGGTATGAGGCGAGAGAAAGGGGAACTAAAGAAAAGGAATCCGACGGAGGATGGATGAATTTGATGGCCTTTCTTGTACCACTCCAAAGGGCTCAGGTAGTATACTATGGAGAAACAAGGCCTCCATGAAGCGAGGCTGTGAGACATCAAGTGGTGCGCCCAGTGAGTGAAGGCAACCAAGTGCGGCTGAAGGACAAGTGTAAAAGGTTCAACCACCACGATCGATCGCACAGAAAGAAAAGGGTGTTTCTAAAGAAAGCCCTTTCCCCTTGAAATAGTCTAGCGCCTACATTTGAGACTTCTGGCAGCGCCCGTAACCACAGAGCCACCAATGATGACAGAGCTATATTAGCGGGAAGCCCTGTGGCTTGTAATTCGGCAAGTTTCAGATTTATGTTGGTTCAGCTTGTCCAGCTGCATTAAGATCCAGAAGCCCAAGTATATTGACAGCTCAGCCAGTTGTACCAACGGCAATCGCCGAGATACATGGAAGGGTTTCATATCTCAATTTAGTTTCGCACGTCAATCTCACCTGTGATATTTGGACTAGCACGATCCCTATTTATAGGTATACCTCTTACCATTTATGCCTTGCTACTTTACTATTCTGGGTACACATGACGGTCGCTAGGACATTCGCTAAAATGCCCAGGGGCCATGAAGCCTCTCTACGAACCATTGGGGGATACCTTCAGGTCTAGAGGAACTGGAAAGGTGTCGGATGTTTTTCCAGTTGATGAAGATTGCATCGACAGCGTTATGGGGAACGCCTTGGCGCGACGTTCTCAGGGAGCTGGATTAGTGTTTCGCAATTGGCAATAAAAGAGTGAGCTGAACAGCATTTCACCGTCATGGCTACGCTAGCGGGTCCCGAACCCCCCGGTCGTGCAGAGACCACATACAAGGCACTTTCAGCCCTCTGCTGCGCCTGCATCTAGATCCAACGAAACACTGAGATATTTCTTTTTGGGGCGCCTGGCAGATACAGTCAAGGTTAGGCTATCCAATTACCTTTTCTCAGACCCAGTTGCACGCGAAAAGGATGGCAAGCTACAGACGTGGATACTACTAAGGCATGGAACAAGACCGCAGTTTGCGAGGAGGAGGGGGCCGGCCATGTAGAAGCAGCCTGACATAGGGTCAGGCCACACGCCCAGGTGGTCAGCTTCTTGGGCCCTAGGATTGGCATTCAAGGCTATGTTTTGGATGTCTCAAAACACTTCTGGCCTAGATTTACAGGTGGCTGTGAGACACTCCTCTGAGGGTGTATGGCTACCACTACCAGCTGACCTCTAAGACATGTACATGCATGTTGTATCAAGTTACTTTTGGAGTGGAATGGCGAGACCGCCTTAGCCTTAGCACGGCTGGGGACTCGGAGTTGCATCCGGTAGGGTGCGCAAGTACTCCAAATAATTTGCTCTTTTGTCTAAGTTCGAGTGAGCTCCTACTCGAAAATGTACGTCTCTTTGTGAACATTGTGTAATTGGTATTAGTTGCTTGTTTTGGAGGCTTTTGCTTTTTTATCATTAAATCTGACTTTAAAAAAAAAACAAGCTGCGGGCTCAACAAGGAACCAGGCCACAGAGGTGGCATACAAATAGAGTTTTTTTATCATTAAACTTAGCATCTAAACATTGCATTTGAGTAAATTCCGTTCATTAAGCCCCGAGGCGCTTGTTTAGCCACATAGACCGGTCACCATGTCGCACGTGACATGTGACTCCCATTTACACCAACTAGCCCAAGAAAAAAACTGTACGAATGGGGTTGAGAATTACAACCCAACAGCTGCTATTTTTTGTGGCTTTGACTAAGTCAACAAATCTCCCAGACTCGCCGTCACATGCTTATAGCACCTCTTGCTTTCAAGTCGATTGCTGGCTATGATTTAAGAGCATAAAATCATAAAATCTTGATTATAATTCTTTTATTTTTTTCTTTTTCTTTTTTTTTAAAACTAAACTCACAAATATCCCCTTCTCGCCTTTGCTAACTTATCAGAATTACTCTGTAGGGTCGCTGTTTACATATTAGTAAGGCTGTTCCCCACCAAAATAGGTACCATCCAACATGCTTCCAATCTCGTCTAGTTTTTTCTGCCAAGAGTCAGACTCAATTTTCTTCTCTTTAAGCTTATCTTCATTCGGTCCTTCAGCATCCACCAACACATTCTCTCCAAGAACCATCTCTCCTGTGTACAAGGGCGTACCGAGATTGTCAAGCAACCCAGGGCCCTTCGCATCACTTTCCTGATGATCTTTCCATATGTCAACTTTGAATTGTGCCTGTTGGCGAAAGAAAAAGCTCTCTGCGAGGTCTTTGTTCCGCTCTGCAAAAGGCTGCATAGAAGCTTCGGGAATCTCCGATAATCCAAGGATCAAACCCTGGGGAAGAAGCTGAGTGACGGTTGTAGGCAGACTGGTGGTGAACTTCACATTGCTGGCAGTGAGGGTGATGTTAGGAGACTTGACAAGCATGTGGGAGATGTGCATTTCTTGATCTGAACCGTAAAGGTAGAAGGGCATGAACGTCTCCGGATACTCGGTCTCACGATGGATCGAACTTAATGGCCGGCTCTTGATCACTGACTTGAGAGTGATCCATCCAGTTTGCGACTCATATTTCCTGCCAACCTTTAGCACAATCCTATGAACGATCTGTTAGTAAAAGTACTTACTTCAGGCCTTTTTCGTACATAATAAACTTCTTCTTGATCCCCTCTGGCGTAGATTTGATGTCATTGACGACATCTTCGAGGTATAGTTCCTCATTCGTCTCCAGCCTCACAATACTTTCAGTGCTCTCGATTTGTCTCTTTTTATACGCTTCTTGCAATGTTTCGTCCAGAGTTGCTGAAAGTATGACCTGCTGTCGTCTGGTAACATTATGGAACGATGGTCCAAATACCAAAAATACTTCCGGGGAGTTTGGCGAACCCTGCACGTGGAAATGAAGCTTCTTAGGAACATATTTGTTCCTCTTTCGGACAGTCTCAACTTCCTCCCTGATGACATTCTCAAGATCATGCATAAGCTTGGAAATGAAGCCCTTGCGAGTTGGAAATGGGCTCATGACAACATTTCGAATAACAAAAAGGCTCTGGTCACACTGCGTGACCCCCATTCGCTCCATGAATTTGCGGGCACATGCCCCATAGTCCTCAGGCAAAAACTGAGTAGATGTCAAAAAGATAGGAATGGTCGTGGGATCAGTGTTTGCGGAGGTGATAGACAACCTGTCTACGACTCTCTTCATGAGATAGTTCGCTTCCTCCAAGTCGGTGTTGAGCTTTCCGTTTTCGTCCTTCCAGTTGAGCGCAAAACAATTGATGTTGGTATCAGACCCAAGTTCGCGGATGATCTTCATAGCATCTCCTGACGAAAAGATCTCGGAATCCTCCTTCCCAATAATAAGATCGCGGATCTTCTTTCGCTGAATCTCTACGGGGGTAGACAAGAACTTCTTGGCGCCTCCATGCTCAGCTGAGAGCATGTTGAAAGGGACGCAGATGAAGGCTTCGTTAATCATCGTTGCATAGTGCGCCGAAAGCTAGATCATGTTAGCATGGGTAGTATTAATGAGAATATATTTGCTAAACCTTACCCTAGCACTCGTAAAAGTCGCCTCACCAAGCAACTTGCCGTAGCCTTGGTGGTTCAAGCCAATTGTTTGGTTAGAGAACCATGCCGACATCGCTGAGGCACCAGGCTTGCTAGTTGGAAAAGTTGATTAGCTGGCATAAAAGAAAGGAAATCGCGCAAAGGTGAGTAAGTTTACCTGCCCTCAACTCCGTAGACGCCAATATTTTCAGCAGACCCTTGAGAAAGATAAGGGCCCGACCATGTGACCAGGTGCCTCATTCTTCCGTCTCGGTATACCAAGCTTCCAGCAGGATACGGGATGTAACCAGCTTTGTGGGGATCAACAGTAATTGAGTCGGCATCAGCCATCGCCTTGATGTCCTCAACGGTCTTGGGATCCAAGTACCACTCCGGCTCAGGTTTGATGGAGGTATGGTCCTCAACGCTGTATCGTCTTTCGGGATTTACCATTGTAGCAAAGTAGCCGCCCCAAGCGGCATCAGCATGAACAAGGAACGATAGGCCGGACTCCTCTTGGAATTTCTTTCGGAGACGCAAGATATCAGTCAGTCTGTCAACTGCACCCTCTTCAGTCGAGCCAATAATGGCAACGACCGCAAATACGGCTGTCTTGGTTCTGACACACTCATGCAGATGACGTTCCAATTGATCAATGTCAATTTGAGCGCTATTGTTGACATCGACACCTACAACGTTTCCCGAGCCGAGGCCAGCAATCGCTACAGAAAGTTCATGTAAATTCCACTTTAGATCTTGTATCACTGAGGAGTCTGTAACTTACCGACTCCTTTCGGCCAGGAATAGTGGCGCGTCTTGCTCACGAAATACTTGATCGGATTCACAATTTCGAACTCTTTTTGTAATACCTCACGGCCGATGGTCTGGATGTTGTACTCCGTGAGAGCACTCTCAAGGAACTTATTTGTGATGCCAAACTTCTTGTTCAGTTCATCTGGCAGATCAAGAATGACATCGGAACGCAGGTTGAGCAGTTCCCATCCTGTGAGATCCTTGAACAGCGTCTTGGATGAGTGTTGGCAGATTGGTGCGTAAAACCTGTCAGCGATAAATTGGAGTTTTCCCTTTCTTAATGCAAGACAGAGACTTAACGGGTAGAACTTCAGGTTTCGTGCTATTGCGCCATATGTTAGCACCCAACCCATGTCAATTCGCTTTGTGTGAAGGAGCCTTCGATAGGGAGTAAACTACGCACCAACCCAGATAGACTCCAGGTTTGCAATCGTTCCATCACAGGTAATGTGTCCCCACGAAAGCGGAGATTTCTGTGGATCAATGTTGTACCCAAATAACTTGGATAACTGCTGACCGACTCGAAGCTCAACAAGAGTCGTCATTGGACTAGCTTCAAGGGCGACGTTGTTCGGGTTGTAGAGCATAGTCATGAAGTACCCAAGCAGGGATGACATGGTCAAGTCAGTACACATGTGGGCTTCATAACGAGGAGACCAAAAAGGTGCCGAGTGTTCGCCAAGAACTTGTGCAACCTTTTCGGTGGCAAGACGAAGATCAGATCTTGTCTTGAGGAACTTTGGGGAACGGCGGTATTCTTTCGAGAGGAAAGCCTGTTTTGAGTCAGTAGGTTGAAGGGGTTCTGGTCAATGAATTGCGAAGTTACTTGATCCTCAGGATAATAACTTTGCCTTGCAGCAAGCAGTTCATCCAGAATCGTGTTGATGTTGGCTCTGAAATCCGGAAGATTTGAACCTTTTGGTCCAATGAAGTGAGCGTGAATAGCATCGAATTCGTCGTTGCGTACATCATTGGATTCCTTAGACATGATGGATGGGTTTATCTTGTTTCGTTGGATCAATCCCTGTTAGATGAGGTCGAAGTTGAACTGAATGGTTTCTCGATGGATGGCAAAGATGATTGCATCCCACAGTATTATATACTAGTTTGCCCTTTTGGAATTGGCAATAAACGGGTATTTGATTTACATAATGCTAATAAAGCAGATATTTCCTTTTTTGCATTCCACTGATGACGATCTGCGTGTATATGCACTTGTCTCCACAGGATGGCTCACAAGAATGTTGTCAGACTAAAGACTAGAGTGGGATATTCATCATCTCTTCGCGAAACTGAGACCTGTATCGGGGTATAACCGGAAGCTCGGCCCGCAGGTGGGAACTCAGAGAAGGGGCTTCGGCGGGATTATCCAAGGGAAACAATGTTGTGAAACCGTTGAGGTCATCGCATATATCAACTAATCGCTCGTGTCTCACGCCTGCCCAACCAGAATAACAGTTGAGATCTAATAATAATAATAATTAAGTTCTTACATAAAGCAGGTTTTGGGAACCTAGTACCTAAAGGAAGACTTTTTGGTCTCCGTTTATGAAACTCGAACAAACCCACGTTTGATTACGGTCGGATGATTAATTTCACTGATCTTTCTATTTCGGATGTCGAGTGCATTGCAGAATTCATTCAAATGATTCTGTCACAAATTCTCTAAACACTGCGGTAAGGGCAACCCTTGCTGTACTAACAGCACTTGACATTCCAACTCTAGTCTTGATATTATCAGAGGCACCACACTGATCTCAGCTCCCATGACCGCTGAGACATTAGCCCACGTTGTGTCATAAAACGGCATTCCCGTATCCGGCAACTGTCTTGCATTTAGTGCCTATCTCGGTGTTCATGTCGCCTTCTAATTTGTGCCAAGGAATGCGCTTCGGGCCGCAATGCAAGCAGATTCCACAGACAGCACCGGTTGTTGGTGCCAAGGATTTTTCGGTATGTATCATCACGGTCAAGAATCAATTCAACCCCACAGCATTTCCCAATCCGCATTGTGACAAGTTGTGCAGTATTTCAAAGCAATCGGCCTTTAGACAGCAGATCAGTTGAATGTCGTGCAGATCCAACCGAGCATGTAATTACTGGTGGCGCCCGTATTCCAACAACGAATACAAGGCTCAAAGGGTTGTATTTGTTTCACGAGTGTCCGAAAAGAAATTTCCAATTATCCTGCGGACACGGTGCCATCCACCTTCCTATCCAGGCCACGCTGACACGATAACACCCCTCACCGACACAATTTAATCACACCACTGTCAGATTTCAAAAGCCTCACTTTTGCGTTTTCATTTGACTGAAACTTTCAATTTCCATCACCAGAGCCGCCATCATCCTAAATGGAGTCCAGACCTGCGTCTTTAGTCTCGCTTGATCATCTTGCGCAAGTGTTCAACTCGTCATTTGAGAACTACATCGGAAATGCCGTCAATATAATACCGGACGCTATTCCATACTGGTGTGACAGCAATTATGTATCTATGGAGCGCAGTCACGTCTTTTTCCCATCGGTCGACTCAGATCAACCTGTAGCATTCGGCCTCATTGCCACTAGAAGGGATGCCCCTAAGCGGTCAAGGCTGGCTGTTATGGGTGTTGTGCCGTCTTACCGTGGGAAAGGCGCAGGACACAAAGTTTTGGCCCATATAATATCCGCCGAAAAGCAAAGAGGCGTCGAAGTGTTGGAGCTGGAATGCATTTGCCAGAATGAGCCCGCTCTTCGGCTCTACAAGCGAATGGGGTTCACAGTTATACAAGAATTATGTGGGTGGACGAAAGGCCCAATTGAGGACAGAAATCTGCAACCAGAATACTCACCAGAGGAGTGCACGGTTGAAGAGGTTAATGCGCTAGTCCAAGAACATGGATCGGCTAGTTTGCCATGGCAGGTATGGGGATTCGCCCAGCTGCGAGATACAGAGCGGGCTTTTAAGCTTGGGCACGCGTACTGTGCTATTTCCAACCCATACAACGAGGGCGAACAGACGATTAAAATAACGAGTCTGTTTGTGAAACCAGATTGGAGATGCCAGGGCGAAGCCAAAAACTTGGCTGAGGCATTAATAGGTAGATTTCCAAGCAAAGGCTCGTACGCAAACGCCATCTTTCCAAAAGAGACAAGCGAGAGATTGGCGGTATCTCTGGGATTCAGTCCGTTGAGTCTCACTCAGTATCAGATGAGACTCGATATGGCCCAGGGATGAAGGAATAGCCAGATTGAGATGGAGTGAAATTTCCTTTGAATGTACCTCATATTTGGTCATCCGTAGTGCTATTAATATTTGCAACATATTTGGACACTTAATTGAGTCTCACACACTAAATACCATCATGCCACTGGCAAGGCTGTATGGTGCTCGGACAAAGGGCTTCAGCGCGCATTGAGTAAACTGACATCATATCTCAAATCTATCAAGAAATTCAAATAGAGACCGAAGCGAAAGAGGAAGTAGACAATTATATGAGGAAGGTTCAATTGATTATAAATACAGATACATTGCGACTCAAAATGTGAACAAACTTCAAAGCTTGAAACGGGTGCTTCTTCGCGGCTAGAAGGTTTGGATCAGTATGATGGTCTCACACACTGTGCATCATTCTCAGGCCAGAAGTTGGGCAATGACTCACCACGGTTTCCCATCTGGTACTCTGTAATGGCTAACTACACTTGGATAGTTCCAGTCATATGTTCGTAAACTGCGCACCAAAATCAATATAGTAAAACCCTGAGGGGGCGCGAGCTGGAGCTGTAAACGTGTTGATCGCAGCACTATTGGCAATCTGCTGCCCGGTAGGACTTGTGAGTCGCACCGCGATGGGTAAATTGAATGGCCCACTATTGCTTGGGATTGTCCAGGATCCATATCTCTCCTGTGGTCGGCTGGAAGTGTAGTTGGGGTCGTGGACGAGGGCAACCCATTGGTCAGAACCTGCGCCCTTGACTTCAATCTTTGTGACACTTCCAGGCCCATTTGTATTGACCGCTGTGAGCGCAAAGTAATAGGGACCACCGCCATCTCGCAGCCAAAGATATATATTGCCCGGTTTTGGACAAGGAACACGCCTATAGCGTGTCGGAATCACGCCAGCTGTGAGGCTGCCATTGCCCTGCAGGCGACCCATGGCAATATCGGACAGGTCCAGATGAATGCTATCCGATGGCAAAGGGCATCCGTACTCGAAATTGATTTCACCGCAATGATCAGCACCGGGCCCGCCTGTTTCTTGTCAGTACACAACAATGTGGAAATGAACTAATACTCACAACACCATTTGGAGTTTGCATTGCAAGGGCAGCTATCGACAACTTCAAGTACAATGGGGTCTGTGTATCCAATCTCACCAACCGCATAGTCACTGCCGTCGGCTTTTGTACGAATCAGCTCGAAACATTCGCCACAAGACAAGTAGCTGTCCCTATCGCCGACCAGAGAAGGCCAGAACTGCCATCATCAGCATATCTCCGAACATCCTGAATGAAAAACAGACCTGCGTGTAGTAGTCACCATTTGGTGCAGCGAAATTGCCGCGTAAGGTGGTGTTTGTGGGATCCTGACACAGGGTTGGATACGCCGTGCAAAAGGCATCACAGGTGCTTCCCAGCATTGGATCTGTCCAGCTGGCTGTTGAGCTACCTTTTGTGCAAAGTCCATACAAACCGAAGCCACAAGCACCGCCACTTGTTAGGCCAAAATGAGTTGAACGCTAAGGAAATCAGAGTGGATCATGAAACACTGAGGCGTAGCTCACGCTGTAATGCCAGTCTTCACTGGATGAAACATGTCGAACCTCGTTGTACATGGTGCCAGATTTGCAGTCCGCAGATGGCGGTGACACGCAACTACCAGTGCAACTCGAAAGGCAACTCTCGGACGTATTTTGGTTAGAACAGTAGAGAGGGCAACAGACGTTGTCTACCAGGGTCCAGGCGCCACATGTGCTTTCATCTACGTTGGGGTAAGCAGATTGCGAGTGCGCCGCCACCGTCGTAGTATCGGTGGTAGTGTAAATTGATGTGACAGAGCCAGTAGCGGATGTGGAGATTGTTTTGATAGTGGTGCTTGTGCCAGAAATGGTATTAATTGATGAACTTGCTGCAGAAGACTGAAACACTGTTAGACAATCATCAAAGCACTGCTTCGAACGCCAACATACTCCGGAACCAGGGATGCACTGGGAGTAGTAATCATTTGTATAGACGCAATCAGAATCGGGCGCGCAGCAAGTCGCCCCCGTCCAGCCAAGCCCTCCACATTGTGCCCTAAGAATGTCAGTCTGCATTGACGACTATTGAGGATTACATACCATAGCACTGCACATGATTGCTGTGACGAGAGGTCAGCTAAGCCCAAGATGGCAATCAATAGACCGAATAATGAATGCATAATTATGCTAAGAAATTACTTAGCAGATTTCATGCGAAGGTACTGGTAGTATTTATAACATTTGGAAATCGCGTGCCCTTGAGCGCCGGGTTAAGTCTCCCGACCAACACCGGAGCGGGCCACATGAAAACCCTCTAAATACCTCTCAATATCCATTTAACCGACTGTTCAATCTCGGAACTAATACTAGAATTCAAACAGTATCGAAGCCAGCAGTCAGTTTACGGATTTACGGAACCGGTAGATGCATCCGAAAAGCCGTGTTTCCTAGGCTCAGTAGATAAGGCGCATGATGCTAGAAAATCTGGGAATGCGGTCCGACATTTCCACTCTATATTTGATTGCATAATTCATCAGAGTGGTTAAAAAGTCTCTTAGACTTGCCGTAATGGGAAGGATCAAGCGGATGTTGCTGAATACGGATGTCGGGGCTGCCTCCGAAGAATTTCCTGTTCGGTTAGCAGCACCTTCATCCATCGATTCAAATACAAACTTTTAATGATTAACTTCTATACTGGAATAATCCTCCGGCTATGCGGCTCACTTTCCGAAACACGCGGGCAACCATGTCCTTAAATGGTAGGGAGCAGTTGGATGTGGTGCGGCCTGTGTGAACATAGGGTTGGATACGGAAAAAGGCATCCCTGTCATTAAATCCTCGGTTCCCTTCCAACAACACATCTCATTTATGAGCATTTCTTTTCCTATGCAAATTCTTATGGAAGAGCGTGCAATCTAGACCTACGCCAGAAAGAACAACCGATATACGCTCTTACGTTTCATTTTATTATTTTTTGTGCTTTTTCTTTGGCAACTGAAATCAATCAGCAACGCGTTGCAAATGGCTACTTATTATAAAAAAGATTGTATACAGTAGGAGAGGAACGTCAAAAAATGAAATTCCTGATTTCCAAGATAAATCGTTTACATCGCAGGTTCCGACTTGCTATGATATTTGACTAGTTAACTATTCCTTTTAATTTCTGGATTATTGGGGCATAATTACTTGGTAGCATATTCTATAGTAACTAGATTTAATCTTCTGCAGTGATCTATATACTTGATTTTGGATTTTAAAACGCTACAAGTTGGACATGATCGTGTATCCCCGTCTTCGATCTTGACTTCGATGAAATCAACGTGAAGTAGAAGATCAAAGTCCGGTATTATTCTGGCCATTGTATGCTATTGAAGCGAATATTACAGACACAATACATTTGGACAGTATAAAACACCTAAGGATTGACTAGCTCATCAGTCTTTCTCCAAATCACCCATTTCATCTCCGAGAGGAGCGAGATGTGTCAACTTTTGTACGCTACTCCATTTCCCCATACATTTCACGGACTCTCATAACTATGGCGAATTCCCACTCCTGAAAGCGGTTTGGATCTATACTGAAAGGTGTATACTTGAGATATACATCAATTTAAGCTTCTCCACGATATGTGAAAAACTCCCCAAATGGAATATCCTTTTTTCTTCATCGCTTACCGCCATTGGAAATAATTGATTCTTAGCAAAAATTCAGAACGGAAGCATGCGCGACTGTAAATATTTTACTTCCACCGGTTTCGTGCTCATAATCTGGTTCTTACGCTGCAAACCAGACTTTCCGAGCCAAACAGTCTCACTCACATCATGCTCAAACATATAGAGGATAACAGTACCAAAATTTGGCATGGTTGATTGTTTCCACGCCATCAAATCAGAATCGACTGTTATTTATTACTACAAGAAATCTGAAGCTGTGTGTTTCTTGTTCAAACTTGGACATGTCATTTACTTTGTCGAGAGCAGGCCATGGAATGACAAGAGAGTGTGTCCGTCAGTCCTCAAATATTTTGATCAGAATATACCGAATGCTAATTGTCCATGACGCCAACAAATTTACATGCATGTTCGTGAGACGAACTTCAAAGGCCAACGTTAGTGACTTTCTAGCCAGCTACTTCAGTGCTCCTGATTTGATATAATTTTGTTGCTCTCTTTATACTAATGTAGCGAGGTGGTAATAAGCTTGCTGTGCCGCACACGTGATACCTGTTACCCCTTAAATTTCAACCCGAGCTTTGGCTTTTAGACGAAATTAGGCTTCCTTGCCCCTATCATGCCGATTTATGAACTGTCATGGTGATTGAAACTTGCCTCGGCATCAAAATCATACCTTACCTCAGTCACTTGATGAGTAAACTTTCATAAACATGATAGAGAGACTGAATAGTCAGGTCTAAAATGGCCGAAACCACAAGATTTGTCTCGCTCGAGAGGGAATACATTTCTCCGTCGACGCCACGATGCACGGACTTGTTTTTAAATCAGCATGATAGGTTCCATTACACCCTAATCCCTGCAAAACACACGGTAACTTTCAAAGTGGCATGCTGAAAAAGCCCTGGGAATCCACCATGCCAATTAATCCCACCCAGCACAGCGAAACTAACCTCAGCTTGATCCTCAGTTTTAACATTCCCCTCGGTCTGACCCGAGATTTTAAATTTGGCCGGAGAGTGGGCTCGAAACAAAAGACCCACCCCAGCCAAACATTTTTAATTACATCCTCGGCTCATGTTTATATAAAAAGTCTTCGTTTCGTTTATCCCAGTCTGTGACCATTATCTTGAAAATAATCGAATACTCAATTCTCAAACAGTGACATAAACTAGTCTCTAACCATGATGAAATATCTTCTTTCTGCCGCTTTGGCTATCCCAGCCGTTCTTGGTCTTGCTCTTCCGGAGCCTGACATTGATCTCTCCACAATGAGCCCCAGGGCGGATATCTCAGGATCCTCCACCTTTTATGGTGGTAACCTTGCTGGAGGAAACTGCCTATTCTCATCCTACTCATTACCAAGCAGCATCTACGGAACAGCCTATTCTGGAGCCAAGTGGAATAGTGCTGCTAACTGTGGCTCTTGCATTCAGGTCACAGGCCCTAAGGGCACTATCACCGCTATGGTAATTGATCCCTCACACCTTCTTCTAAGCTCGCCTACTGACTAAATATGAGATTGTCGACCAATGCCCAGAGTGTGCCGAGGGCAACCTCGACCTCTTCCCCGACGCTTTCAAGGCTGTAGGAGGTACCGACGGCATCGTTAGCACCTCGTATCACTTCATTCCATGTGGTATTACATCGCCCCTCTACATTCGCAACAAAGAGGGCACTTCCGAGTGGTGGTTCTCGATGCAGGTCGTCAACCACAATCAGCCCGTGGAGAGTCTTGAGGTAAGCACCGACAACGGAAAGACATGGCAGGGCACCACCCGCAAAGATTACAACTTCTTTGAGAACTCCAGTGGCTTCCGTGTGTCTACCACCAGTGTAAGAATTACCAGCACATCTGGGAAGTCCGTCGTTATCAACAATGTTGGCACTGCCGCAGGTGCACAGTATACCGCAAGCTCCAACTTCTAGAGCGCTACATGAGCTTTCTCATTATCCTTATCTATGTTTTAAGTAAAAGGTCACTGATGGACCAGGTCAGCATTTCTTACTAGTGCTTGTTGATATCACAACAGCAGATGTAGACATGCAAAATCTAGTAAAAAATATTCTTTTACTATTTTTTATAACACAACTCTTTGCGTAACAATGCATCAAAGTAAAATCTGAACCTCAAAAGTCCTGAGATTTACTGGCAACTTAATTCTACTACTATTCTCCTCTTACTACACTTTTTTGATGTAAAAGCTTTTATCGGTCCATGTCGTACATTCATCCGCAAACCGATGTGGTCATTCCCCTTTTCAAAGCTAGTTTGTATACCGCCAAGCCTGATTTGGGCGAGCTTCAAGACCTTGACAGTCTCATGACTAGGCAAAATTGTTTCAAAAACACAACTAGTTCAGCTCTCACGCCACTTTGTTGGAGTAGGACGTCATATGAGGTTGGGGGCCACAAACGCGCCCCCCATTACTTGACAACCGGCAATTACATCCGATGTAGCAAGCCAATTTGTGCCAAAAGTTCAAAATCACTGATTCCAAAGTTGTCTAACTATTGCATATCAGTTATATTAGTGTTACATATTTCGTTACTTTAAAGACATTGCTGTTTTGCTACTGGCGCAGCTCCCCAACAAATAAGTAATGATGTATGCTTGCTCTACACATCAAGGGGACCGCCACCCAATTTTATTGTCCATCGGCAAGTGGTCCATTAATACCCATAAATGGGCCAAACGTGCCAGGATCCGTGACTGCCTTTCAAACGCTGTCCCAGCGGCTAGGCCATCATTTGTAGTGAGCAAAAGACGATTAGCGGCGTGAAAAACACTAGCAGCCCATGTAGACCGTCCAAGCATGACTTGCAGCACTCATAACCCGAACTTATAAAGATCTCATCCACCCCACAATAAAATGGGGAGGAGACCGCCCATAAGACAGGGCCCAAGCCCAACGCAACAAGGGCTAAGATGAAGCTTCAAGGTAGCTAGAGCAGTTTGGCTGAGCTACTAGGGAAGTTGTGAAAGCGTAAGAAAAGAAGAATAACCAGCTGCAGCTAGTACAAAACAAACATTATAAATGTCACCAATATCATTGATCGAACGGTCCTTCAAAGCGGAGCCTAAAAATTGAGTGTAGAAATTGTGATTTAGACGAAGCCACTGTGAAGCCTCTAGTGTTCTAACCAGGGCTTTTATCCTACTAAACCTGGTGTTATAACGGACCTAATGAATCACCTGACCTACAGTCCATTTAGTCCGTGGGAACCTACTCTCCATAACCCCCAACACAATAATATCGACTTGAGATATTAGAATGCTTTGACCATGTTCAGAAAAAGTAGCAATAATTTCACAAGTTCGCACTTCATCGAAAAGTTTTCTTGGTAACTCTGTGGTGAAGAAACTTTCAACCCTCTTTATCATCCCCGCCAGATTCTCATAGAAGAAACGATTCTGTAGACATACATAAAATTACGCTGCGGGTTTTTGGGAAACGTTTTGCCTGTGTAAGTTTTTGTGATAGTCGCTGTTGATCTATCCAAGTTGTAAAAAGGTGGCTCATCATTTCTTCAAAATGCTGTCTAGGGTAAGCAGACCTACCAAGACAGGAAGGTCGTCTGGCAAACCCAATCCACCAATGACGAGACACCAACACCAATCCCCTGGCTTAACCAACCGTCTCCTAGCCGAAGGCCACGCTCAGGGATTTTCCCAACCCCGCTTGCAAAGTGGCGTGAGCGCTGATTAGCTAGGGTCTCCCCATCAAATTGAGACATAAACTGTTCACATTAGATGGTCTTGGTTCTATCCACAGTGTCGATCATCAAGTTCTAATTGGAGCCAACACCGTAGAATAAAAATGGCCACTTCTACTTCGCCAGCAGTCGCATCACCCTCGCCGCCACCGGCGCCAGAGACCCCAGCGCCAGCGCCTAATGATCAGGCTGGCACTGCCATTGAAGCCGACGACGCCAACGACGAGAACGACTCCACTCTGGGCGAGGAAGACATTGCCAGCTCAACCACGTCAATTACCAGCAGCATCCTGCGCTATCGGGAGGAAAATGGGCGCTCGTATCATGCATACAAGGACGGGGTGTATCTCATGCCCAACGATGAGCGTGAGCAGGACAGGCTTGATCTGCAGCACCACCTCTTCCTCATCACCTTCAACGATAAGCTACACCTCTGCCCAGCGGGCAAGAACGAGCACAAGCTACACAACGTGCTAGACGTGGGCACTGGAACAGGACTCTGGGCTTGTGACTTTGGCGATGAGCATCCTGAGGCGCAGGTGATCGGGGCTGACCTGAGTCCCATCCAGCCGAATTTTGTGCCACCAAACGTAAGTTTTCAAATAGATGATCTGGAGGAGCAATGGACTTTCCACGTCAAGTTCGACTTTATCTACAGCAGGATGATGACTGCCTCATTTGCCGACTGGCCTCGCTTTTTTAAACAAGCCTACGACAATCTCGCTCCAGGAGGATGGTTTGAGGTGGTAGACATTTGCCCCATCACCAGCGACGACGATACCTTAACGGATGAGCTAGCCGTTTCCAAGTGGGTCAACCAACTCCTAGAAGGGACGAAAATAGTTGGCAGGGCGTTCGACGAACCCTACCAGTACAAGCAGCAGATTGAGGCTGTGGGTTTCGTCAATATTACTCAGGCTGTCTACAAGTGGCCGCAGAACCGCTGGCCCAAGAACCCAAAGCTAAAGGACATGGGTAAGCTCAGTTTCTTCTTCATCTGCCTTCAGATGAGCCTTTTACGACACCTTGAAGCACAATCAATCGCCCTCTCACATTTTGCTCACCAACATTATCTAGGATCATGGGTGCTCGCAAATATCAGCCAAGGTCTCGAGGCCCTTAGCGCTGCTGTTTATACTCGGGTGTTGGGCTGGAGCAAGGAAGAATTGGACATATTTTTAGTTGAAGTCCGGAAAGATCTCAGAAACACGGCCATCCACGCTTACTGGCCAATGTGAGTCGAGTTCATTCCCCTGTGCCATACTTGATTTCAACCTGACTTTTTCCTTTTTAGCATGACTGTGTATGCACAAAAGCCTGAGTAAATATTCAGAGAAATCTTATTTGTACAGAAGGTGCCGGACAGTCATTTCTCTAAAATGTTATGCTTTGGAATCTTTAAACAACGAGTCATCAATATAACCTAACGAATACTATGAAGCAATTGCAACAAAAGGTGAGGCTTGCACTCAGTATGTATGTGGCCGAACAGTATCTCAGGAATGCTGTCAGCATTCCAGCGTCGACTCGGTAAAACCCAACATTCACGTAACATTGCTTGCACGTTGTGGAGACCTGAATGATAATCAAATTCCAGGGACGCGATGTGTCAAACTAAGCCTAAGTCACTCCAATTATATCCCTCCTTCTGTATTAACCTTTGAAACATGCTTATACAGCCGCATGATGAGCGTGGAAATTTAACCAGTAGTTGATGTTTATCTGAAATCCGTACCCCTTAGCTGAATTACTTGGGTCAGGCTATCAAAGTTAGTCTGCCCAGCTGAAGCCGATAGCCAGAATACGGAAAGGACATCACAGCATCACATCACCAACTCCCCCCAAGCAAAAATCCATGACTGATTTGGCAGAAATTTCCCTCTGTACTCACAGCAAGAATTTTTGAATGGCAATTGTAATTACCGCAAACTCCAGTTGCATTCACCGGCAACCGATGGCATGCAGTGTGACATAATTCATCATCGCAGAGCTAGTCATCGCGCCAAGCCCGCCACTTTCAGCTCGTGGCTCGCTGTGCATTTCCCGTGTCTACTGTACACAGTGTTTGGAATATGGCTGGCATGATTAGGTTGCGCTCTGGCTCATGCCGATAACTATTTATGCCCCTTTGTCTTCAGGTGGCATTCAACTTCGATCATTTTCAGTATCATCGCTCCTCTCATTATCCTTTCAACCTCGCACCATCGACAACAGAAACTTCCAAACATGAGGTACCATTTGATGTTTGCAATGTTCAGGTAGATATCCTATCCTGACGTCTTTATTAACTACACTAACAAAACCAGTCTCACGGCCTCCGGCTTGTGCTCATTTTGTATGAGAGTAATTGATTGAACTAACCCTGCTTGCAGCCGCAAAAAAGGAATATAATATAGAGTGCACGAAACGAGGAGGAACCTGTGAAACCTACCTTCCAAATTTGAACTTACCCTTTTGCGAAGGGGGATGGATGTTGGAAAAGGGTGTGTGTGATATGCCAACGTTCGCGCCAACTGCATGCTGCTATCGTCCGCCCGAGGCGCAAAAGAAAGAAAAGGGGTCTAAGCGGCAATTTATCGCCTAGAAAAGTACCGAGTTCATCGGGTATTAGTCAAATGTACTAGATGACTCGACCCTAATGAGACGAGATTTACTGCCAAATTTTGTGACAGTTAATTCTGAACACTCTATCATTCTTGGCGAAGTAAAATTTAGCAGTTAACCCACTTCAAACTTCTCTGCCTTTTACTAGACCTTGTAATATGCCGCATATGACTGTCAAATGGAGTTTTCCGCTGTTATAAACACGAAGTCGCAAATCTTGATGGCGCTAGAAGATAATGCACATTGGAGAATGTGCATTTTGGTATTTCCTAACGACTGCGGCGCTTCAAGAAAAATAATTACCGATGTCTATGATCAGTCAGCCCCGTTTGATCGCGATACAGACCCATAATTTCGATAGGCCGTGCTCGTCCTGTTGACATTATAAGATATATCCTCTGCCTGTAGGTTGCCTACATCGTTATTGCCAATGTAGAGATAGTTGAAATAGGTTTCAAGAAGAAATTTGACTTCATTAGAGACGAAACCGATAATTCAGGTCGAGGAATTCGGTCAAAGCCTGGGCCTATGCAGAACATAGGCTGGTCAAGGATCCTGGCTGCAGGATTCAATGCTAGCAGCCGGTTGGAAATTGCATCAACATTCACCATTTCCTTACCGTATGTCCTACGAATAGTATCTGAGTTCTTTCAGTGGTCACAGCGATCTCCCTTTCCTCTACGCTTACGTTAGCTGGTTTGATCTTGGTTTATCTAACCGTGAACAGCCAATATCATCAGATTTATCTCATAGCACCCTCATCAATCAATTGACCTAAAGTCAGTCGAGGAGTAGGTACCATTTCTGACCGATAACCCAATCTTTTATCAAGTTATTCTCTTTCTAGAGCTACATCTGTAGGTTCGTTAGTTGGCTATTATGAATGGCAATGAGCTCATCGATTGCCACTGGTTTAATCTTATATGTCTAACTCGCTCCTCGGGCCCTTCATTCGTGAACTTTGGTCAGTAGGGTCTGGGTTTCAACTTCTTCCTCAGAGTTTAGGAATATGCTCATAGATAAGCATGAGCTTTAAGTAACTGGGTTGATAGTCGGGGCCTTGATAGCACTTGCAACCCTCATTTCCATTTAGTCACAGACAGGGTTGTAAAAAATACTAAGCCAAATTAGTATACTAAATACTAAACTAATTTTTTTAGTATTAATTTAGTATTAGTATAAAAAAAAATTAGTTTCGTATTTAGTATACTAATTTGGCTTAGTATTTTTTACAACCCTGGTCACAGAAGTGAGTACCCAATTGTGCACCCCCCGGTTACAATTGTGCACCTCTGCTAAACTAAATAAAGCAAAGGATTAGCTAAGCTATTTTCTATGAGCATACCCTCTTTATCGTTGTTGTGTAATGAAGGGTCGGGTCTGATAACTGGGCCTAAGGCCCGGGCTTCTGTAAAAGTGAATATTTTAATGAAAAGGGTAGGAATTGTATTTTGAGAAATATTGTAAATTGATATTAACTAGGTGGTAGCTAGTTGTTAAAATTGATGCTAACTAAGCGGTAGCTAGTTGTTAAAATTGAGAGTTAAACTTGTTAGGAGACTAGTTTAAGTGTTATAAATATAACGGTCTGGTCCCAAGCCCTGCTATCAAAGACAAAGGTGGGGCTCAGGGAAGCCTGTAGCTCGAGGTAAATAACAGAGTCTTATAACCTAGGCAATAGAAGCTATGAGGGGCTGTTTCTATAAGCTAGGTGATGAGATTGTGTTATTCTAACTGTCGGGTAGATATTATAGGTTAGACTAAGTATATTAGGTTTAAGTAATATAAGAGATAATAAATAGAGAATATTATATTTAGTAATAAATTAATTAATTAAGTAAATAATTAAAGGTAATTAAGTTATATTAAAAGCTAAGTTATACTCTTAGTAATTATAATTCTTAAAGGGTTTAAATATATAGATTTTATTAAAGTAATATTAAGAGTAAAAGTAAGGGTTTTTTAGATTTAATAATTATAATAATTATAGTAATTATTTTAGTATTAAATAATAATTATAATTATAATTATTTTAATTAATAAGTTATATAATATAGATACTTATAACTAACTCTATACTAGTACTAGTAAGCTAGCTTTTGAGTAGATTAGCTTTAGACCGGATTATAATATAATACTCTCTTCTTAAAGAACTTATCTTTAAAGCTAGTGTTTCTCTATATAAGTTAGTATATTCTATTTCTTTTCTTCTTTCTTTTATATTAATATTATACCTAGTAAATCTACTTTTTATTATAAGAAGCTTATAGTTATAGTTATTAAGAAGGGCTATCTTAGTATATTGTATACTTAGTATTTTACTAAAGATTTAATATATATTATCTAGCTAGACTATTTTACTAAGTATAGTAAGTATATTTCTTCTAAATATAATTATAATAGAGCTTATATCTCTGATACTACTTATATGTAAAAAATTCTTCTCTTAGGTAATAGGTTATTTTAGGTATTAATACTTTTTATAGTAAACTAAGATATTAAAACTTAGGATAAGTTAAAATAAGTAGAGTAGAAGGCTAAGGAAGCTATGTTAGAAGTATAAGCTAAGTTAAATAAGATAATTACTTATTTAACTTAATTATAGAAGTAAAAGTAATTATTAAAGAAAAAGGGGTTAACTCTCTTTAGTTATATTTTAGTTAAATTAGAGGAGATAGAATAGGAAGAAGTTATAGTTACTATTAATAGTAAGTCTTCCTCTCTTTATAAAGAAAATCTTTTAGTTTCTTTGAGTAGTATATGAGATTCTTTAGTAGTTCTTATATTTCTTTATTGTATCTTATCTATTTAATGTAGTAGTAGATTTTCCTGTTTATTAAACCTTTTTCTAAGATCTTCTCTATAGTGTATTCCTTTTGTGGTTTGATTATTAGCTTAATGTGAGAGCTAGTACTAACTGAAATTATATCTGTTATTAGTTTAAAAAAGGAAATATAAAAGATTAGATAAATCTTAATATTTATTAGGAGGTTAAGTTTATAGTTATTTATTAAGATTTTCTTTTTAATAGAATAAAAGTTAAGATACTTAAAGTTAAGTTTTTTGTTTTGTTGTTTTATAGTAATATTTTTGGTGGCTAAGAGGATTATGTCCCTTTTCTTAAAAGATAGTCCTTTTATCTGTTTAAAGTTATAGTATTTTTTTATTTATATATAAATAAACTTAAGTTCTATCTTTATTTTAGTATATAATTATTTTATCTAATTAGATTATAGTATTATTTTGATATTAAGTAGTCTATCTTTTTTAGTATAGAATATATTAGGAGTAAAACTAAAGTTAGTAAATATAGAAGTAGTTTTAATATTTACTTAGTATAATATATTAAAAGCTAGCTAAATAATAGGAAGTTTCTTAACTTAGTTAGTTTGCTTATAATTAATATAATACTATAAATAGTGTTTAATCTCTTGGTTCTATCTTTCTGTCTATTTATTAATCTAGGGTTAAAAGGTAGTAGTTAACTTATAATATAGCTCTATCAAAGTTATTAATCCTTACTAGAATTTAAATATAAATAGCTGTCTGTAGTTAGAGATAATTTCTTCTGGAAGCTTATAAATTATAATAATATATCTGAAGAAGAGGTATATAAATTATTCTTTATTTATTGTTTTTTTATAAGGGATATAGTAAGTGAATTTAGTAAAATAGTTAATAATAATAAAAATAGTGTTATAGTATTTGCTTATAGTGGGATCTATAGATAATAGTAAATTAATAATAAAATCTATAGTAATTAATTTCTAAAGTCTTAAAGTGACTAGAATAAGTTATAGTTTATTATATGGTTTATGTTATAGTGACTTTATTTGTCAGTAAAATAAATATTATTTAATAATTATTTTTACCTTTTTCTTTATATAACTAAAAGAAAATATCTATTTAATTTGTTTAAGGGTTTTATTAACTCTTTTATATCTGTTTAGAAAGTATTTATAGATCTCTTTAATTAGATTATCCTATAATTCATTTAGAACCTATAATTACAATATTTATTTGTCTTTGGGGAATAACTTATTATACTCTTTAATCTATTAAAATAATAGATTTTTTTATTTTACTAAATATATATCTCTAAAAGTATTATTTCCTTCTTAAGAAGATAAAGTACTAGGGAGTAAGTTTTGAAAGGTAGTTTTGAGGGATTATAATTGCTTAAGTTCTTGTTGTTATGAGTTATAATTCCTTGAGGCTACTTTAGTTCTTTTTCTTTACTGAAAGCTATATCTAAGAGTAATGTAATTTGTTGTTCTTTGTGTCTTTTGGATAGTAGTAATAACCTTCTTAGTCTTAATTATTATTCTGTTGATAAGTGCTTGTTCTAGGTGACTTTTAGAGGTAAATTGTAGTAGCTTTTCTATAGTAATTATCTTATTATTTTAGTAGTTAGTGTGTTGACTGATAGTATTAGTTTAAGTGTTTTTAGTTCTTTTGATATGTATAATATGGTAGTTAAATTTAGATAGGTATTTAGTATATTGTAATTGTTGTCTATTTAATTTTTGGGTAATAGTAAAGTAAGTAATATTCTTATAATTAGTAAATACTGTGATCTTATAGTAGTTTCTAAGGAGATATTACTGAAATTTTTTAAAGATATTAATAATAGCTAGGAATTCTTTATTATAAATAGGGTAGTTAAGTTTAGTATTATGTAATTTATGTAAATAGAATATAATAGGATATAGTTTCTTATTATTGTCTTTTTATCTAATCTGGGCTTCTAGAGTAAAGTCTAAAGAGTTTGTTTCTAATTTGATGGGCTAGTCTAAGTCGAATATTGTAAGTATAGATTTAGTAATAATTGTATTCTTTAATTGATTAAAGGCTTTTTATACTTTTAATCTCTAAATAAATAGTATCTCTTTCTTTGTAAAAATAGTAAAAAGTATAATTATTTGTCTAAAGTTCTTAATAAACTTATAGTAATAATTAGTAAATCTAAGGAAAGATTATATTTCCTTAAGATTAGTAAGCAGTTTTTAGTCTTTAACTATAGTAATTTTCTTTAGATCTATTTAGATCTTATTATATAAGATAATATATCTTAGAAATTCTACTTTAGTAATATAGAAAATACTTTTTTTTAGTTTAACTAGTAAGTTAATATCTTAAAGTACTTTTAAAACCTAATAGATATATTACTTATATTCTTTTTTATTTTTAAAGAAGATAAGTATATTATCTAGATAGTAGATAATAGAAATATCTAAGTATTTATATAATATATTATTAATTATTTATTGGAATAATATAGGTATATTAGTAAGTCTAAAGGGCATTATTAAATACTTAAATAACCTGAATTTTATTCTGAAAACAGTCTTTTATTTATCTCTTTTCTTGATTTATATTAAGTTATAAACTCTCTTTAGATTAAGTATAGTAAATACTTTTATTCTATATAGCTTATCTTTTATCTTATCTATAAGAGGCAAGGGTATATAGTCTTTGATAGTGATATTATTAAGTTATCAATAGTCTATATAGAAGTAAAGTTTTTTATTCTTCTTTAGAATAAATATCACTAAATATCTAACTTTAGAATTAAAGATTTATATATATCTTTTTTATAGTATATCTTTAATATACTCTTTCAGTATATTAAATTCTACTTAATTAAAATTATAAATCAAGAAAAAGTAAGTACTTACTCTATCTTTTAGTATAATTTTATAGTCTTAATAACTAAACTCAGAGAGTCTTATTATAAGCTCTTTAGTAAATAATTATTTATAAATATAGTACTTTCTAGATTAAAGATAGTATAGGGATCTACCTTATCTCTTTATAAGATCTTAAATAAGTTTATAAGCTTTGGATATATATAGTTTATTTTTACTCTAGAATTAATTAAAATAATATACTATATCCTATTAATATATATTTTAATTATAAATTACTATAGCTTCCTACTATTAATAGTATATAGAGACTTAATAAAGAGTTCTTTTAGTAACTCTAGTACTTAATAGTCTTAAATATAAATTAGTATTAGAGAGTTATAATTCTCTAAGGTTACTTTAGGTACTATTTCTTCTAGACAATACTTCTCCTACTATTCTAATATAGAAAGTAAAACTTATTTTTTTAATTACTCTTAGTAGTCTTATACTATACTTTTATCTTGGCTCAGAAGTAGACTTAGTAGTCCTCTATATTATATAAGTATAAGTCTTTAGGATAGTAGTAGTAGTACTTAGGTAACTATCTTAGTTAGTATTTGATAATAGTAATAGTTTAGTCTTCCTATTTTACTACCTAATAGTATTTATAAGTATTATAATATAGGATATTATAAATAAAGTTATTATTTTATAATAAAAAATAATTATTAATAATTTTTTCTAGCTTATAAAAAGAGTAATAATAGTAAAAATAGTATAGTTATAGGATATTCTAATAATCTTAGTAATTAAATCGGGTACTATAATTATTACTTAATACTCTAATACTTTCTAATTAGTATTTATAAGTTATTATATCTTTTACTTAAAGTACAGTAACTTTTATTTTATAAAAAATATTAGTTTTTACTTTTAACTATTATTAGTAAATTAATTTATAAGTAAATAAAAAAAGGTCTTTTATTTTAACTATCCTCTTTAAAAAAGTTAATTTAACTCAAATATGCCTTTCCTCATTATATTCTAATAATCTTTATTTCTCTCTACTAAATAGTTCCCTAATACTACTATAAAAGTAGGAATAAATAATAATAATAAAGACTTTTCCTTCTATAACTCTTTTTATTCTTTCTAGTATAAAAGCCTAAGTAATAATCTTCTTATTAGATATAAAAAACTCCTTACTATCAGTAGATAAACTATCTGATAGTAAGGTATTCTATAACTCCTATACTTAAGTAGAGTTCAGTTATTTCCTACTATAGAACATAGACTTAAACTTCTAGTTAGAATCTAGTTTAGAGTACCTATAGAAGGTATACTCTAGCTTACTATAATTCTAATAAGTTATCTTAGAGAAATCTTTTCTCTATATACTTTCTAATTCTATAGAGCTTGAATTAATCTTATAAGAGGTAAGTGTAGATTGTTTTTGTTCTAAACTAGTATTAAAGTGACTATGTTTATTCTTATTATTAGTATTAAAGTTTAACCTCTTATATTATAAAAATTATCTGTTATTAATCTTAATAACTATACTAATATAATCAATAAAAGTAGTTAGTCGAGTCTCTTTATAGAGTTCTTCTTAGACTATCTTCTTTAGTTTATTAAAAAAAAGTAATATAAAAGTATTTTATCTTTATAATAGTTTAATAATATATTAGATAAAGAGAGTATTATAATCGGATATAAAGTTTATTTACTTTAAAGCTTTAATTTACTATTTAGCTTTAGATTTCTTATTAATAATACTAAAAGCTTTTCTTAGCTCTTTCTCTAAGTATATATAATTAGTATAGATTTCTATAATATGAGAATTATAATTAGACTTGGACTTATTATTCTAGTTATCTATTACTAGTCGGAATTAGGTTTTAGTATTTCTAGAAAGTCTTTTTACTATATATTTAACTTTTGTTTTTTTAGAGTAAAATAAGGTTAGAAAATTAAGGAAGTAGTCTTTTATTTTAGTGAGGAAGATAAAGAGTTTATAGGAGTTTTTACTAAACTTATTAGGGGGTGTAGACTTTAAGATTTCTTTTGAGTCTTTAGTATAAAGAATAAAAGTACTAGGGTCCTATTAGTATTAGAGAGGGGCCTGATTTTGTATAGACTGTTTATCTTTTAGCTAGTTATATTCTAGTAGTGTTAGCTTTACTTAGCTAGTAAGCTAGGGGTTAGCTAGTGGAATAGTTAGTATATTAAAGAGTTATTAAAGTATCTCTTTTATATCTACAAGGTATTAATTACTTATATTAATATAATATTAATTTTCTTCTATATAGTATTAAGA
Source organism: Calonectria pseudoreteaudii (assembly GCA_001879505.1). Lineage (NCBI taxonomy): Eukaryota > Fungi > Ascomycota > Sordariomycetes > Hypocreales > Nectriaceae > Calonectria > Calonectria pseudoreteaudii. The sequence continues at coordinate 64,330 of KV875318.1, forward strand.
TTTAATAGTAAACTAGTATATAATAACTTAAAGATATCTATTCTCCTATTATAGTACTTTAAGTTACTTATTATCCCCTTCATCAGAAGATTTAACCTCTCTTATACTCTTATTATCTATAGAGACTCTGAAAGTAAAAGTCTCTTTACCCTTAAACTAAGAAGGTCTTAATATAATAAATTAAGATATTATTATAATAATATTACTTAGGGTTAATATAAGTAATCTTCTAAATAAGAACTTTCAATATATAATAATCTAATCTTAAGCTCTACTATCAAAGATAAAGGTAAAGCTTAAAAAAGCTTATAGTTTAAAGTAAATAATAAAGTCTTATAATCTAAGCAATAGAAGCTATAAGGAGCTACTTCTATAAGCTAAGTAATAAAATTATATTATTCTAACTATTGAGTAGATATTATAGGTTAAATTAGATATATTAGGTTTAAGTAATATAAGAGATAATAAATAGAGAATATTATATCTAATAATAAATTAATTAGTTAAGTAAACAATTAAAAATAACTAAATTATATTAAAAATTAAGTTATATTCCTAGTAATTATAACTCTTAAAAAGTTTAAATATATAGATTCTATTAAGATAATACTAAAAGTAAAAGTAAGGGCTTTTTAGACCTAGTAATTACAGTAATTACAGTAATCACTTTAGTATTGAGTAATAATTATAATCACAACTACTTTAGTTAGTAGGTTATATAATATAAATATCTGTAGCTAACCCTGTGCTAGTGCTAGTAAGCTGGCTTCTGGGTAGGTTAGTCTTGGATTAGATCGTAATAATAAAGAGTCTATTTAGTTAAATTGTTTATTATAATATTTTAAGATTTTATTTTAAAGTGAGAATTTAATATATTTAACTATTAGTTTCTAGGTTATTAACCTAATAGTAGTATTATTATAAACTAAGGCTTTAATAATTATAATAGTAGTGTTAGTACTCTTAGTAGGCTTTATAATAAAATTGTATTTTGAAATAGTTTTTTAAGATTATTAAATTAAGTTATAAGTTTATTAAATTTCTTTTCTTTTTAAGTGTATTTTTTGTTTTTTCTATTAGACTTTAGCTGTGAACTGTAACAGCGGCAGTGCTAATCGCACACTGATACAATAGACTAGTCACTACTATAGCAAAAGATCTAGCAGTAAACACAATCACTGTATTTACCCTATAGTATATACCTGTATATAATACTTAGTCGGGGTCTCTGACCCTACTGATATTATAACTATCCTCTCCTCTAAGGTAGCTTATTTTAAGTTACTATTACACTATAGAGCTATAGTTTCTACTAGGGATTATTATCTTTTCTAGAGGGACTCTGTCTTCTAGTGTTATATTTATGTACTTATATATTAGTTGTCTTAGGAGTTGGTTTTTTCTAAGCTCAAGGGATATATAATAGATAAAGACTTCTAATATTATAGTTACTCTAGTAGCTTGGCTGATTAAGCTTGTCTCTGTAGATGTTGCCCCTTATAAGTTCTAGCTAGAAGCGGGAATCGAACTTAGACCTCTTATAATACTAGGACTTACAGTTTGTATTTACTATTGTAATAGTAGTAGTACTAATTGTATGTTAATATAATAGACTAGTTACTGTTATAGTAAAAGATCTAGTAGTAAATATAATTACTGTATTTTACTCTGTAGTATATACTTATATATAACACCTAGTTGGGGTCTCTGACTCTGCTAATATTATATAAACTTTTACTTTTTTTCTTTTTCTTTTTTATAGGTTAATTATTAGTTTATTATATAGTTTAGATTTCTTTAGTTTCCTAAGTAAAGAGTATTTAACTTAAAGATATTTTGAGGGGTAGTATAGGAATTAGCTTATTAAAGACTTTATGTTTTTTTTTTTTGAATATTAGGATCAGGTTCTTATTATAGAGTAAAGAGGGCTTGGCTTTCTTCTTGTAAAAAAGAAGGTAGGTTAGTGTTTGATATAAATATAAGATAGGGTAAAGATGAATTTATAATAGTTAGCTGAAGACTCTAGTGTTAGTTAATGTGTTTTAATTGTAATTTTTTATAGTTTTTAATTAGTAGGTAAAGTTAATAATTATATAATAATCTATATTATATTTTGAATATGTTTGAGTATAGTTTTTTAGTCTTAGTAAGGAGATTTAATTGCTCTTTAAGTAGTTTAAGAATATATTAACTAATTTTGAAAATAAGGTTTAAAAGTATAGGAAATTTGCTAAGATAGAAGTGCTGTGTTATGAGCTTTTTTTGAAGTTAAATCTTATATTATTATCTTTGGAAATCAGTAAATTTATAAATATAGGTATATAGCTTATATAAATTATAGTTCTAACTTTGAAAGAAAGACTTTAGTTAGTAGTATAAACTTTTAACTTGTGATAAAGTATGAATATTATAATTATATAAGTAATAGACTATAAAAAGAGTAAATTGATATTATTTTAGTAGGTATATTGATTAAAAGTAGGAAATAATTTCTAACCTAGGCTATTAGTTAAATTATAAGTTAGAAGATTAAATAATAATATACTTAGCTAGTTAGGAAATTTATATATAAGTAGATTTTATTTTTTATAAAATAAAGCTTTTGATTTAGTATAAGTAATAGTACTTTAGGTGGAAATAATACTATTAGTATTATTACTATAAGTTCGGGATAGTGTTATAGTAAAGAGATATGTTTTTTTATTATTAATAACTTTAAATGTAATTTTTAATATATTTTTAAATGTGATATTAGTTACTTGTTAAAGTGATATATAGTTAATAGAGTTAGTGTTATACTTATAGACCCTTGACTTTACTTCTACTATAAAAGTACTATAAAACTAATATCTTAGTAGTTACTGAGAATATTATAGTAATTCTTATTAGGATATATAATTAGAATAACTATAAACTAGCTAGTTATATATTACTATAAAGTTACCAGCTAGTTATATATTATTATAAAATTACTAACTAATAATATATTACTATAAAGTTATTAACTAGAATAACTAATATTTTAAACTATCTAAAGTTCTTATAATATTATTAGTATAATTAATATTCTAGATTATCTAAAGTTTCTATTAGGTTATTATAAACTTTAATAGAGTTATTTTAAAGTTAGTTAATATTAAAGAAATAAGGAAATATATAATTATAATAATATATATAAAGAAAATAAGTTATTTTTTTTAAATAAAGA
>KV875319.1:23591-71276 GCA_001879505.1 Calonectria pseudoreteaudii
AATAGAATTAATAAGAAAGTAATTAATTTATTAATAAAGTAAGAGAATTTATTTATAAAATACTAAAAATAAAGTAAGAATTAATTCTTAACTTAATTTTACTTATAAATTATCTTTAGCTTTATTTTATATTTACTTTAAATAATTATTTTATTTATTATTATATAAATTTACTAATATAAAAAGGAGATTATTTATAATATTCAATAGCCCTATATAACCAAGTAATTGAATAGAAAGTATATTAAGACTAATAAGTAACTAAGTAACTAGAGCCACTACAATACCAAGAAAATACTTTACCGAGCAATAAAACCTATAATAATAGCTCTTCCTTTCCTAAAAAATTAAGGCTCTTTTAATTCTTAATTCAATAGCTCGATATGACTAATCCAAGCAGTGTAACAAAAGTCTTATCTCGCAAAGTTCTAAAATATTGTAGATTTGAAACAATTATAGAATATTTGCGAAAGTACATTGTGCTCGAGGCTCATTGAAAAGCTGGGTTTCAGAAGATGCAAAGCACCAAGGTGGGCCTTCCATTCCGCTCCAGGAGCGTCCATCAGTTCATACATGCAAAGAACCAGGATAGAAATGAGGATTTCTTCCGAATGTCCATTATCACCAGTAAAACCGGGTTCAAAGTCGTCTGTAAATATAACCTCCTTCAGCCGGGTGATTGCGTTGTCATAGTATTTGACATGTTTATACTCTAGGCTGACACCTCCATGGTACAAATACCAGGGCGATTCTGGTAGGAGAGATGCTGGCGATGGCGTTGTTGGAATAGAAGCCTCCCGCGCTCGCGTGCGGTAGAGGAATTTTGCCGATAGGGCGCAAACTGAGGCTTTCAAAATTGATTTTTCCGGGCTCAATGCCATTATGGGAACCCTACAGGAAAAGAAAGCAGTGGTATTGAATAAATCTAGCCTAGTAGTGAATGAGAGGAGTTCATTTGACGAATATATAAAACATTGTCATACCACTGGCCAGGGCCATCTTTGAAGGCTCTGAGTAAGTACACATCAAAAGGGCTTACCCCGGGATCATCATCGGTGTTTTGATGAGGCTCTATCGGTGCACTGGTTGAAGATGATGGCTGTGTTTCGAAAAAACTATTCTCCGCCCCATCTGAAGGTGTATGATGAAACAATATGGAGGATAATGGTGTGGCGAGTTGGTGGAGATCATCTTCTTCACTAGGATTAACGGTAATAAATGTGACTAATTCAATTCTGTTAGGTTTGTTATCCCGTACCAAATATTATCAGTTGCAGACTTACGGTCGGTCGGAATATCAAGCCAAGTGTGGTCCTCCGCCGGGGTTGATTGGCCCGTCATGAAACGAAACTTCGAGCCTGGTCTTGCTTCAAAACTCCTAAATAAGAATGAATCTGAGTATACGCACTGGCGTGCAGACCTCGCACAAGCTCCGCAAATAGGCTTGACTTCGTCGCATTTGACCTTTCGGCCTCTGCAAATTGTGCTAGCATCTTCGTTAGCCACACCATGGGAGCCAAGACGCTGATGTGCATAATATCTTCTCACCAGCCATAGCGAGACTTCATGCTCATGCTCCACAGCTATGCTATTCGGTTTCTAGCTAGCGGTTATTGTGGTAACGCGGGCATGCACGAGTGTGACAGAGTAGGTGTGCTAGCCAATCCCGCGAGGTATTTGATTAGTCACCTTCCTAGGAAAGCAGGTGAGCACACACAAATTATAAATCGATGAATCTTTTTCTACTGGCGAATTCGTCGGTTTCACGGTTGCTATCCTGTGCACTCCTGAATTTAAAAATTAGATTATCTACCCGGCGACACTTCGCTGAATTTGAAAAGTTTTCCGAGACCCACCCTCGCCAAACTTTCCGCATTGAGAGAGGCCTTGCAGCAAATTTAGATATTCTGTACCTTGTCTCCACCCTTGGTCAAAAGATCACCTGCAGCTTTTTCCCGACCGACGAGATTGCCATTATTTTACAATCTCAGGATCTCGTACTATAATCTCCATCAGTGAGCGCATCAAACAAAATCATTTCATCCAATATTGTGCCAATGAATGTACTTTACCCTGAGCATCAGTCAACATAACCAAATCGAACGTCAAGGCTGTGGTGACTTGTGAAGCTGCACCATGTTCTCCGCATTTTTTTACGTCTTTCAGGAGCTTCTGTGCCTCGTCACTTTTGATGACATTCTTTTGCATTATCATTGGAACAAAACTTCGACTTGCTCCACGAAAAACTGGAAAGCAAACGTGCACATACGGACTGACACGTTGATCGACTTTTTCTCCTCTCCCACCCGCCCTATATACAGCGTGTCAGGTCCCAGTGACGAATTCAGATTATCCTCTAGCCTATAGCACAGAAATAAAGCAATTCTTCTTTACCAACAGCACGGTGCTTTTAAATATTCCTGCGGTTGGGACTTGAAGTCTCATATGCTCATCATGGCAAGCTCAATGACGTGGTGAGAGCCACTTGTGGCTTAGCTCAATCTCCTTTCTGCCACAAGGAACAGTGCGATACCATACCATACTAACGACTATTGAGTTTTTGGGCCATCTAAGCGATCTTAAACAATGATGAAGCTAACCGAGGCAACCGGCATCTGTTTCCGAGGTTAAGAGGATCATGAAGGCATGAGGGGCTTGCTCCAGAAAGTTTCCGAAATGCCCACATTTCTAGGGATCTTTTGTTGGTTAGCTTGACAATGTTTGAAACTTGAGGTAGAATAATGCCTCAACAATCAGTAAATTTTGGAATAGTGAATATTTTATTATCTAGTTGGTTTTGCTATCAAAAAATAGCATCTAATAGGCCATGAGTTACTAACCTAACCCTGACTCTTCCACCCCAAGCGCTTTTCCCGTGATACCAGCGCTACCAAAAAGCACGTCGCGGCGATCAGAATGCAGTATATGAATGATGCCTGAAAGCTTGAGACGTAGGAATTCACTACCAACTGTTGCATCTTTCCGGTAAGTGTTTGGACATACCGAATGTCTGATAAGGTTTTGCGGATAATCTGGGATTTCTAGTCAGCAGTTTTCTAAGCTAGTTGGTGGCAAGGGATTGCTATCATACTTCACTTCTGTCCTTTATGCCACTTTTGGCGAGGTCTTTACTTAGGTTGGAGACTAGATACGCTCGATTTACAGCAGAAATAGCACACAGGCCTGAAACTGCCCCAATACTTCCACTGAGATATAGTCCGGAGCTAGCAATTGCAATTTCATCGTCGCTCACTCCAGCCGCTAGAGCAACAAAAACAACCGAGTGTGCGATTGCATTACCAAACCCTCCAGGGAAGATAAAGACTGTCTGCCACATGTTGGTGTTGCCTCGCCAGAAGATGACAAGTAATGTAAAGCTGATTATAGAGCTGAGACTTGCCACGATTGTTGCGACCTTGGTTCGGCCTAATACTTTCATGAGACGGCCCGCTAAGAGTCCACCCACAGCATTGCCAACAATTGACGGAACCATATAGGCACCTGCCTCGCCGGGTGTGGCATTCTTGGTGACCTGGAAGTAAAGAGGAGTCAAGAACATAAGCTAGACCACAAGAACTGATTAGCGAATTTTTGTGCAATGGGACCCATCATTACTCACCGCTGTCTGAGAAGCATTCTGGAGAATAAGAGTTGAATATGAAGTAATGACGTCGTAGTGAGAGAGGAGGTGCAGGGGGAATATTGGTTCCTTTGCAAACCTTGTCTCAGTTATAAAGAATAGCGCTCCCCCAATACTCCCCATCATACACAATATCAACAGAGTCGGGGAATTCCAGTCACTCATTTCTTCGCCTCTGTCGAGCACTAGAAGAAATGAAAGAATGGTAAGGCTCAGAAATAGAGAACCTAGAAAATCGACTCTTCTCAATTTGCTTCTGAGGCTTGAGTGTATCACTGTATTTGAGTCTCCAGACGGTTGTCGTACATCGAGCTTCCAAGCAACAAGACCCATGGCGATGATGGCGAATGGTGTTTGCCCTGCAAGTGTCCTAGAATCTAGGTTAGTGCAAAAAGTACCTTGTGAACCGTTCTTACGAACCATCGCCAACCGATCTTTTGCGTTAATATGCCCCCAACTACCCCACCCGAGGAACGTCCCATTGTTTGTATTACATTAACATAGCTTCTATAGGATGCAACTTCTCGGAGAGGTACGAGATCTATGATTATTAGTTCTATCCGGTTAATGACGTAGGGGAATAGCACCTGTGATGATTATTGACACTAAACAAACCATTCCAGCGCCACCAAGGCCCTGTATCGATCGCGCCATGATTAATTGAATCATGGATCCGGACATGCCGCTGCATTATTGATAAGTTACAGATTTCCTGGCATTAAACCATAATTGATGCATACCATAATGCACTTCCCAGACCAAATAGAGCATAAGAGGCTTGAAGCACAGGTTTTCTACCAAAAATATCACTAAGCTTTCCATACTAGCGATAGTTAGTACATTCACGAACTCTGACAAGTATCGGTTATATCCCACAAGAGGCTGAGCCACACACATCGATAGCATGTAGCTTGACAAAAGCCAGCTGGCATTTTGTAAGTCGTGGAGCTCTGAGGCAATAGTGCCATATGTGGCTAAGATCAGTGAAGTATCCGCTTGGGAGAGGAAAACGCCTATCTCGACAAGTTAACCATTAATTAATTCAATAGATAGGATCCGAAAATCAAGCACCGATTAATACTACCGCCAATATCCCCAGCACAGACTTATTTCCCGAACGGTCACTGATCGGTTCTGTCCCTGCTTGCGATTCAACATTTTCGCGTTCAATCACGGGCTACTTAATTAGTCGTTGAGGATTCATAAAAGGAGTGGCGTGAATCCGGGGCGGGGAGGATTTCAGTCTGTTTGGAAATTCTCACAATGCGTGATGATTCTTGGCCTGCTAATAATGGGCTTGATTCGTCAATGGAGTCATCATGTGTATGATGATCATCAACATGATCTGGCTGGAACGGTTGTGCATACATTGCCATCTTAGGATTTTAGATTAGTATTACAAAGTCAATGGAAATAATCAGTGCAAAGACTAGCTATGATCCGCGACTTTGTACATGATTCACAATGTCGGATATGTTCAACACGACATGGGTGCCTTGGTGTACACGACCATGTCATGTTAGCCCAAAAAGCAAGGTTTGAGAATAGTTCCATAATTCCAACCCCACCCGCACATAACACGAGTCATGTTAGCCTCTTGACGGATGAGCTCTCCGAAAGTGTGTGGAGAACATCGCCTAGCCGTTGCCTTCCCCGCACACTTCCGGATTTGTGTTTGCGAAGATGGCCCAGACTGGAGCACGACTTAATTCTGCATTTTCAGCAGAAAACCTTATTCAGGTAAGAAGCGGAAGATAAATGAACTGTTTGGCTCATCTGGCGCTGGATTATAATCTGATCAATTTTGTTCAGGTTGGCAGTCAGATATTCTTTTTGAAATTTCCGTTTATTAGGTTACAAGATGACCCAGGATATCCAGTTAAATGAAGTATCAATTGAGGCATCCAAAGCGGATGCGCCAGATTTAGTCCATGTTGAAAACCAAGAAGAAGAGTGGTCCCCGGAAGAAGAAAAAATACTCGTTTGGAAGTAGGTAATGAAGAATATTCAGGGTCTGGATAATTGCTAATCCTTCTTCATGTAGGATAGATATAGCAGTAATGCCGCTGCTTGTGTTGGGGTTCTTTATTCTCCAAATCGACCGCTCAAACATGTAGGATATCCTACTCTAGTCCAAATATTATTCTGACGTGGAAGGTGAAGTGGAAATGCTTTAACTGATTTCTTTTTTGAAGAGGTCGGCATCACTCAATATCAATTCAACGTCGGGAATCAGTTAATGTATCTTGGGGTAGTTCTCTTTGAGGTAAAAGTTCCTATTCATTTGGGACATTAAAGTTTCAGTGATTAATGAATATTTTGTTAAGATCCCCAGCAATTTGGTATTGTATCGGGTCGGGCCCTCTGTATGGATAGGGTGTCAGATATTTGTGTGGCAAGTGTATTTTTCCGGGTAACGAAATAGAAATTAACAGAATCAATTGTCTAGGGGCCTTGTTGCTACATTCCAAGCCTTCATCAAGGGAAAAGGTGTCGGCCCTTATTGGGCTACCAGGTTTTTGCTCGGGTAAGCTGTCTTTTTATTTTTTTTCTTCTTTGCAGAATTTCATCCTTTTCTAATTCACTTCTCAGCGCATGTGAATCTGGTTATATCCCAGCTGGTCTCTACACCATTACCAGGTTTTACAAACAGTCAGAAACTAGCAAAAGGTTTGCCTGGTTTTATCTCGGTAACATGATTGCGAGCGGGGCCTCCGGCCTTCTGGCCTATGCCATGTATTTACCTATATCTGTCATATTGGCAATTGTCCCCATGCTTACAGACTATCAGTTTGCACATGAGAGGCGTAGGTGGCTTCTCTGGCTGGCAGTGGCTCTTTCTCGTAAGCTTTTACTTCCCCAATCAAACTCCCAACAGAAAGGAAAATTCTGATAAGATTGATAGATTGAAGGAATGTTGACTGTAGTAATTGCCATTGCCTTTGTCGCTCTCTTTCCTCAGGCCACAAATCGACCAGTCTCATTACTTGGGTTGGGTTACTTTGGCAGTCGCGAATCTAATATTCTTACTGCTCGTATATTGCGCGATGATCCGACGAAGGTCCACCTAAAAGCAAGTGTTAGTCGGCAAGAGGTCAAGGTTGCCGTAAGTAAGATGATCGTACAACATGACGAAAACAAACTTGCGTTCATTGTTCTTTTTAATTATAGTTAACAAACTGGAAGATGATCGGCCACATTTTGATAACCCTTTGCTGCTTATCCTCTCAAACGTCCTTGTTTGCCTATGGGCCATCAATAGTTCAATCCTACAATTTCGGGCGTCTTCAGTCTAATGCGATGGTTTCAATTGGATATTGGCTTTTGCTGATTACCACCGTCATTTGGGGATGGATTGCGTCAGTATCCTTTCACTTCCTGCTCCAGTTTATATAATTACTGACGTTGTTTGCGAAGAGATAAATGGGAAAGAAGAGGTTCCATGGTTTTTATCGGCGTTTTTATTGGATGGTGCTTGGTTGTAGGTCGTTCCATAACATCACTGATTCAAGCCCTCTCTTACGCTGATCTTAGATTGCGAATCGTATAATTGTCGACACTGATAAAACCGATGCAAAGTTTGCTATCGTAACCCTGATCATCGCCTTCAGCTTTAATTGGCGTACGTTCCCAAACCCCGTGCCTTATTCCACATTCAACCGTAACGAAGAAGGTTAACTTGTGGTCAGATCCCATCAATGGTTCTTGGATGTCTCTCAATACAAAATCGTCCGGAGAGCGGTCAATAACAATGGCTATTTTTGCGATGAGCGCGAACGCTTCGGGGATTATTAGCAGTCAAATTTTCCAGGCACATGACGCTCCTAGGTATAAGACCGCTTGGACCACGATATTGGCACTGTCATGTACGGGATTGGTTTTATGTGGTTTGACCAACGTGCAATATTGGGTGTTAAACCGTCGGGCTACGATGCGAGGATCTTCGATGTACCAGACGTAAAGGCCCTGAGTGTCTTCCATCTCTGGATACACGTTCAATGGCCCAGTAGGAAATATCTAATGGCCGTGGTAATCTCAACACGACATCTGAGTTATCTGAGGGAGCCATAAGCTGAGTGAGTTCGGATTAGAATTATGGTACACATTTTCGATTTGGTCAGTGAATCACTGCAGTATCAAGGAGATGCTGTATCTACAGACACCGTCCACAGGACGGCTTATAACTCAAATCCCAGCCAAAGTAAGAACTTCCAAGTATGGTGGAGTTGATATATAACGAAAGGATCAGGATTTACCAACGAATTTTATTTTCTATTTATATCAATCATATTCGCCGACTCTAGTTCATCATTCTTCGATATGTAAATTTCCCTTCGGTATTTTCGAGGCCTCTATCTAAGCTCAGACCACCATTTGAAAGCATGTCCACTCTCTTCATGAACCTTATACTGATTGACATGCATGGGACCTTCAAACTCTGGAAAGTAAGCTACTTTGCAGTCTGAGAAGCTGGTCTTTGGTTGTTCGTTATAGAATACGTCAAACTCCGACCTCAGACTTTCGATCAGATTGGACACGTCACCCTGTGGATGAAGCTTCTCCCAAGGATTCACACATTCATGACCTTTGCAAGATTTGAGTACCATCGTCAGAGCATCAAGGCGTGATATAATTTCTGAGAAAGGTCGCCCTGAAATCTCAAAATCTGTCGGATAGTACTCATCCGATAAAAGGTTTCTCATTTCTCCAGCGTCACTCTACTCAAACTTGGTCAGAATTCTGATCGGGCAGAGAAGGAAAGTCTTCACAGCACTCACCTTTAAATCATAAAACTCCTTCTCATTAGTGCACCACACAGAGTAGTAGAGGTTGTACTCATTACTGATGACACGGATAGCCTTGTACGTGTTGTTACCCACGCCATGACCTGGGTCCGAATAACCAGGATCACTCAATTCATCGTCGCCGTACCAACCCATGCGGCCTTCTGGTATTGCTAGACCCCAATATTCGATTGTAACGTGCTCTTGCTTTGAGGAGTGTTCTTCCTCAATTGTTAGCGGGATCGCTATACCATCGGTTTGTATTAAAGGTTTCCCCGCAAGATTCATGACTGTAGCAGCGAGGTCGGTGTGTGCAGTTACCGCTTTAGAAACATGACCAACGGGGATACCAGGCCCTCTCTATTGTAAGAATTAGACGACCATGGTTCTAGAAGCGGAAAATAATTATTCTTACCACAATGAGCGGTATATGGACATCAGTATCAAAACCACACTCCTTTCCTGGATGCATACGATGCTGGCTGATGTGATATCCGTTATCTGTGGTGTAAAATATGAACGTATTTTCCAGCTCTCCAGCAGCCTCTAGCATTTTTATGGATGTTTCCACCATCTCATCAACAGATTGAAGGGCGCGCAATCTTGATCGTTGAAACTCATCGTTGTATGCGATGACGGTCTCATTCAACTGAGGCAGATGCTTTACCCAGCTGACACCCCCTTGGATATCCGGGTTAAAGTTCTCACCCCGAGGAATCATATAGTCGTTGAAAAGATGAGCATGTCTATCAGCATACATAGGCTTGTCCATGCTAACTTCGGGTACCAAATTAACAGTGCTGTGGGGTGCAATGGGAGCATGGACAACAAACCAAGGGCGATCGTGCGACATTGCTTCCCGCAAAAAACCATAGGCTTTCTGTGCCGTGACATCAGGGGAGTATTGACCAGCATAATTTACGGGCGGGGCTCCATTTCGTGTCATGGTTGCGTTACGATATTGGTATGTATGAGGATCAAGCAGAAAATCCGAACCATTGAACCCGCCCGCATATGGCTGGTCATAATTATCGATTGAGTGATGATTCCACAACTTCCCGGAATAATAGGTGTTGTAGCCAGCAGCTTGGAGCCAGTGAGGTAAATAATCGTCGTTGATACCTTCACGGACCACTTTTGGATATCCTCCGTATGGAGCCCAGACATCAGTGACCTAGAGGGGAAATGATTAGATGCACCGAATATTTTAAACCAGCTAAAAGCTAAAAGAAACTCACATTAGTGTTGTGTGCGGCTTTTCCGGTCCAAAGATTGACACGTGAAGGACAACACAAAGCAACAGTGCAGTAATGGTTACTATACAAGGTGCCTTCATTGATCATATACTTTTGCAGAAGGGGCATATGCTCTATCGACCCCATATGCCTGAAAGGTGGATATGAGAAGGGTTATTTTCAAGAAAAGGGATAGGTTATCCGACATACCAGTCCTGGTCATCTGTGAGAATGAATAAGATATTGGGGGGCTTGGAGGCCAATGCTAGTTGCAACATGACCATTGAACTCGCAAAATTCTTGATAATTGAAGATTTCATATTGGCGAGGTGTTCAGATAGAAGAGAATCTCTCTAATGCAGTTGGCAATCGCAGATCCACGGGAGATATGAAGCAAAGTGCTTGTGTATATATAACAAATAAGAATCACATTTTGAGCCAGTGATGAAACAATATTTTGTAATTCAACCCATCGGCTTTGCTTTTTCCTCTTTCCACATTCGTGGAACGAGCCGGAAAAAGGGTTCCATCACATCCAACCCATGTCTCCTTCAAACGACTAAAGACACCATTGATGAGAGGACGGGGTCTGGTTGTACCAGTCAGAGCTCGTGATTTCCCCGCCTTCCATGGCGCTAACATGACCAAGGCCCACCGAATGAGGAGCCAAAATAGTATAGCGTCAGAACTAACAGGCGGGGGGTGGGGAAATGCCTCCACTCTCATCCAGCATATTTTACCTTGCCTCCCAGGTCTGCTTTGCGCTAACATGACAATGCAGCTTCATCCTGTCAATCACGGAAATGAAAGTTCGGAGCGGCCCGGACAAAGAATCGAATTGGAGTCGGCGGGTTTGCAATCTCAGTGCCGAGGAACTTGAAAAAAAACGAGGGATTGATCGTGCTAACCAACAACACCACAGGGCAAAGACCAAGGCCTATGTCAAATTTCTTGAAGACAGAGTCGCGGAATTATCTTCGAGAGTTGAATACGTCGAAGCTCAGCTATTCTTCTATCAACGACAAGCCAGCCAATCCCTCCGGAATGAGCCACAGACTACCTTGGCGTCATTGAGCCAGTTATCAACTACCTCCAACAGTAATGATAAGCTGACAGAGTCCCCATCAAATGAGATTTGGAACCACGAAAATGGACCCTCTCCTGGACAAACGGAGGTTTCAGAGCTACCGCACTGCCTAAGTACACTCCCGCTTGACTTTGGTCTCGGTGTTACTATAGGAACATCCAATTCGGCTCAAGACTTCCAATTTCTCAGCCTGGGCCTTCCAGAAATCCTTCAAGATGGAGATATACCTTTGCAAGAGCTTCCTTTACATTCCGATGAAGGTTTCAATGTTTCACACTCAGATGGACAAGCTATTGGCCATGGGAACATACCAGCTTGGAAACAAATACCATTGCACCTCTCCCCAACTACTAAGCTCGATGAGGTTATTCTGCAGACCACGGCCGGGTGGCGGTCACATTCTTTCGAATTCGGAAAACGATATGAAGAGCTGATGGAACCCAATTTTCCAAGCATATCATCTCTCCTAAACCATCCGAGTGATGGTGAACAAAAAGCTCGGCCGCTGTCAACAGTGGTTGCCTCACACGTGCATCTGTCTCCAATCAAATCACTTGTGGAACGTATTGCACTTATGTATAATCTATCTCTTCTCATAAGATGGCTTGTTTGTCGTTCAAAAGAAAGTTACGACAGAATTCCAGATTTCATGAAGCCAACCAACCTCCAACGCACGGTACCACATCCAGCGTGGATCGACTCCGTGGTATGGCCAGAAGTAAGGGATGAGATTATTCAGCGTCAAGATTGGACAATATTTGATAAATTTAGACAAGTTACAGGGAAGGATATCTCGGTAGAGTGGCCGTACACGGACTCGGGGGCTTTTGTCGAATCCCCGGACGGTCAAGCATTGATGTTGAGCCCGATCTTTGAAGCACACATTCGGCAAGCCAAAAATTGGAAGTTATGTCGTGAGGCCGGAGAGTTGTTTCCATTCTTAAAGAAGTATTGTATCTAGCGCCAAATACGATGATCATGATGAAATTCTTTTGATAGTCAACATGAACATCAGCCTTAAATATTTGATAATCTGAAACACAGGAATCATTCGCGATTCTTATAAGAATTGAACACTTTCTATTTTCCAGCTGCCTGAATCTTTTCTTTCTCTATTTTAGATGTCCAGAGTCAAGGTATAGGTTAGATCTGAGCTTTTATTGCCACAAACTTTCTTGGGAATCTGTCAGCAGGATACTCGCCCAGTCAGATTCGGGTCATTGACCAACATCACTAGTTCATCCTAACATATATGCCTGGGTATGTGGAAGGAAACCCAGAAGGCGGCCTCAAGCCCAGGAATTAACTTTTCATCAAAACACATTCAAGGGTTTGCATACAGAAAATTTGCATGATAAGTCAGCAAGTTTTATTGCTTAGTAATGATCATCTCGGCATAAGTTATTTTCGCTTTTAATCCACCAGATCGCCTTCAGTCCGTTCCAACGCCATGTATATGTTTTTCAAATCCTAATAGAGACCAACAGTGAGGTCACCCTTGACGCGAGCAGTCAAGTGAACCTCGGCTTCAAGGTCAAGCTTGATACCGACCAGGAGAGCAGCGGCGGAGGGCTTACCCTCGGCATCAGTTGCACCCTTCAGAAGCTGGCCTATAGACGAGTATTAGACTTGGCATGTAGCAAACAAAGCAAGGTGTGGGGGGGCTCACCAGCGGGAGCAGAGAGACCAGTAGAGGTAGGCAGGGGAACAACAAACTGCTGGTTGGGGGAAGACATTTTGAGTGGTGGTTGATGATCGAAAGATCGAAAAGTAGGAGTATGTATTGAGAATATTGGATTGTGTGGCAGATGATGTTAACTTCATGGAAGAGGGGAGTGACATCTTATATAGACACTCTTTACCGCAAAATGGAAACCCAGGACCCCCCGGAGGTACAAGGCTATCGGATAAAATGCTCGAGTGGATAACCCACAATTCTGCAGTACATGCACGGCGGCGTGGCAGCCAACCTCTGCATCGGCTGCATCTACACAGCTACTGAGCCATTAGTTTCTGGATCACGCTCAATACGTGGCCCGCGATTTTCGTAGATTTCGGGAAACTTCGGCGCTTGGGCCAGGAATATAATGCCAGTAAATGGTCTGACAAATAGAAACAGCGCTGCGGGGCGCATCAATACATTTTCCAAGATGTCCACATCGACTGGGCTGTTCATTTTGCTAATTTACTTTCCGCTCATTGGCTACAACAGCGAACACTAATGTCTGTGAATGATTTGAACCGGGGCTTTTCAGTTATTTCCTAACCCTACTACAAGACTTTGACTTTGAAGTGACGAGAAAAGCTGCATGAGACTGGCTATCCCAATGCATCTAGGCCTTGGACAGTCGTGGCATCGCCCCGCACTTTCGGGAGAAAGGATGAGCTTTGACCATTTCGATGAGACTTGCCAGCACAGCACAAGTGGAAGAGAAAAAGCAAAGATGCGGAGATCGCTAACCACCGCACATGGCCCAAGCTGAGTCGCCCCTTCCACCCAACAGTGAAAATAGACCACAAAATGGTGGTATCGCAGAATTCTAACAGAAGTGAGTGTTCTCAGCCAAATCTTGTTCAACTTGTTTGGGCTTTCTTACCGAACCGCTCCAACAGTATTCATCTTGAGACCTTCAGGTCCACGGTTTTCTGCGACACTATTGTGTCCTTGGTCAGTTTTGGGAGGCTGGTATCCTGGGTGGAGGTATTCGGAATTTCGATGATAAATTTGGCCGCTACCCGGGAAAGAAATTGAAAGAACTTCTTGGCCTATTCAGTAATGGAGGAATTAGCGTGCACAGGCTAAATTAGTCACTGATCACGACTGTTAGCGATATCGCTACGAACGGGTTTCGCTGCGTATGAACGACTACTGGATTAGATGTGGTATAAGGCTGGGTCGATGGCTCTTTGTGAAAACATAGAAAGCTGGCCCTATTATCGGCTCGAAGAGTACAACTTATTCCTTTGCATAAATCAGAAATCTTTTATGCGGACCGGAAGCATTAACTAAAACTTGGCATATGGATTTATCTGTGACAAAACGAACTAACAGAAAATTGAATAAAATCAATGACATGTGTATTGGGTGCGACGGTTGTGATACAGGTGAGCAGCAAAGTAGCTTTGCTGACATATAATTGAATACAACTATCACATGGGTTTGATATCGATGCTGATGCAGGAAGTTGCAAGTCAAATTAAAAATAGCTCATGAGACGATAGGTGATCGCGTATTTCATTTTGACATATCAAATATATATCCGTATCCATCGTTGCGGCATTTTCTCGTTCTAGCCTATTACTCATAAACTATCAAGGCTCTCAGGAGGTACCCAGTATCATCATACATAGCCGCTAATGGGTGTTGTCAAAAAAAGAAAAAATGCTTCTAATACAATATGAACGTGCATGATAGAGAAGATACTGGCGCACAGGCATAGCTTGGGTATAAGGAATAATACAAGAAGAAAAAGAAGGAAATGACGTAGTAAGGAATAATCAACCCATGCGTTGGCATTAAGCAGCAGGTGCGGTGCCTGAAAGAGGTGCGGAAGTCTCGTTTCCGAGAAGCAAGCTTCGACTGTTGATGTGGTCATCCTCTTCATCATCTACGTCCTTGCTGTGAATATACCAAGAGGACATGATGCCATGATCACCTTCCTGGCCCAGAGTGTTGACCGAGGTGGTGGAGGCGTTGTAGTGCGGGCTGTTTGTAAAACATTCAGCAACAGCTGCCTTTACTGTCACTGGGTGGGCATCCGCATACAGATGTGTGTCGTCCACTTTGAAGAGCACCCAGTTTGAAACGCGAGATAGTGAATTTCTCTTGCATGGTGTCGTCTTCAGGGTTGGGGGCATAGGAGATAGCTGTGGGGTCTCCTGCATGTTCGACTTCGGGAATGGGGGTGCGCGGAGACGGGAAGACGTGCTATTCATAGTGCTCGATCGGCGGCAATTGTAGATATGAGGCTTGCGTGGTGTAGGTGCCGAGGCAGAGCGATCCAGGCTCCGTGGTATGTCGAGACCTTCAGTCATCAGACCAATCGTGATGATGGCAGTATCGGGCATATCTTCTCCTGTTGTCTTTGATCGAAGGTGGTCGTTTACATCTAGTGGGCCTATCGAGGCTGAAGACCATCTTTTGTGGCATCTTCTGGGTTCCACTGGCGGGGTGTACAAGAGAAACGGCGCCACTTCGCTAATCGGTTCTTGCTCAATGCGGGTGGCTTGGCGACCACTGAATTTGCGAATGAGCGAGTTCTGTCTCTTTGGACTCTCAATTCTTGTGGTAGCCTGGGGTTGGGACATAGCTCCCGGGGCGGTGGAAGGACGAGGTTGCGGCAGCGGCTTTTCGTAGATGACGGTCGCATGAACCGTCTCGCCCAGCGCGGTTGCTGACTTCTCATCGCTCAATCGTGTGGCAATGTCCACCGTTGACTCGTCCCCCCGGATTGCCTTCTGGTTGGATGCCAATGGAATGCAGAAGTGCTGGAGGAACCCAGTCCAGTTGGCCCGCTTGTTGTCCCTGTTGTTGAAAGACATGTTCCTAATTGTGATGTTGAATAAAAGTACAAAATTAATATAAAAGGAATGTGGTGACCCAGTTATAAATGGCTAGCCGTGGGCTGGAGCGATGCTTCAAGTAAAAGAATGTGAGTAGACGCGATATTAGGTCGGCCAAGTTTGAAGTTGAAGGCAAGCTTAACCGAAGGAAACGAAACATATGAGGTCAAGGAACCAGTGTACCTTTATGATAATCAGCAGGATGGCAAACGAATTGCTTGCATTTGGTGCAAACCCGCCACTCGACCACGCGGCAGCCACTGGAGAAGACCAGGACAGGGAACCAGGAAATATTAGAACCTAGTGTCCACAATGCATAACATTGGGAAATCAGAATTGCATCAGAGCACAGCTCATATCTGTGCTGGCTAATGAGTGGCGAAGGAATCCGGGCCACTCACAGTGGACTAACCAAAAAATCTGGGCTCAACCGTCGCCCCATCTCCACCATTTCACCGTTACCATCCCACCGCGCTAGGCCTTTTCTTTTCATCCAGACCTGAGCTTCGGCCACGATGAGACAGTGCGAGACCAGGGAAGATATTCGCACTTAATTACTCTCAATCTCGCGAGGGATATTATTTTGGGGGAACGATCGAAAAGCGTCTCATCCTGGATACTGAATTGTCCCCCCAACCAAGAGTTTAGCACAGTGATTCATAAATGGATGTCCTCTACTGCCTCTGCCTGCATCACCACATCACAGTCGCAAATCCCACGGAAGCGAAGCCCAAAGGCAAGGATTTTGTGCAGTGCACGATGCTTGAGCGCCACATCAAGACTTTGATTAAGGGGGCAAGGCGCACATGCATGGACTCCACTAGCGGGTTTGAGGTAAATCTAGTGCGTGCCACTGATCGCTCCCCACATACTAACCTCCCGATGATGGATCATGGGAAGTAGATCGATCGCCCCTAGGACAGGTTCATCCTCGTTTTGGGACATGATTTCTTGAATGAATCGGATGACTTTTGGCGTCGGTCCATGGTTGATGCCTCCATCTTCTGAGTGATCAGCCAGAATAGCTAACCCCTGCGCCAATCAATAGTCCATCGGTGGGCCTGAAGAGCGAGTGCTCTAATTTGCGCCCTGTGGGATACGAGACCTTTTTGTTTTTTTTTTCTTTTTTTTTCTTTCATGTTTAATGTGCTCTGGATTGTTATTTGCTGGCTGTGGATTGGCCACCCTTGGGTATGGACATGTGGCGATTGAAACTGGCGAGGGTATGCCTGTGACTATTGATTAGCTATTGATCCTAGCTCATGTGATTGGCCGTACAATTTCTTCGGGAGGGCAGTACTGGCTTTAGTGGTGGGCCCCATTGCAGAGCCAATGACCAAAAGACCTAGAGAGCTGGGTGGAGTAGCAAAGGATGTGGACAATGTGTACTCAACAAATATCAAACAAATTGAAGAACGTGTAACCGCAGGGAAAAGGCAAAGGATCTTTGAATTTGGCATTATTGGTTCTTTTAATTCCCCATCCGCCACCCCCTAAATGGTTCCGCCCAGCCTGTACCCGTTATTACATTCAAGGGTCCATTGCTGGAGAAGCCAGAAAACATCTCTTTGAAAATACAATTGTAGAATTTCTCCTAAAGAAGGATCAGTGTAGTTTCACCTCAACATAATGGCGAATGACTACGTATTCGTCTACCGCTTCTAAATTAGCCTGCCATACATAGCGACAACCGCGAGGAAATATAACCCCCTGCCCCGACAAGTTGAAATTAATTTCTTTCCGATGTTTCTCAGCACGAAGCACTGAAGAGGATCATCCCTACAATCAATGAACATGTCCCCTAACCATACTTGGATAACCTCACCATCTGCGAGACAAAATATACACTATCCATGAATAATATTAAATCAACTAGAATGGGCTCCAAGTTTTGAGTGTATTAATTCATATTCTTTTATGAATGGAGGCATGCCGTTTCATCGATTGTCTCTAATACTTCCATAGCTTCATTTTGTAGGCAAATCTCTACAATCGATCAAGTTTTTCTTTGCATCAAGATCCTCCTATATCTTATAGCGGGTTCTGGAACTTTATTTTGGAATTCTCCAATATGATTTTTGAATCAGTCTAGTGATAATTAAATTCCGGCGTACCATATCCGACTACATGATGGTATAGCATTCACAACAGACGCAAATCGATAGACCGACAATGACCTTTTCTCGGCCAAGTGACGACACCTCAACCTCAGCTTTACAGACTCCAAATATCTGGTGGCGTGGTCTGAAATTCAGATGTCTGAAGTCAGGCATTCATGATGTTACTGGGGCGCTTGCAAGAGACGCTCGGGCCTGAGTTTAAAAAGACTGATGTTTGTTTTACAAGAATTGAGACTCCTATCTAAATTTATATAAGATAGGTATATAATCACGAATTGATACGATTGTTGTGAGATCAACGGTCCTTTATCATGAACCTTTCCGGCACGCCAGGGCACACCCTCAAACGACTCAGTATTCCCGCTGGAGTGCTTCCGAAACGGAACTAGTCGCCTGTTCAATCCCTCTCCTCTTACTCCTTCTCGACCTCTCTCGAAGACGAGTCCGTCTCGGAGTTGCCCGAGTTCGACTTGAATGTGATGCTGAGGTCTTCATTGATCACAATCTCAGTCAGCTCATCCTCATCCTCCGATCTTAATATGTGTTGTTTGAAGCCATCCGTGGATGCATCGTTGGTCAATTGCTTAGTCGCCAATTTGGCAACACGCTTGGCGGCTTGGCGAGCTGCCACGGCTCCTGGTCCTGTCCAACTGGTGGCAAGTCCAGCTATAGCACCGGCCGCAGCACCAACGGCGGTTGGTGCCACTTTCTCTAACGCATCGATGATGTTGCGGAAGTTCTCTGGGTCAGAGAAGTATTGTCTGGTCATTTCCGGGTTGAACCAAGTGACAACCCACCAGTCACGCCCAGTGGTAAAGGCGCCGGTGTTGTATTCGACCTCCATTGGGTCATCAGCCAGCTCGCCTGGGGCAATGATTCCCCACTGGCCTTCATTGGTGTAATTGTCACTATACTTGTGAACAATGCTGACGGCCACGATGGCGTTGTTGGTGTTGTTGCGGACAGAGACTTTGGCGGTGCGCTTAGTCATGATGAAGAATTCTGAGATGTGAAAGAATCTTGAGTGAAGTATGTGGATTGCCTAGTTTAGAGGGGTTGGGCTTGGAGAAGACTTTTGGTTGTTATTGAAAAAAAAAGCACCCCAAATGAGCGCCATCGCTGCCTTTTATGCTTTTCTTTGCATAAAGGGCTTGGAATGGACGTGATGTGATGATGAAGACACTTGCAACTGGTACGTTAGGAAGCATACCATTTGAGGGCAGAGCTGAAGCTCCAGAGTCAGCGGCGTTCAGGTCGTAACGAGGCGTAGGGCCAAGATTAAACGATACAGGTGTTCGGCGAGATGGCGACCAATGGAACAATTTATCGCTTCCGCTTGGAGGTTAGGGCACCGGACGCAAGTAAGCGGCATCGGTGTTTACTAGGATTCAGAGCTAGCGGCGTTTTCGGCTGCACCGAACTGCATATGCGTGTAGCTATGTAAGGTAATGTGGGCCCTGAGGATGGGCGGGGATTCGAGAGTTGGGAGGGTTTATTTTTCCAAGTCCTTATTCATTATTATCCGAAAACCCCGCACTCGAGGCCTAATTTTTTTTAAGTAAATGCAATAAATGTAAAACGGTTATTGAGCTTCCTCTTCTGCCAGTAATTGGTCTTCGGGGCAGGGAAGATGCATGACTTCGAAATCACCATCTCACCAATAAGGCAAAGCACAAATAAGGCAAGAGCAGGTGCAAGATATAGGGGAAATGCAGGTTGACTGTTATTTTTTCCAAATCAACATTATTCATGGTTAAACGTATATATTTGAAATGATACCATTATGCATACAGTCACTGGCATGCCTCCGGATCCCTACAGTATGATGGATCAATATCTCAAATACGGCGCTGCACTTCTCAAACAGACCCTCTTTCTGATACAAAGTCATGAATACCATCTTTAAATCCACGTCCCTTGAGGCAATACTACAGTTTAGACTTAACCTGAGAAACTTGTTTCTCCCTGTCGCGCAGCAATCTTCGCAATATTTTGCCGGAAGGACTCTTTGGAATCGCATCGATATACTCTATCCCTCCTTTTAACCATTTGTAGTGTGCTTTATGGTCCTTGAAATGCTGGTGGATTTCTGCAGATATTTCTTTTTCTCCTCTAGATTGGGCCGAAGAAGACCTAACAACATATGCTTTGGGTACCTCCCCGGCACTGTCATCAGCCACTTGAACTACGGCGCAATCATTGACTGCAGGATGAGTTAAAAGATGCGCCTCTAGCTCAGCTGGAGCAACTTGATGGCCCTTTTACACTCGTTAGTTTCACTCTCAGAGGACCGCATATTGGCGGATGTACGCACCTTGACCTTGATCAGCTCCTTGATTCTGTCAAGAATCACGAGGTGTTCATTTCCTGAAGGCGTCTGTCTGATACATACTTCATCTCCGGTGCGAAGCCAACGGCCACCTCCATCCACTATGAATGTTTCTGCCGTGGCTTTATCGTTATTGAGATACCCTAGCGTAACAGCAGGGGATTGCACCAGAAGCTCTCCGGGCTTGTCATATTCATGAACTTCGTTCCCATCATGATCAATGATCTTAGCCGTTGTTCCAGGTACAAGGCAGCCCGCAGAACCAAAAAACATGTCATTCTCTCCCGTAGAGGAAACGACCGGGCTGGTCTCTGTTAATCCATAACCTTGGGTGAGATTCCACTTTGGAAAGGCCGCCCGCAGCGTATCAGCTGTCTCTCGACCAAGGGGAGCCGCGGCTGTGTAAACACACCGAACACAACTAAGGTCATAGTTGAGAACCTTTTCAATATTCCGGGTCAATTGTATGATAATAGGTGGCACCTCCCTTAAGTTAGATAACTGTCAAACCAGGGTGGACAAACGTACAAGGAGCAACTGCTCAATTCTGAATCTTTCCACGGCTTTGAGGAACGCGTCGAACTCAAATTTTGGAAGCACCACAACTTCATCTCCTCTGTATAAGGCCATATGGGTAATAAAAACCAGTCCATAAATATGGCTAAAGGGCAAGAGACCAAGTTCGACTTGTGTAGTCACACCATGTTGTTCACGTCCTACACTCTCCAAAAGTGTAAGCTGCATAATATTGGCAATGACGTTCTGATGTGATATCATAACACCTTTCTGAGACGTAGGTTAAATTTTAGTCCGATAACATCAGTTAGTCTGAACTTACAGGCAGACCACTTGTACCACTTGAGTAACACAAGAATGCCGTCTGTTTAGCACCCTGCCCCTTTGACCATTTTAATGGTGTAAGGCTTGGGATTTTGGAGCCCTCGGCAACTAGGTCATCAATAGATTGGACCAAATCCGTCTTCGGGGTTCCAGGAACCTTCATAGTGAAGATGTTCTCGTCCGAAATGCCCACACTCCGAGCAGCTTTTTGGGCAGTGTTTAGAAGCGAAGTGCAGGTAACGACTACCTTAGCTTTCGAAGAACGCAATTGAATCTCGAGTTCGGCAGCCGAAAAAACTGCATTGGCGGTTGTTACGATACCCGATAAACGATGCACGGCATGAGAAACCGGAATGTAGTCCACCTGGGAGGAGTTAGTGCGGGAAACCCCGCAAAGTTGATGGTTCAGGGGCATACTGCATTGAGAGAGAAGATGCAGACAATCTTATTCCATGGAGTGCCTGTATTTGGCTCCCATTGCATACGCTTAGAAAGTGCTTTTGCAATACACTCTGCACGATCTCGAACTTCGATCGGCGAGATTTGACTTCCAGTTATACCGCAGGTGAAACTGGATCGACTTGTGCTGAGCGGCTGTCGTCCATATTTTTCATTGTTTATGAACTCGAAAATCGGCACTGAATCAGGAGGATCTAGCAGTGCGCGAGTGAATAAGTAATAAACACACTGAAAGTCAAGCGATCACGGGCCTTACCAAAAGGCAACTTAGGCACCCAAGCCGGAGGTTTGAAGACCATGTTGAAGATATGAGATGGGTTTTTTCCTGTATGAATCTCAATTATGGGGGCTCCTGGTATTTGCCCAACCCGTCTACAATATGGCTTGGCCTTTTGATGCGCTTCAGACTTGAGCAAATACGAGTTATTTGTTGACTTGGAACCCCCTTTGCCAAGCTCAACTTCCCGAGAGATGCTGCCGTTAAAGAACCGAGGCCCGGCGAAAGTGATAGAATAAGAGCTAGAGCACAACCTTGGTCCTTGGTAAACTCTAGATTGGTTTGTTCCATGTTCAAAACTACCCAGCTTCTCCCTGAGTCTTTGGCAGCTTGAGCGGAGGAGAACAGCCGGACGAATTGCCGACTCCGAGGAGTTGTGGCCTTTTGATTGGTGGGTTTGGACTCGGAACCCCATATTTGATTCTCCATCCCTGTCTAATTACGGGTCCAGCAACCTGCTCTGCCTATAGGAGCGGGCAGGGGTTCAGACGCGCGATATTTTATTGGCCCGAGCGCTAACCGAAATGCACGTGTTTGAGATGGAGTGGGATCCAAACACTCATGGCCTTCTCAGTTTGTTCCAGAAGCTAGAATAAGTAAAGTATGTGGTTGCCATGCTCCGGGGAAGCGCGGTGATGATTATAGCTGTTGTTTCAGGTTTGTGGTTAGCACACTTGCCCAGTCTACGGGGAGCAATGGTGGGGATCAGACAGTTCTCCTGTCCATATCAATGCCAAACAGGTCGAGAAATGTCAAATGTTGACAGCATTGACCGGAAACTAACAGAGACAAGATACTCTTGGTCATTATTAAATAAAATAAAAAAAATTAAAGAATCATCTTTGCTATGACGTCTTGGAAAACCTAGCGTTTTATCTTGGGTAAAGAATTATCGACCAATCTAAGACTGCTCACCCTAGTTTGGAAATAGAATTGTTGGATATTAGTAATTGAATTGTGAATGGATGGTGAACTTGATTTGCGATTGCACTTCTTCTTTGTAACCAAAAAACCTGAATGTAGTCCAAATACTGTAAATAGCCACGACTGGGTGTAACAGTAGGGATGTCGATTTCATCCAATGCTACTGTCCTGTTGGAAAATACTGAGAATTCCATCAACACAGACTGTTCGGGGTGTCAAACGAAAAGTACGCCCTTATTTATTCGACTTTGTTCATGATGCTTGCAAGAAAATGGCAGAAAGATATACCACTTTCATTAGATATTCCGTATAGCTGGTCTTTGGTACCTGTTGAGGCCTAATACACCGTACTGGCTCCGCAGTGAATTGATCACTCGTACATGAGCTCTTAGGAGCCGTTATATGGTGCAGTACCTGCTGCAATAGCGATTATTGACCTATCTTTTGTCTTATAGCACAATAACCAAGCACAATCTTGACACCCAGCGCAATAGCATCGCTTATGCTCATCTGCTAATGTAGCCGGGACGGGTCCCGAATTCGGAGAGCATGGATTTGAATTCATCTTGCGGACATTAAGGACAGCATAATTGCGATGAAATAAACTAAAGCGGATCTGGAACAAACCCGAGCGGGGTTGAAATGTTTCCGGAGCCCCGGAATGACATTCCCGCTCCACAATAACTATGGCTGGCAGAATGGGCGGGTATTTCCCGACGCTTGATTGAAGTCCGCCGATGGGGAATTGTCGGAACTCGGTGGTTTCATAGGTTTCTGTGATGATGCGATCAAGCTCATCCTTCGTGAAAAAATGATACATGGATTTGCAATATAAAGGCAGATGGTCACACCTCGCTACCAGTGGGAAAGGAAAGAAATCCACTTTTCATATACTGTATAAACTGGCACAGAGCTTGCGTTAGATTCCACCATGGATTCATCTAGCTACAAGGTTTCCAATCAATGGAGCGGGAAACCGCGACCTGTTCGCGTTGTTGTCGTGGGAGCTGGTATCGGAGGCATCGCGGCTGTGAAATTGTTTCGAGACAAATTCAAGGGGCGCCCAACGGAACTCGTTGTGTATGAAAAGAATCATGATGTCGGCGGAACTTGGCTAGAGAACCGCTATCCAGGGTAATCGAACTTGCAAACCAAGTTTGAATATGAGTCACTAACAGAGGCAGATGCGCTTGTGATATCCCCGCGCACGGATATACCTACTCTTGGGAAGGCAATCCAAGGTGGTCAAAGCCCTATGTTGAGGCTGTCGAGATATTTGAATACTACAAGGGTAGGGCAAAGGTGTACGGGGTTTTTGATTACGTACATATTCAACATAAAGTTACTTCGGCAACTTGGAACCCCAGATCCGGCAAATGGGAACTGGCCATCGAGAACCTAACAAATCGAGTACATATCACGGATGAGTGTGATGTGCTTATCAATGCGGGCGGATTCTTAAAGTATTCATCCATTCACACACTGTGACACCGAGATGCTAATGCTTGCTCAAGTAATTGGAAGTGGCCAGCAATTGACGGAATCAATAGCTTCAAGGGTCACCTGGTTCATTCGGCCAGATGGGACGATGGCTATGACTTTAAAGGCAAATCTGTTGGAGTCATTGGATCTGGCTCTTCGGCAATCCAGATCGTTCCAATCATCCAGAAAGGTTGGTTCTAATTTGTATCATCGGAAGAACATTATGAGAAAAGTACCTGATGCTCCTCTCACTTTACAGAAGCAAAAGCCATCACCTCATTTAATAGATCACCAACCTGGATTACACCAGAGTTTGCCGCAGAATTCGCCTCCGGAGGGAGAGATGCAATCTTCTCCGAAGAACAGAAGGAGAAATGGGCAACAGACTCAGTTGAGTTTCTCAAATATCGCAAGGCTGTGGAAGCTAGCGGAAATAATTTCTACAGCATGCAGTTCAAGAACAGCGATTTACAGAAGGAGCTTGTTGATAAGTTCAAAACCTCTATGACAGAGCGACTGGGGCGACAAGACCTTGCCTCCATTCTTGTACCAACCTTTGCAGTTGGATGTCGCAGGTAGTCAATTAAACTCCCAATTATTCGCGTTTGGCCAGAAAAACTGATAATGATGTGGCAGAATGACACCTGGTCATGGTTATTTGGAGGCTCTCACAGCCCCTAATGCTACCGTCAGGGGTGATCCTATTTCACACATCACTCATCGTGGGATTAAAATGAAAGACGGGACACATATTGAACTTGATGCTATCATATGTGCTTCGGGCTTTGATACAAGTTATCGTCCATCTTTTTCTGTCATTGGGGAAAATGGCGTTGACCTTCGTGATCACTGGAAAGATGAGCCCCGTTCATATCTTTCTGTCGCTGTGGATGGATATCCTAACTATTTCAGTGAGCCCATCATCAAACAACCTAGCATGCATCTAACCGTTTATTTTCAGTGGCTACAGGTCCAAATTTCCCCTTAGCCAATGGATCTTTGCTGGCTTGCCTGGAGCAGACGTTGCGATATGCTTTCATGGCTGTGGACAAGATACAATCGCAAGGTATCAAGTCAGTATCGCCCACACCAGAAGCAGTGCACGACTTCCAGCAGCACAAAGATGCATTGATGGAGGAGCTAGTCTGGACATCTAGTTGCCGTTCCTGGTAAGTATTGTTCGCTGAGGTCTAATATAAAATGTACTAATCGACGTAACCTAGGTACAAAAATGGAAAAATTGATGGAAAAGTATGGGGCCCTTGGTGTGGATCAGCGCTTCAATTCATCGAGGTGCTGAGCCAACCGCGATGGGAAGACTACAAGATTGAATATAAAATGAAGAATCGCTTCCAATATCTAGGTAGGGGTAAGACTGAGATTGAGGAGTGTGGTGGAGATATGTCGTGGTATCTTAGCCAGCCAGGGTCAAATGCCTAAGTTCAACATAATACGGCACATGTAGAAGCGAAATCTGACTCGAAGGCATACTCTTGAATTGCGTTTACGTTATTGTCAACTGAGTATTTAGAGTCACCGAGATTTGAAGGCGTAGCAAATTTTGAATCGTGAAATGTATTGCCTGCTTGTTATCACTGTCAAGGTCCTCCTGGCATCATCTATTTACTCACGCATAAGCTGCTCAGAAAATGTGGTAGCCAGGCAAAATTAATGATCCCATCGCTGAGCGTTTGGCACAAAGTTTAGAACCAAGGGATCCAAGACTTCAGACCAACCAAGGCTATAGTATATGTATCTGATCATGCTAATGGAGAGGTGACCGCAGACGATGGTGAAGTTGCCGAGCAGTCCATCGAACTGGGCGTGCAGGCTGGCCATCAACTCGCATTGCCCCAGGAGGCTGAACCATCATTTGTGAATGCTACCATGGCCTGGAGTTGGTTGCCTAATTTGAGAAAAGAAAATAATATGAATGCGTTTGATTCAGCTGAGCCACAACAGCACCTGAATCTGGATTGTTAAGTGATACCATTTGTGCTAGTCGCCGTTCCTCGCTCAATAAAGTTGCTGCGAATACTGAAAAGTCGCTCTGTAAGATCCGAAGCAAAATCAATCTTCGAATGTAGAGCCTCCCACCCTTGAACGTGCCTGTTCCTTGTGATGGATAGGAAATTGAGTTTGGGTAATCAAAGAATGGTTATCTGTCGTATTTGTGATAATCTTAAATGTTGATGGCGTCTCTCTATAGCCGTCAAGGTCATTTCAGTATATCACATCTGCGCAGTGAATTTGCGGTGTATTGCCACCAAACCGGCGGGGTTTGTCGCAAAAGCCCCGCCAACCCACCATGTCATCCAATTTACACCATTAGTGCTTTTTTATTAGCGAGGAATATTATTAAGCACCAGACGGATTTTTATTTTCATTCTTTTTAGTCGGAAAGTTCGGAGAGAAAGGTTTATAAAACATCATTCTTTGGATCATAAACGCGAGGCTCCAGTATATCAAAGCAATCAAACTCCAACGAGATATTCACATCAAAGAAGACAGATATTGAATTCGTCTGTTTTTAGTTCATCAATATTACAGAAGCCATGAGCTCCAACTATTCGTCTTCCGTTTTGGGAAACACCCGCCATGCTTTGACGACTAAATGGCCGATCTCGACTGATCTGACCGGATCCAGACTTCCTTTCCGATTCGAAGGGGAGATTGCCGATGTCATCATCTATGGTGAGATTCCAGCCCAACTTGATGGCACCTTCTACCGAATCTCGCTTGATCGATTTGCCGCCAAACACGGTAGTATCCCGATCGATGGAGACGGCCTGATTTCGGCATTCCGAATCAAAGATGGCCACGTGGACTTTAAGATTAAATACGTGGGAACTGAGAGGTACCGCCTGGAGCGAAATGCGCGTAAATCTCTCTTTGGCCTGTACAAGAATCCATGGTCACACCATCCTTGCGTGCAAGCCGCCGTCGACTCCACAGCCAGCACCAATGTGATCCGATGGGCCAACAAGCTCTTGGTTCTGGAGGAAGCAGGGAATCCCCACGAGGTCGACCCTGATACGCTGGAAACCCTGTGTTATGACCCCTTTGTGGACCAAGTCAAGGCGAAAAGTTTCACTGCACATCCAAAGGTAGATCCTTTTACCCGAGAGCTCGTTGTGTTTGGTTATGAGGCCAAGGGCCCTGCAACCACGGACATTGTGACATATTCTCTCGATGACAACGGTATTAAGACAGAAGAGCTCTGGGTCAAAGCCCCGTGGGCTACCATCACCCATGACTGTGGCATCACCAAGAACTGGCTGGTTTTGATGCTGTGGCCCTATGAGGCCAGCATTGAGCGAATGAAGGCGGGTGGTAGTCATTGGGCGTACGCCGCCGATAGGGAGGCTTGTTTCCTAGTAATTCCTCGGCGCAAAACCCCTGTAGCTGGTTGGAAGCAGGGTGAGTATCGATTCTACAACTGGAATCACTGCATGAACATCCACACGGCAGGAGCATGGGAAGATAAGAGCGGCGTGATCCACATCGAGGCTACTCGGGTACATGCGAATGTCTTCCCTTTCTTCCCGCCTGCTGATGGCAGTCAGCCAGAAGGAGAAGCTAAGGCAGATTTTGTTCGCTGGACCATCGATCCTAGCAAGCCATCGGATACTAGGTTGCCTGACCCCAAGGTCATCTTAGAACTGCCTTCGGAGTTTCCACGCATTGATGAGAGATTCATGTCGGAAAAGTACAAAATCATCTTCCTCAACGTTTTCATCCCCCAGAAAGCCGATGGCACAACCAATGTGTTCCAGGGGCTCAATGGGCTGGCCATGATCAACACCGAGACCGGAGAGCAGCAATTCTATTATCCGGGTGACAATTGTTTTGCCCAGGAACCAGCATTTATTCCAAGGTCTCCGGATAGCCCTGAAGGTGATGGATGGGTCATGTCGCTGATAGAAGATCGCAACACGCAGATCTCACAATTGATCTTCCTCGACACTCGCGACTTCAGTAACCCGGTCGCAATGGCCGTCTTGCCGTTTCGAATCAAGTCGCAAGTTCATGGTAACTGGGTTAATGCAGCAGATATTGGGACTCACAGGTCACTTGTAAATGAGCCTGAACTCTGGCCATTGTCACATAAGGGAGGCCTTAACCCTCTGTAGCCTGGGACTACACCTATTCTGCATCTCTGGCAAAAGGATATGATTTTGGCAATAGGATCTTGTAGTAATATAGGCAGTAGTCATCTTTGTCTAAATTGCCATCTCTAGTGAATTGCTTTATTGTGTCTCATGGCGTCTATCCGTGCTCTGCTAAAGAGATTTTGAGTAGCCCCATGTTGATGTTGGTAAGGTTTTGGTAATGTTTCATGTATAATATATCTCACATATTCGTTACGTTCACAACTAGCAGATACCATGGTTCGTACCGCATACCTTTTCTGAAAAAAGAGAAAATAAAGCTTTTGGTGACTGAGTTTGAAAGAATGCCCAGCAGCACGCATATTTTTCGAACCAGTGCTGTGGCTAATTTATTGTATCATAACAGTTGACCGGCCCCCTAGGTTACAATTATATGTATGCAAAAACTTTTGGATATTTTCTGCCTATGTTCGGCTTCTTGTCTGTGTGATATCCCATCAAACCTTCCTTTGATACCTGTCAAAAAAGAAATTACAGAAACATTGAATTTGAAGCTAAATTGACTCTAAACATACTGTTCGAACCACTCTAGCGCTTGAATAAATGCCTGCTCTTTGCAGAATTTGTTGTGAGGTACAGTGAGATCTCCACGAACTGCGAAACCATGAGTGACACCGCTGTATAAGTTGATTTGGTATGGCTTCCCAACAGCTGCTAGAGCTTCTTCCGATTTATGCCTCAAATCGCGGGTAAATATATCATCAATTTCTTGCGTTGGAGTTACCATTCTGTTTATAAGACTCAGGAATGAGAGGTGCAATGTTCAAACTTACCTGCAGCGGTAATGGATAGGGGCTTCTCGATGCCCTCAAGTTCTTCAAAGGACATGTAAGAAGGGTGGGCTGTGTACCCAACGTCCAGCTTTCCCTCTTTGAGGAAACGGGCAACATACTAACTCGTAACACCATTTGTCAGTAACAATCCAAAATACGTATTAAATAATTCTCACCTTCCCACCAAAACAATATCCAGCCCCTGCAATCTTGTCTACTCCAACAGATTTCCGCAAATGCTCGATGATTATGTCAAGAATTGGATCAATCTGCTCTGAGCCATGTCGACGTGCCCAAGCAGGAATATCGAAGCCCCCTTTCTCAAACACATTAAGAGGAAGAAATTCTCCTTCGAATAGATCTGGAAGAACACAGTAGTAACCGTTGGACGCGAAGTCATCTGCTAGGAGTTTACTGTTTTGGACTACCCCAAACACATCACTGATCAATAAAACTGCTTTCTTCGGCCTCTGACTGCCTTGCGGAATTGCAATGTATGTATTGACTATTCCCCAGCCAAGTCAGCATGTAACATGGCGCTTGGCAACGATCGCTGCAAAGCCACATGTGTTTACAAACCACAACTTACCGCCATGAATGGCCTGGATAGTTCCCGTAGGACTTCCTTCGTGTCGGAAGCCAGTGAAACAGCATGCACCAGGAGCATATGAAGCCATTGGAACGGATTGAAGGATAACCTGGGATTGAATTCACCGGACGAGGTTTTGAGATTGTTCCGGGATTGCAAATGCGTGAAATATTTCCCTAGGAGAATGTGAGTAATTAATAAAAAAAAATAGTGTTGGTTCTACAATGCAGTCATCCAAGACCTGTTAATTTGGTGAAGTCGGTTGATTACCGCGGGATTGACCCATTCCTCCAATACGCTGTCTGGCGGGTAAATCCCGAGAGGTCAACCGACAGAGTTTAGGCCATAGAATCATGAAAATAACTTAAAGCCGATCCAAAATAATCCAAACCTGAGTATTTCTACCAGTATTAGGCTACAATTATGCCGAAATCACGTCAAAACCCTACCTCTGGTGCTCGCTTGCCAAGGCGCAATCGTCGGGACCCCTACACAATTGTCGCGTGGTCAGTCAGTTTCCATTCCGTGCACGCAGATAGCGCGTTCTGATTTTAAGTAGTGAATATTGCAGACGCCGCAAGATTAAATGCTCCGGTGAAATGCCATGCTTGTGTTGTAAGAACAAATGCATTGAATGCATGTACAGTCGTGGATCTCGCTTTGACAACATTTGTCACCACCCCACGTCGAAACTCAAGCAGTAAGTAAACAAATAAACTCTAACCTTATTATTATTATTTTCTCTGTCATGATCTTGTCTGCTAATGATTATTCCTGGTCATTATTAAAAGTCACCCGATTAATACTGCTCAATCTCCTCAGGACAATACTAGCGATGCAAGACCATCCGGCGCTGCAGTTACTCAAAGGTACATTGAGGATCTTGCCAATGGAAGTTTGGCATGTGATAAGACTGAAAATCATATGGGCAATGTGGCAACGACCGAGGGCGTATTTAACTTGCTTAGGGCCTCGGCGTCTAATACACCGAATACGGCATCCACCCATTTGAAATTGTCACCAGCAGTCATCTATCGGACTTATTGCATTATGAGTCGAGGAATACGAACCTTCCGAGCGAAATAGATGTATTCTCAGAATCCGATGGGGTAAATAAGGTCGCCGCGAAGGCTACTGAGACCTTGAATAAAGATTTGGCTGAATTGGGTACTGAAGCCTTGTTGAACATGATCACCATCTATGAGGAAGAGATTGGCCTGTCGTATCCGATCCTTGATTTAGATCCGTTGAGAAAATACATCACGGTTGCGTACGGAGGGGGGAGTTTTTCCGAAGTGCCCAAAATAGGTTCCCTGTCGGAGATGGGCAAGCAATTGATGGCTATCGTTTCAATTGTTAAAGTTCTTCAAGGTGGAGGAAGCAGCAATATTGGCTCAAATTGGATAGATGAGATCTTGTCAACCGTGAGGTATAGAACTGTCAGTGAAGGCCTCGATATTCAGGATATTGTGCTCCTTATCTTGGTGGTAAGTGTCCATAAAAGTGTAAAATGCTCTTTGATCGATTCATTGACCGGGATATATAGGCGTTCTTCTATTTCCACTCTAACCACGAGGTTCTCGCATGGCGAACAACGGGAGAAGCCGCTCGTATGCTACTGGAGTTGGGCTTCCACCGATCCGAGATAGTTAGGAAGAGATACCCAACATCTAGCGACCTTGGCCGGGCCATAAGATTGTTCTGGTCTGTCTATAATACCGAAAGACGCTTCAGCTTTGGTTTAGGTCTACCATTTGTCCTCAAAGATGGAGACATTGACAAGGATCTTCCACAACCGGTAAGTATAGCACTTGCAAATTCACGATCAAGGACCTCACACTGCCAAATAGGATGGCTCAAGTTTCTCTTCCATTTACCTCAGAAACATGATAGCCTACACTCAAATAACTTCAGACGTCTGGCGTTCATTGCATAGTAATGCAGAGCCATCATTTGTGGCTACCGATGAGATCCGTGATCGACTAGATTTCCGCGTGCTGCAATGGCACAGTCACCTACCACGCGAAATGCAGTTCCACGGAGTTCAAGAAACGTTCAACCCTGGGAAAGATATCAGGGGTCAGTGGCGGTTACGTCTGATGTTGTATTTGCGTGCAAATATAATGCGAATCATCATTCACCGGAACGTTGTGCATCGCAATTTGATGCCATGCACACAGAGGCGCTCTATAAACCCATCGAGTGTGAATACTTTGGCCAGGGTCTCTCAGGACACCATTCGTGTGTTATTGCGACTGGTCCAGACATCTGATTTGTACCAAATCCATCAAAAGACCTACAATTTCTTTCTTGAGACAGCGCTGTCTTCGCTGATTGTCATCACTATGACACACGATGCTCCACAAAACTATTTGTGCAGACAGGAAATTGGGTTAGCCATGGACGTGATCGGCAACCTAGCAACGGAGTCCACAATATCATCCCAACTCTGGGGAAAATTGGAAATATTTCGTTATCTGGAATGGAACACGTGGGGCCTCGGATCGAGCACAACGTCGACCGACAGTGTCTGTGCAGCAGATAAAAATTGCATGGATTGTTGTGCGTCCGACATTGACAATGTCCATGGCTCGCCAAGTTCACACAACCTTGATACCATGGCAATGACTGCGCCTAGCGGTATTTGGACATTCCCTCAAACAATGAGTCATGAGTGTTCATGAGAGGCTCTAGGGCAACCCATGCAACCATCACCAAGAACCAGTGGCTGCACGGCGAGGAGTAACCTGGACATGGAGCTCGAATCAGTAGTTTTTGAAATTCCCTCTTGGCCTAATTCAACGGATTTCCTTGAAGGTAAAAAATCACCCAGATGAAATCCATGTTTTCCAAGAGTTGTTTGAGCTCATCTCTCCATGTCAAGGGAGCGGTCTTTTGCTGTTCAAGATACTTTTATCCAAGTGATATAAAATACATTCTCAAAATATCAGGGCCTGCACCAAAATGCCTCTTCGGCGAAGATAGCATTCATTCTATGTAGAAAGCAATGTAGATGGTCATGTGCTAGGTACTAGTTTGAAATCCTCCATTTCAATATCAATCATTTTATCATGCACTGATGATTGATGAGGAGAAGACCCCATGCGCAGACATGTCATTCTTTGCCCTTTCCATGGTCTTGATGCAACAAAACTCAAAAGAAAGCCCAGAGTGGCGAAAAGCCGCCGCTAAAAGTATGGCGTTTGATGGCCTATCCTTGCAGGGTCAGACGAGCATTTTTTGTGGGCCAGGTCTCATTAGCCGCGGATGAGGTTCATCCGCGGCTTGTTCGGCCCTGGATGTTGGTCTGGGTGCGTCCCATCATCATGCTGCTGGTAATCCATCGATCGCACTCGT
The DNA here is from genome assembly GCA_001879505.1 of Calonectria pseudoreteaudii. Classification (NCBI taxonomy): domain Eukaryota; kingdom Fungi; phylum Ascomycota; class Sordariomycetes; order Hypocreales; family Nectriaceae; genus Calonectria; species Calonectria pseudoreteaudii. The sequence continues at coordinate 56,223 of KV875319.1, forward strand.
GATACAGTGGGTTCGCAAAAATTCCTCCCGGTCGGGACATGAACAGTGCTGCGGGTAATCGGGCGGAACTTTTGCACCCCAGTGGAGGTCTGAAGCCACAGAAGCCAAATTATATGCGCCCGTAATATTTTTGCTCTAAAATTCTTTCAGTGTTTCCTTTGAGGCATGCAAGTATTGAACATTTTTGTAGGCTTGTTTGAATGGGCCCGCAATCGAGGAATTCTTTTTTTACAATAGAGACACAGCACTCTAAGCATGATGTTGACACGACATATTGAGACGGTTCATGTATTACTCAGTTTCCTAGTAAACAAATTTCTCTAAAACTCGTTATTATCGCCTTCACGCTTCCCTTTCCACGATTGGAAACGTGCGCCCGTTGGCCTCTACTCTTCAGTTTGTGAATCACCTGCAACCTTGCCAAAGCCAAGCTAAAAAACTCATGCCAATGCCTTGTGAACCCATATATCACGGGAGGAATACCCTGTTCCCGTTGTGTCTGCGTATCTTTATCTGATTGTCGATCCTGCATCTTATTCTCCCATAATTTCAGCCACTTTTCCAAAGCCTGTAGGAGCGGAACGACAGTGCTTGAGGTGAGTAGGTACGAGCTTTCCTGGTAGAATAATATAGAATGCAATGCTAGTGATAAGCAGGTGTAAATGATTAGCTCTGAACGAGTATTGTGATGATTAGGCCATACCTGAGACAAGGATAAAGCCGTTCAATCCTGTCATTTCCGGCAGCTCAATGCTCATTTTTGATGGGTCATCATGCAGCATTTCTATGGCTTGATAGATAAGCATGTGATGGTATTTCGGGCCATTTTGGTTCCTGTCCCGCAGTAAACGTGGAAATTCCTCACTGCTATCAACCTCGAAAGAAATATCAGAGTAAGGAAATCGAAAGGCAAGGTCTGGGATAGTAAAATGAGGGGGGGCATTGTAAAATATTGTAAACCCTGAATCAAGAAGGAAAATGAACGTCTTTGTCCTATACCAGTCACTAAAGTTAATCTTTTGTCTCTTTTTAGGCGAAATGCGATGGGGGTGCATACCGAATCAATTCCTCCTGAATTATGAAGTTTTCCCATCCCTGGTCGATGTCTAACGGATCTGCCCCACGACCCAAGCTCTTTTCGAGGACTTCAATCCCTCGAGATGCCTATTGTAAATCTCAGCCATGCCTAGACTAGTTCATTAATCGGCATAATATACCTGCACCAGATACGGATATCGAAGCTCTCTAACTCTCAATCTAGCTGATTGGGTGCCTTCCCAAGACTGCAGCACACACATCAAAAGACCGGTCTGCAGCGATCGCAGCTTTTCCAGATAGGGTACAGATGATTGATCCCTCGACAACCACGGCAGCGAGAATACGAGAGCCTCAGCTGCATCTAGCCATTTCAGTGCTTTCTGTAAATCCAATCCATCGGTAGACACACAAGCACCGAGTAGGCACATCACTATGATCATTTCTGGCGAGATTTGGAGATAGTTCAGGTTGGGGCGATGTATAATGGGACAATGGTGATGCCATCTTTTCCAATATGTGCTCAGCAACCTGTGCAAGTTCTCTGGATTGAACATCTCAATGCATTCGTTTGTGAGACTCTCTTCCTTAAAAGTAATCCCTGTGGAGTTCAGCTGTGAAGGATGAAGGAGCTTCTCCCAAATTCTCTTTGCCTGTGGCAGCAGAGGGTCATACATCCACTCAACAGTCCGAACCATATGACTGCGATTTGCTGCATCCAGAGAATGCGAGTTTTCCGCTCCATTCAACGCTGGGTCCATTAGGGAAGCTAGATTCTCGAAGTTGAGTGGCATACACCCAACCTCAACCGAAGTCGTGAAGTTGAAGTTTCGATCAATACCACCTCCCATCTCGAAGTTGAGGAGAAACTCAAAGGCTTCTGCCCCCAGCTTACGAAGCCCGAGTAGAGTCCTTGGTTCTTGTTGAAAATCAGTACCATGATTGAATTGGCCATTCCCTAAAAATGAGAATGACCAATTTTCCGGCATTGAAAGTGATGGTGTGTCTAATTCGGGGAAGGAATCCGTTATTAGTTCAGTCTGGGGCTCCAACAGCGACACAGGGCGGTTGAGGATACTGAAGACTTCTTCATGCCCTTGTGAAACAGAAACAGGTGCCTCTGAATCCTGTAGATCACAATTCAGTGGGAGTATTGTATCATCGATCCAAGCTGAATAAATATGATCTTGATCAACGGGTTGATCGGGATGTTGTTTGGGGTACGAGCAGGATATTCCTTTCATCACACACGTGCTACACGGCATTTCAAGGCTACACGCCCGCTTGCTTGCCGCACAGTGGTCACATGCGCGCCGCTTTCTTCCCCGAAGCTCTGGGTCTGGCATGGGTTGTCCGGCAGCTTTTCGCAGCACACACGACTTCCAGTGTTTTCTTAGAGAGTCTCTATATAGCCAAGTAAGACAAAGAGATGACTAGATGAGGGGTAGAGATTGATGGGTATACCTGCGAGAGAAGGTTGATAGGCAGTAAGAGCAGTGAAACTCATTGCTTAGGAAATCTGCCATTAATTAGTTTCTCCACTTGAGCCACAGAAATAGGAGAAAGGCAGTTTACGAGAACGCTGATGCCGCCGCAAGTGCGCAGCGCGTGAGAACGAACTCGAACATTGCCGACACGTAAAAATGCTGGTGTTCATGATTTGGAAACTAGGAATCGGGAACAATTTGCACGTGGAGTCCCAAAAGTAGTGAGAGGCTAACAGGCCCTTTTTATCAGTATTTTTGATACCCACCTCCCCCCCCCACAATGTCAAGTAAACTTTGCTTAGCCTATGCATAGATCCATGCAGTGGGAAGATGTGGGGTAAAAGTATGTTTAGTGTGTTGGAGCTAGGTACAATGGTCCCATTTGGGAACAGATGTAGGGTAGGTGGGATTACAGGTCGGCCCGGTCGGAACACGGCATTTAGTAGGGCAGACGCCTCTAGCTGCAATACTAGGGCTGTTAATATGTCTCGGTATGTTGAACTAGGCACTTGTACCGTCAGATTTGGTAGGCTGTCTCCTACATCTAACTGAGCATTAGGCTTATTACCTGTGTGTAATGCGCACTTGATTCAAAAGCCTTTCATGGTGGCAAGTGGGGCCTTATTGGGCTTTGTCTCGTCTTCAAATTCGGCAAGTAAATCAAGCAAATAATATGTAGATGTAGTTATTTCCCAGGAGTTCGGTTTGGCGGGGAACAGCAACGGCAACACTCCAGCAGCTACAATATAGGGCAAGTCTAGCAAAGTCGGCAAGTATAGTGAGATGGAATTGTCTTCGTGTAAAAGACAAAGCAAGGGAAAAAGAATACCATAGTTGTGAAAGGTTCTCTTTGAAATATTGGGGCATAATAATTTAAATATTTGGTTGCTTGTTCAAGGGCGAGGTTGTTTTCCCTAGCTACTGAAACCGTCTCTGTTGTGTTGCAAGTTAAGACTTGCACGCCACAGATCCCACAGACTCGTTGCTATCAATTTCCACCAACCAAGAACACGAATCATTAGGGATAGACGAATAAACTCAATGGCTTGAGGAAAAAGTTGACCCTATTTAACTGCAGTTTCGAGTAGCATGGGGTATCAGGTTTTTTTTATCGCATATTGAGCCTCAATTCAGAAAATCTATATCTTATTCACTCACACACACACGTGGCTCTTAGTGCCACTTCGCGCTAAGGTTTAATGGGTGGCTGAGCTACAAACAGAGGCGACAAACCAGGGCACTGGCTAGTGTAGCCTCACCGGAAGTGGTATTAACGAGCATTTCACAGCGTGACTAGCCACGAAATTAAAGTTAAAGCGAGATGATGTCTATAAAACCGGGAACCCCCTGTTCCCCCTTTCCACCTGAAGTACCCCCATATTTACTACTCAGGGGACTTTTTGACTGGCCAACTACGCTGTTGATGTCTACCAAGACATGGAGATCCCATCACGGACCGTCATCTACCCGACCGGTTTTCGACTAATATTCTTTTCAAATGGCAACAGCTGGGCCAGGCCCAGTGCCTCTGCTGGTACTTCCATTACGATATCTATCAATCACGCCTATAATTCAACCGCTAACGGTTTCAGATTGTTGGTCTCATTTTCCTGGCAATATCTGCGACTTGTATCATCGCTCGCCTTTATTTGCGATTCCAGATTCAACGTCGCCGGCTTGTGCTCGGTGATTATCTGATGATGGCAGCTTGGCCTTTTGCATGCGCATACTTGGGTCTTTGTGTTGCGCTTATGAAGCTCGGCGGCCTTGATCCGTCGGTAATGACAAATTTCAGTGGATTTACTGGTAGCCTAAGCGAATTGGAGAACGTACTCGAGGTATGTTTGATCTGCCAAAATTGGAAAATGGGAGTAATCTGACATATGGGGCTTAAGATATTTTGGATCTGCAATTTCCCGATATATACGGCGTTATATCTTTGCAAAGGAACACTGCTATCTATGTACTTGGAGATATTTCCTGACTTTATGACCAAGAGAAGATTGTGTCTTCGGATAAGTATCGCATATGTGTGTCTTTCATACATCGCCAGCTTGCTCACAATGCTTCTAATGTGTAACCCTGTCGAAGGTTATTGGTAAGACAAAATACCAACTTAGCCAATGATAATATACGGAAAGTAATCTAACGTGTAATGAAAAATAGGAACCCGATGGACACATCATGTCCGCGGTACAAAAACAAGATTCTATTCATCGTTACATGGGGTCTTCACTTCCTTGGGGACCTACTTGGTAAGATCTCGATAAAACAATGTAACATCGTGGGCAATACTTACACTATCCAGTTTTCGCTCTACCATGGCTCATCATCAAAGAATTGAATGTTCAGCGGAAGCTCAAAGTCGGAGTTTACTGTACCTTTCTGCTCGGAATTATCACAATTCTATTTTCTCTTTTACGGTTTGCGATGATTATCGCATCAGACAAACACGGCTCTGTCCCAATCAGTACAGCTCGTATGCGAGATCTTTCCACCGATCAGAAATCATCAGAAAACGAAGCTGACAACCTATGTGCTATTTTAGTTTTGTGGTTTACCATCGAATGCAACCTGGGACTTGTTATCGCGTGTATGCCATCTTTGCGGCCGTATCTGAAGGCGCGTGACGAGGATAGTAGAAATCATCACCATAACGCCCCGCAGACAATTGGCTCTGGGGCTTCAGGACAAAAGGTTCTTGAAAGTGGTCGAACGGAAATTGGAAGTTTGGATGCTGAGAGAAGCTGGGATGATGATGAGATGCGTCGTGAGAGCGTCGCCACTCTGATGCAGCAAAGGATAAGCCACAAGCACATGGTTTGATACTGCATGGATTTAATTACTGATCGTTCTAAAGAGGGATATTTAGGAAAAAGCTCAATTCTTGGAGGCGATGGGATTGCAATTTCAGAATTAGCAGCATGTGTAATACAGACTGGCGCTCCACTCCCATATGGTGATTGGAGCCCAGATACCTAATTCTTATATGCTTGGGCAATCAGACCTTGCCATCTAAAGCGAAACATCATCCTTTACCATAACAAGCCCACCGATGACAGCTTGAGCAACACTTCCGTCAGTGCTAAGAACAGGCAGCATGAAGTTATTGCTGAAAGAACCTCCAGCACCCATCCTAACCTTCCAAACCTCCTTACCAGTATTAAAATCAATGGCGCTCGTGTAATATACATAGCTTCCATTTTTTGCGAGCTCATAGTCCTGGGTAGGCATATATAGGAGGCCAGTTTTGGTCGATAAGATGGGGTTGATCGTGCTTCGAATATTTTTATTGTACCAACGAGTGCTGCACTTGCCCGTCTTTTCATTGAAGTCAATTCGAACCAGACCCGGGCTCATGGAACTAATATCATTAAAGGGTGCATTGAGAATCGTGGGATCAGTGTCTGTTCCATCGCCGAATGGAGGATCCTGTAGAGGGGCAATAGCGGGACCGTTGTGGAAGTTGCTCAAGACGACACTGTATGTTGATCTTCCATCCCAGTGGTTGATGGCAACATTCTCATTGGCGCTGAATCCTCGTTCAAAAATGGGCACAGTGCAGAGCGGTTTGGTGCTATTGTTGAGAACCGGAGCTTGTGGGTATACAAGCAAATTGATCTGGTCGTTCGCATTGTCCGTGAAGGCCACGTACTTATGTCCCAGGAGAGAGGGGGTTGAGCCAGAGCCGCGTGATACAGTGCCTTCTTTGATACCGTCTCCGGCTTCATATGGGAGCGCTGCGACGACTTTGATTCCTTCCGCACTTGGTTGCATGCAGTAAAAGGTTCCAGTTGCATTGGCATGGTCTGCTGACCCAGCTGGTCCGACAACGAGGTAGACGTTTGTTCCGCTGATGCCGAAACCGTTCTCTATCTGCTTGTTGGGCAGTGTTAGTGTGTGCACTTTGCCACTGGGTTCCACATATCCAAGGGTTGCCGTATCGCCAGCAGGAAACCCGATACCTGCAAACCCTCCAGTCGTGAACCACAGGTTTCCATCTGAGTCTGCAGCGGAGGCTAGAATAAGTTCGTTTGGCCCCGTTATGTTTGACAAATCAATATCGCGCCTCTTGACAAACTCCATCTTGCCATACTCATCAACGAGTTCCAGGTCAAGAATGTGGCGATTAACTGTCGAGGTGGTAACATGCCCATCAAGCAACTGCATGTAAGGCATCAACACCTCAGTCAGATCTGATGGCTGCCCTTGCTTCGGATAGGTAGCCTCAACTTCCAATGTATCTGGGTTCAGAGATACGACACAGGTGGTATTTGTTCTGCACTGACTAGCCGCGGCCACTCTGCCCTGTTCATCCCAGAAGATGTTATAAGGAGCTGGCATGCTGATTGACATGGCCTTTGGATTGATTCCGAGCTGCCCCGGATAATCTTCAGAGCGCGTGTTGCCGGAGTCTCGGTGAACACCTTTAGAAGGTGGCTGGTACACCGTTTTGTTTCTCATAATATTACCCAGGACGGGACGGCCAATGTAAGCCTTCCCTTGGAGTGGTTGAGAAGAATTGATACTTTCCGCCTGTTAGGGGTATTAGAATGCTTTCTTCACTGGTAGCGGAACACGAGAACAGACCATGGCTGCACTCAAAGCAGAGACGAGCAGCAGACTATTCATGAAGGGCGCCATTTTGAGGATTCGATATGGTCCTGTTGGATTGACTTGGAGAATGATGGAAGTCTGAGAGATTGAGTGATGTAGTGTACTACTTATTGGATGCGCCATCCAATTATATATTTAATTGCGGCGAGCCCGTCGGAGCAACTTCCATCCGATTTCTGGGGTGTTCTTTCTTGCTTGAGTTGACTGAATACGATAGATACCCTGGTCTTTCTGGGCGCACAGAAATAGTGCGTCACTAAGGCAATGTGGGGCAAGAATCCCAGGCAATCCACTGACACAGCCAGAATGAGAGACGGCGCAAACTCATAAATCGAACCCTTTATCCCATACAAAGCATCGATTGATACTAATTACCCATATTTTTAAGTTAAGGAGTCCCCGATCTGTGGGCTTTTTATTCATTTCCACGGTGCTTGTACACCGAGATTTCCCATGAGGTGGAGGCTCGAGCCTCGTCTGATACGAATTCGCCAAGCTAAAATTTACCAGGGTACCGTATTGTTGGCCAATCACATTTCAATAATCCGCAGCAAGAGTGTGGTGAACTGAGACCGTGAAAACAGCTAAGCCATGGAAGCGCGCCGACTTATTTCTATACTCTCGAGCCATCTTGCGCACACTGACAGTGTGCAGAGGAGCGTCTTTCATCAATAATTCCCTTGAAGCTATGCAGCTGACTAGCGCAGGTATCCCATATTACTGATAGAACCGAGCTGTACCACAGTGAACCTATGACCCTGGCCTCAGATCCATAAACATGGTGGTCAGAAAAAGGATACCAAACCTAAAAGCTTGGCGGGAAAGGGAATCCAGAGCGCGAATACGCATTGTTACAGAGGCTATGGCATATATTGCCCTGAAGAATAGTAAATCAGCTGCCCAGAGGAAATTAATGAGGTTGAAGATCCAAAATTAGAGATCCACTGCGGGTGGGATGAGCCTCGGAATGAGACCACCACCCACAGAAACAAGACCGTGTGAATAGTCTGATTAAGGGCTTCAACCAAAAAGACTTCCAGCGTATTCTAATCCAATGAATCATCGAAGTTGTGGAGATCGGAGCGAGGATGTCGTCTGATTAGTCTATGGAGAATGATACCCTGTGGCTTTCCCAGTCATATGACCAGGCGCACCATCGCGCTTCGCCCACTTTTTGAACAATATTCGGAAGCGCTAGCAAGGATGGGGCGGGATAATAGGTCAAGGGAGTAGGTAATAGCAAGAGGCCAGTCAGGTAGCCTCGATTGTTTCGGAGAAAAACCAACTTGTGTCGAATGACAGGGAACTCCTCAGATACCTCGTCGGGTTTCTTGGGTGCTATATCACCTACTCAGTGCTCCGGTCCCAGATTCGTCGCTTTAACTTTAACAGCAACTTTTCTGATGAAAGCCCATGTATCCCTGAATTATTTTGGGAAAGCAAGACGCCACAGATTATTGGGTTGATAGATTAGATGAGAGAATACCAGTCCCAGTGCAGGACAATTGAAAACCAACGTAAAATTTTGTTTTCGAGTTCGAAAGCCCTTCTGATTCTCATGCAGGCATTTCATTCCCTAGCAGCACGAAAGAAGTCAAAATGCCACAGGACCTTTTGCGATAATATCTGATTGGAATTTCATATTCTGTGGCAGCAGTCTATTTGACCAAGTTTTCGAATTGAGATTGATGACTAATTTGTGGAAAAACTATTCACGTAAGGCGTTTGGTAATTAGGTGCAGTTGTACATTGTTCACATACCGATTTATTCCCACTCTCGAATGATCATTATTTTATGCCAGCTCGATTTGTGTTTGGGGAGACTTGAACGAGATGGAATTACCTTTCATTTTGCAGTGGTTAAGTTATATTGACGGAAAGGCCTGCCGAACTAAGCTCCGCCACATGTCTAAACAAACGTCTAGTGGCGTGGCGGGAGTATCGCCAGTTCATTGCCCGTTTAGTGATATTAATCAAGGCTCACAATCAATCCTAGACACGATCGAACAAGTGTTCCAATCTATCTTTAATATATCCTGGCAGAAAGGCCCTTGATCAATATTGAGTTCATATCATCTTGTCCACCAGGATATAAAGCAGTGCAAGTTCCCATAGTCTCTTAGCATATGGCCCCTTTCGTCGGAACTGAAACTTTGACTCTCGCCGGTTTACGTTACCATAATTTGCTTTTCTTACCGCCTGTGTCGTACTGGCTTCTTAGTACTAAGATGGGGGGCATATTGGAACACTTATGAAACCGGACGAAACAGAGGTATGGTGATCTTGGGGTTCTTGAGTAGCTTTAGCGACATATAAAGATCCAAGGACATGGGATAAAATCTGATTTATTAGATAATACTTAGACCAAGTTGCTCCAATGATAGAAAAGAAGTTAAATGGCGCTCTGAACTTAGATCAATTACAACACAATCGTTCTGTTCGTTTTGCCAAGTCCACTGATACCATATCGACTGATCTCCAAAAGATATCCGCAACCCAAATAACAAGAGGTATATAGATGACAGTACCAAGAAGCCATGCACCCTCTTCCCGCATCCAGTGATCCTTGCCGAAGATACTCCACGTGAAGTCCAAGATGCGAATACCAACAATGCGATTCATTATGTTGTGGGTTATATATAACGCAAATGAAATTTGACCAAGATACAGCGCCGGTTGTGTTTGAAAGATGGCCTGGCAGCGGGGCATGAGGCTAATGGGCACCATTGTCATGACAGCCCCGATAGATAGCCTGGTTCTATATCTAATCCATCCATCTTCCATTCCCATATCTGGTACCCAGTGATAAAAGGGGGAGGTTCCGCGCTCGGGGTACGATAATATGTACAGACCTAATATCAGCAGAGTGATTTTGACTGTATTCGAAAGCAACTCAATGATTCTCTTGTGCCTTTTATACCGCATGCGTATAGGTCGGGCGATTGCTATGCCTGAATAATTGTCATCCAATTCCATGGGCTCTGCACCAGTCATAATTGAAACCGGGCTATCTTCCACCGAGTTTCCTGGAGCTATGTCGCTGATTTGTGCATATTCCGTATCAGCAATCGGCTCGTAGGCTAACATATTGCTCTCTGCAAGAAGAATTCCGAATATGAATAAGGACACGTCCCAGTGTCCCTTGCGAATAAAGAAGATGAATAAAACACCTATTATGGCCATTCGCACCAGAACCTTTGATCTTGCAAGACCCAAAATAGTAACAAACAAGACGAGTGACCCACGAAACTCAATTGGGATGGTCCATAGATTTGAATTGAATGGCCAGGATAGGTCCTCCCCCCAAAATGGATCAATCATTTTGGAAAATTGAGGTAAAAGCAAGCTTGTGTCAAAGGAGTCATATGATTCGTATTTGAACAGATTTAAGCCTCGGCATAGATAATAAAGCAGTACCGAAACAAAGCTGGGGTAGTAGAGGCGAATCGCTCGGCGAAATACTGAGGATGATAGCCTCCGCAATAGTTGATCGTAACTCCTTTGACGTATCAATCTTAGGTGTGAGAGTGATAAGGCATAACCGGATATAACAAAAAAGATCGAAACCATTGCGGGGCCACCAAAAAGGAGACGTACTAAAGGGAGCTGGAAGACACTGGTATGGTTCTCGTCGAAGTTGTATGCATATAATATAGCTTCATGGTGGGGGAGAGTATGATGGAATAGAAAGACGATGAAACAAGAAATTCCACGCATCCCATCCAGCCAATCCGTTTTCATACCACTACTGGCAGTAGAAGACGATCCGGAAGGCATATTTCGTCTGTTTCGATTGATAAAGCTGAAATTGAGGACGCGAAAGATATTCATTGCCATTGATTTGAAAATGCACCCAGGGAATAATGTGGCGAATGCGGGCACGTGATATGTCTGCGAGCGATGGGGTTCGTGTTCCGGGTAGCATTTATATCATGATCTCTGTCCTGTTGTGGAAGTCGAGGGAAAGATAATCCAGCTACAATAGTCGCCAGTGGGTACCCCTTGCAACTCCGAATATTAGTTACTACACAGATGAGTAAAAGGATATCGTAAAAAGCATTGTAGTATAAAGAATATCAGGCGTCGAGATTGTTACAACGATCTCGGCCTTCAGATTCCTATGTGGGAAATTAGTTGAGACCCGCCGTTGATTGAGCAACGTTTCCCATAATGTTATTCGTTCGATGCCGATGGTACTGGTCAGTGAACGGAATGAGCCAAAATACCCGAGCGCAAATGATCTTCGCTCGGAATCAGGCGATGGAGATGTTCTGGGAGATATTTTTCCTTGTTGAGACATTACATACGTAGAATAATATCCGACTGGAGTATAACAGACGTGGGGAGTTAGCTGAATCAATATGAAGATTTCTTAATAGCTAGATATAGCATCGGCTTTGAAACACTTAAAGGTCGCAAGCATTACAAAGTTTCATCTGGTGGGTCCATGTGCGCTTGATGCCGGCTAAAAGACGATTGAATCGGTGAAAGGCAGTTTTCGTTAGAGATTATGATGTGTTGTATTGTGTTAAGTGTCTAAGGAACAAGTGTTCTATGAAAATGAGGTATAAGTAATCTCTATCCCTTGGGATTGTCTCTTGTTACATAAGCCTCGCTTAGAGTATGTGAGACATTTCCAATAGTTTGGATCTCATGCTAGGTCATTCACGATGAGAAAGAAAATGAGAAAAGAATATCTGTATCTGTACTCAAAGGGTTTTGTATTACACTTCATAGTACACCCATTAGTACTTGCCATTTATGCAGTACCTCGGCAATTACCCTTGTTAATACTAGTGGCTTGTGTTATTGTAGGGCCGACAGCATTACACGTAGCAACGAAGAATGGTGCGTGGCATTCCTTTACCACGCTGCAGGATCAAATAATTGTATACTTGTTCCAGATAAAACCGGGACATAGAAATGACCTCCTTGGTAACGGAATACACTTGACCGAAACATTACCTTGGCATTTCCTTGATTTTGACCAGGCGACGTTTCAAATTGTTCTCTGGTGGTCTCCTTGGTAACAGAATCCGCTAAATTGAAACATGACTATAGATAGGACAATGCTCTTATCTCACATCCCAGACTTCTGAAACTTTACGAGATCTTCATTCCGTCATAGAAATAATAAGATAGCGTCCCTAAGTGATGAAACGCTACTATCCCCGCCGACCAGCAGATCAAACCATTACACAATGCGTCCTCCGATGGGACCTCTCATCCACCTATCTCGCTCCTCATATAGCGCCTTATCTAGACGAAGGGTTAGGCTGTAGCATCGATTTCTAAATATCACATCACTTTCCAGTTCTTTCCCTCTTCTTAGTCCATTCTGTTTATCATTGATACATAAACTTACACATTTGCACACAACATCAGCATATCTTCGTCCGCTTTTTATTCAATCTATCGAATCGTAATAAAGCTCTGCCAAAGCTGGGATGTGTGCACAATCCAATCGAGGTCACTCTGGTGACGTTTGTAATCCAAATAGTTGTGAACCAATTTCAGAACCCCCGTGAGAGTGTATGGCTCACCCTCTGTTCCATCTTTGTGACGAGAAGGCCGTTCAGCCAAGGGAAAATAGCACATGCAGTTTTTAGAAGCAGGCTCATAGACATCTTGCATGACAGTCACACCGCAGCCTATCACATCTGCCAAACCCCATGACTGCAACACTCAGGCTAACTTCGTACATTCTGTACCCATGCGCTGCACCTTTTCACGGCATCTACATTTCAGCCTGGATCGGCATGGAACGAGGACTATTTCTTAGGCCGATAGTGATGCAATAATTTTTAGAGCCCTATTACTGTCAAAGATGAACGCCGCATCATACTACTCACATAGAAACTTCTAATATTATGATAAATATGAAGTGAATGCAGATGACGAGGAAGAATATGGGTCCTGTTCTGGTACTGTGTAAATTTTTCACAGTTATTGTTGAAACAGCTCGTTCCGACTCAGTTGACCGTGCCATTACTGGGAATAAGATAATCTTCATTTCCAAGTTAACGCTTTGCTGAAAGCGTAATCGCTCACAGAGCGATATTTCGAAGACTATGACTAGGTTAATCATCTGGGGTCAGGAGGAGGTCTATTGAGAGAAGCTGATCGGCAAACTGACTTACACCATGTTCGCAGCTTCATAATCAACGACTTTTCAAGGATAGGCAAGCTAGCAGGTGGCTTAGGTTTAAACGAGGCACTACATAAAGATCACAAAACTCAGTAATAAGTTGCTTTAGTCACTAGTTACAACGTAGCCATGATTTAGTAAACAGTTGTTGAGCTCGTAGGCGGCTGAATAACCGGGGCAGCAACAACAGCACGATGAGCTCTGCCGAGCTATAAATCCCTGCTAATAGCCCTTCTTTTCATAGCAAAATAAAGCTCTTTCAATTCTCAATTCAACAGTCTAATGTGGCCGATATCAGCAGCGTGACAATAGTAGAGTACGCATTTGAATACGAGGAATATCTCACGAAAAAGGGCTATGTATTATCTAATAATTGCCACAACTATAGCCCAAAATGTCTCTTATTCTCCAGTCCTATTAAAAGCTAACTTATGCTTAATGTAGAAAAGGTAGTTGATTAGTGTAATATCTTTCCACATGCCCTGGCAAGTCTGCCCTTTTCCATGGTTCTGTGGTGCATAAGAAGATCAAACATTAAGTCAGGAAGGCCCTTCACGACATCTTGAACGTGTGGGTTATCTAACATCGACGGTTGAGCACCAAAGGTGTTCACAACAATGTCTCACAACGCACAATCATGGACTACAGTGGAAGTATACACCTCTTGAATTGCCTCCAAGAAGTCATCGCTATTCCTATGATTTTTGGCCTCACGGTCAAATTTTAAGACAGCTAGTTTTTTGAGTCCCTCAATAGCGAACTTTTCTCCTAATGCGTAGACTTTAGCATGTAAGTTGAGGTTTGAAGGTGACATCGAAGCTGTCATTGGTTGAGAAGAGTCAGATATAGAGCCGAATGAATCGAATGTTAACTAACCTGGTAGAACAGCTAAACTGTCTTTCGAGCCGGACATGTTGTAGTCAAGGTCATAAAAGTATGCGATCATCATCCTAACTGCTAGAGGGTCATCTTCTGGTAGATCAATGTGGCCAGTCTTTGCTTCCTATTAGTAGCAAGACTTAGCAAATTTTATGTGTGGCTGACTGTGGGAGCGGGAAGAAACCTTAAAATTACCATCACACGCCTTGGCAAAAAATTCAGATCGTGGGCAAATGATAGCTCTGTGTACGTTGTATTCATCGTTTCCGCATTTAATTATGAGGTCAGAGTAAGATCTAGTTGTCAACAGACTGCCATAGTAGTAAGTATTAGAGCTATCAATCAAGAGTAGAATAAATGAAATATTACCCTGAGACGGTGCGTATGAGCTCATTGGATAATTCTATATTCAATTCCTGTCTCTTAGTTTGATAATATTGCTGAGAATCTCTCAATTCCTGCAATGTCATCTCTGAAAATTCATTTGCTGTCTTTGCATCACTATGGGCTCCGAAAAAGGCACTTCCGGGACTAGGCGTGCTTCTCTCTGCAGTGCTATTTCCAGCGCCCCTAAAAAGGTTACCTGAGGTAGGAGCTGGGCTTGGCTGTGCAGCAGTATTCCTAGTAGTTCCAAAAAAGCTACCTGCAACAGAAGCTGGACTTGGCTGCGCAGCGGTATTACTAGCAATTGCAAAAGGATTACCTACAGCAGAAGCTGGGCTTGCTTGCATAACAGTTGGACCGCCAAAAAGTCTACTCGCAGAACTAGGCACGCTTCTCTCTACAGTGCCATTTCCAGCGCCTCCAAAAAGGCCACCTGAGGCAGGAGCTGGGCTTAGGGTTAGGGTTAGGGTTAGGGTTAGGGTTAGGGTTAGGGTTAGGGTTAGG
>KV875320.1:6242-60265 GCA_001879505.1 Calonectria pseudoreteaudii
ACTATCAATATAATCAATCCACAATATATCTCTAATATACTTACTAATCAAATAATAACCTATTACTTTACCTAAAAAGACCCCTTTTATAAGTCTAAAGAGGAACTAAAAGAAGAAATAATACAATTCTTACTTAACAACCGATATAGCTCAGATGAATTCCAAGGAGTTATCCCTGATACTAAAGTAGTAAAAGTTTTAACCGGTAACTATAAATAATTTATTATACTACAAAGATTAAGTAATATATCTACTGAACTAAATACAATAAGAGTAGGAGAAGTAATTATTATATTCAGAAGAAGAACTCTAAATAAATCACTTAGAACAGTAGATATAACCACTCTATTTAAGATTATATTATTCTATATTATACCTATTAACACTCTATTCCTTCTCTCACTATAAGATATAGACCATTTGAGGATTTACTTTTATAACTTTTATAACTATCTTAAAAAAAGAGATATACAAGTACTAGTTATATAAAAATAAGAGTACCTATAGTAGTTCCTTAGTAATAAGAAAATACTTATATAGTGCAACCTAACCGATAGTAAACTCCACCAACTATATCATTACTTTAGTTACTTATCAGTAAACTAACTTTACAACCTATTAACAAGAACTAGCTACCCTATAGAATAATAAGCTATTAAGAAATTAATTAAGATCTATTATAAATATTAACTCTATATAAGAATATTATAAAAATTTAAATTTACTATCTATAATAATTATAAGTTTAATTATTAAATTATTATAGATATTATATATATTAATAATAAACTAATACTTTATATTATTAATAAGATAATTATATTTAATATTATTTAATTTTTAGTAAATATTATATTATTAATAGTATAAAAGAAGACTTTAAAATAATAATTATAACTTTATTTATATAAACTCTTAGATTAATATAAGTCTTTTAAATTAATTATTAATCTAAAGGATTAATATTCATTTCCCTAGTAAAGTACTAATTCAATCTACTGTAGTCACGT
This sequence comes from Calonectria pseudoreteaudii, assembly GCA_001879505.1. Classification (NCBI taxonomy): domain Eukaryota; kingdom Fungi; phylum Ascomycota; class Sordariomycetes; order Hypocreales; family Nectriaceae; genus Calonectria; species Calonectria pseudoreteaudii. The sequence continues at coordinate 7,253 of KV875320.1, forward strand.
GTAGACATTTAATCCGGGGTTTCCCCATAGCCACCCTGTAGGTTAGGCGTAGGCAAGTTGCGGAGTTAGATGACGACTAAACTATTGCAATCATGCCACACCACATTATACTGTATTGTGTGTGCATGACTATTATAACTAATACAATTATCCTGAAATCCAACTCAGTTTTAATCCCTATTACTTCGCCCTCTGACAAAGGTCGGTCACTATTAATTGATCACAAAATGTAGTTATCTAAATAAACTGCAAGGAAGCGGTCTGCTCTCAGCAAGTTAAATCACCTAGTCGTCATACCAACCCCCTTTACCATATCGCCTTTATTGTAGAACTCTACAACAAGCAGTAATTCACTCATAACCCATCTCGCCGTCTGGGTATACAAGCTTCCGTGCCCAAAGGGTTCTTAGTTCTTCTCTTTCCTTATGTATGAGTTACCGAGCTCGAAGTTACCTAGAGCATCAATAATAATTCTGTCCAAAGTATCATTGGGGCTGTTGTCACACGGGAATAACGAGTAGCTGCCACATAGAGCCTGGAAGCAAACAACTTGATCCTGCAAACACTCATCAAGATCGCCTGCCAAAACTTGCTCGTGGAGATCTCGACACAGCTTGTTCGAGACCTGCGCCACGTACGGCTCTCATATTTTGGGTTTTTTTTCAGCATCGACCCTAAATAGCCTGCACACGCGATTTATTTCTGACCACTATTCCGGGAACAATATTCCCTTGCTTCGAGCTTGTCTACATCGCTCCACTTTTTCACATTTGCGAGCCCACGTCAATGAGCGCTTGCCAACCATATTCTCTATCCCAAAAAATACTGTACCACTGAGGCTCTCATGATCGGGGCAATGTCTGTGTTTGATACTTCGACGCCTGAGCTTCCAGCGCCGACAAATGAACACAGTCGGAATGGACCGAGCGAACCGGACACATCGCCACAATTGATACCGCGTTTTATTGAGGCGATCCACGATACCCTTGCACCGCCGCATCAGTTGAATTCCACTCACGCTGCGCCTATAGCTAGTGTAGTGGCCCATACTGGGGGGCGAGTCAAAATATTGAGCCAGCGGCAAGCAATATTGACCTCCTTTGGGCTTGTCCATTCTACAAATTGGACTCCTTCGCTCATTACCGGTGTCTTGAAAAGTACAAATTAAAAAGATTTTCGGATGTGAGGCAGCATGTCCGCCGCCATCACAAAATCGTACTCTTCAGAAACGACAAGCATGATAATGAGAAAAGCTGGTACCGGCTCTGGGACAGTTTGTTTGAAGGGCATCAACGACCCTCGTCGCCTTACGTGCGACCTGGTATCGCTGAACCCACTGAGCTGCTTCGTAACCGCGCTGAGCTGTTGCTGAGAGATAATTTGTTCTCATGGTTGCGTGATGCCGATTGCCCTCACCTCAACGCCGAAGATACGCTACGCCTTGGACAACGAATCCTCTCTGAAATTTTTGAAGTCTCTCCCGAGCCACAAAAGTCCCCAAATAGTGATGTTGTCACTACAAGGCCCGGTTCTAGTGCTTTAGTTGCCACTAGTATCCACTTGCAGTCCTCTGCCAACATCCACACTTCGCTACATACGGCGGGTGATATGACATCTGCTCAGGTATTGAACGAAGACCACCCCCAACCCACCACAACAACTTGTTTGAATCATCTCAATTATTTCATTACACAGGATGCCACGCAACAACTATTTACGATGCCATCGCCGTATGCATTTGTAGACCCAATTGGTTCCGCAACTGAGGCTTTTCTTGACACATATACCTTTCATGAATCTGGCATTGGTTATGGGGATGAAAATGATGGGGAAGTTGAGTTAATTACATCTGAAATCAAGGAGAATTATGAGTCTTGATAGAATGAGAACAGTAAAGTGAGTTTCAAAGTTATGTGGCTTTTATCGAATAGTGCGTGTTTCTTTTCGCAAGAGGGTATCTGTTATTTATTTATCATGACGTTTATTATTCTGTTGCTTATTTGGCTGTTGCCTTTCAATCTCCGTGTCTTCATCTTAGTGCCTGCCCACACGTTGTTCCTAGTCTGCTTATCTGCTCGGATGAACTCTGCCCAACATGCTAGTTTTCAAAATCAAGTTACGAGTCCGGTTTTCTCGCAATATGGCAGAATGTTAAGAGGCGTTCAACAGCCCAATCATCGTCATAAGCCAAAATGCCATAGCTATGACCTAGCAATATTATTTAAATCTGACTTTCAAAAAAAAAACAAGCTGCAGTCTCAACAAGGAACCAGGAACCAGGTCACAGAAGTGGCATGTAATTAATTTTTTACAATAGGGTTGGCTAGCACAATATTCTAATGATACATTGAAAGAAGAGACGACTGTGCCTAATCCTATCCAAGAAAACCCCAATATGGCGCTCCCGATGAAAGCGTCCTCTCCATATCAACGGTAACCTCACCTACCCCGCCAACAACACATCTGTGTTACACATTTGTGCTTGTTGAGCCTGGGTGAGCGGCTGACTAATTAGTGCAGCCACAATATCAGGGTGAGCTCCACCAAGTGATCAAACTCGCACCGATGGCTCTTTTACTCATAGAAAAACAAGGCTCTTTCAATTTTCAATTCAAAAGCTTGAGGTAGCCAATCCAAGAAATCTGGCAGCGCTTTACATTTACGTTATGTATTTGAAATCAATCAAAATAGCGATTTCGGCGTCGTATCGAGCCGTCCGAACGAACAATGCATGCCAAACACAAATGTGTTTAATTACAATACTTCACGTGGAAACTTTCGTGGTCTTCTTTTAGGGTACTTCGTTACATGGGCGACCGATCTGTTTTGGGCTTTATATCAACGTTGACAGCCTCTTCACGATAGCACCAATACACAGTTAGAAATTCACATATCCAAGGAAGCCCAATTCTACTTGGACACAATTGCATGTATTATTCCCATCTCAAGGCCATGACTAGACTCCCTTTCGCTACTGACGTATGCTGTATAGTCTCTGTCATGCCACCGAAATGTCCGCTCTATGCTCTTAAACGGAATTCGACCCATTCAGCTTCCATGACCACCAATCCAAGGCAGCGACGTATCCATACGCGCCCATACCGCAGATGATTGCAGTAGCCTTGTCGCTCAAATAACTGTTATGACGAAAGGGTTCCCTGGAGTGCGGGTTGGAAATGTGAAGCTCAACAAAGGGAATAGAAACTCCGAGCAGAGCGTCCCGAACAGCGACTGAGGTATGCGTATATGCAGCAGGATTGATGATGATGCCCACCACACCTTCCTCTCGAGCCTTGTGGATGCGTTCGACAATGGCTCCTTCATAGTTTGATTGGAAGCATGATAGCGACAGGCCTTTCTCTTCGGCTCGGTTTGTAATGGAGGATTCGATTTCTTGAAGAGTTGTTGAGCCGTATACATGCGGTTCCCGAGTTCCGAGAAGATTCAGATTCGGTCCGTTGATGAGGAGGATCTTGTTGGCACACATGATTGATCCCACTAAGCAGCTAATTCAAGTGCGATTTGAACAAAGTGAACATATGCTGAATAAAATATTGATAGCTTCGTAATATAACAGAATTTAAGTGGAAAGTGCTCATTAAATACCAACCCAGATGCTGGTTTATTGAAGAAGAACCGATCTATTCCTCGGGTAAGCGTTCAGGCTAACCCGAGACAACCCCACGATTGGATTCCACTCTGAACTCCCGTGTTCATATCTGCTGAACTAATTCTATCATCTTAGTAGACATACACATTTTTATTGCATTTACGCTAATTAACAATGAGAATAAACGGATGTTTGTTTAGCCGTGGAATCGGTTTTAACCGTACTGGGGCTGTGGATGGAGATTCTTACAATAGGTACATCCAATGAGGATATCCGATTCCAGGACGCCTGGGCAATCGTATTCCGTTTTTCTATTACGTTTGCTCGACACCCAGCCAATTCATAAAATCTCTGCACGCACGAATTGGTGATTGCTTTGTGCGAGTGGGCCAAAACAAGCCTAGCGCGAATATTGCCTTACCCAAGAAAAAAAAGACAGGAAATTCAATGGCAGCGATTCTACACTTAGACATGTACATGGGGTGGAATAAACCGATCTAGGTCGCGATGCTAATTCATCTAGCTAGGATCGCCTCTGTTTGGACAAGAACACTGCTGGCATTTGGTTTCCAAGCATCATTTCGTTAAGGTAAGCAAACGGGGCTTCGAAGCTGGAGGAGTGGATCCGAATCCATCCACACGAGCCGCTATCCGGTTCGGATATAAAGCCGCCGCCCCGGCGGAGTCACCTTGCCTGTTAGGGAGCCCGTAGTGGATCTTAATGGTTCTTGCCAATGGCCAGCCAAGACGGTTCGGGTCCGGGAAGGACGGGAAATCGCCGTGAACTGCTTCATGAGTATTTTATATCTGTTTATTGATTCGGCGCCTAGCAACGAGGTAATTATATCTGACTCGCCCCGGAAATCATGGTGCAAATCGAGGTTTCTGTCTCTATCGCGAATTAGCGTCGATCGTAAGGGAGGAATGGTAGTAGCAACGTCATTCAGTCCAACGGTAAGCACGTTCATCAACATCCAGTCCAATAATTCAATAGCCGCAAATTGAGATGCATATCTGAGTCGGTTTCTTCGACCGCGAGGTCGTGCCGTGGCACAAAGTCGTTGTCAAACTGGTGAGTGGGACTTTGCGCGGTCATCATTGCGTCATTGCAGTAGCGAATGACACCTGTGCGGTACAGATAAACAAGCGGGCAAAACCCCCAATGAGGCAAAAAGGTAAGGGGGCAATCACGACATCACCAGGTTCGGAATGCTGATCCCGCCATTTTATATAGCAATCGTTCCAAAACACACAGCTTGTCGCCTTTAACCGAGGCATGTCCAATGGATAAGATGGTGAAATAAGCTGTTGCTCGAGCCGCAACAGCTCTCTTGTAATCGAGCGGCTCAGTTATGGGCTCGCTAATCCTAAGCTCGATCATCGATTTGTGTATTTCAGACAGCAAATCCACGCCCGGCTTGCGGGGAACCTGATATCCTGGGGGCCTAGTCGACCACTCCACCCGGAATGATCTTGTCCTTGCGAGCTGGAAGAAGGATAGGACTACGGCGGCAGAGTGGGATGTGAAGAGCAAAGCAATAGGATACTGGTACATATTACGCAAGCAACATATATCATCGGTTCCGAGGCGACCGCTAAGTGGACTACGTAATTATGGTTCGCTTTTTGAAAGAGACACTTTCGGGCGCCACTCCCACTTGGGCAATAGTAAAATCTATTTCGAAATTCGTTCGCGTCTGTCGTCATCCCCGCCATATTATTGGCTTTTTATCCAGCTATCCCACCTCCCGCATCCCGCATCCTGCATGTTGTGTCATCGGCACAACCGATGCCGAAATCAACATGGCGCTGAGTGTTGGCTGATCCAACGCAAGGGGGGGGGTGGAAGAAGGGCCTGTCTAGTTTTGTTAATAGATGTCTCTCAGGGATAAGGTGAAGCATGAAACTTATTTAATGTTTTCGGTCTGGACCACTGCATTCTTGGACTGTATCTCTTGCACTCTTGGCATTTTCTTGGCTCAATCTTTCGTGAAGCCCATTGGCGCCTAGCCGCACGCGCATTACAAAACACAATGGTGTCCTGGGAAAAGTCCTCAGGAGTCCGCGACACGGCCGTCTTCGCGACCAACTCTGATCCGGGCAACTATTCCGACGGCAGCTTGAAGTATATTGGCGAGAAGGGCGCCAACAATGCTCAGACGACTTACCAAGAAGCGACGGGAGCTCCCGTGGAGCACAACTCGCCCTTGGGATATTCTGTTGGGCCAGTTACCATAGTTCTGCTCAACGTAACCATGATGATCGGCACCGGAATTTACTCTACCCGTACGCATCGATAAAGCGCACCCCGTTGCATCGTCTTATCTTCTAATCTCTCCCAGCATCCGCCATCCTTTCCGGCACCGGCTCGGTGGGCCTGAGCCTTATCTATTGGACACTTGGTTATCTGGTATGCCGCATATGTGAACTGTTGCTCAAATATGTAATCAGTTGTTGGGTTAACTGTTATCAATAGCTGTGCCTAGCATCGGGTGCCATCTATCTCGAGTTCACTGCCTACTTCCCCAGCCGATCCGGTTCCGAAGTCGTTTTCCTCGAGCAGGCATTCCCCCGCCCCATCTGGTTCTTCCCCACGACATTTGCAGTACAGAGCGTCATTCTGTCGTTCGGAAGCAGCAACGCCGTTGGTGAGTGTCGTTGCTGTTGAATCGATTAGCTTCCCGCTAACCCCCGGCGCCTAGTCTTGGCAAAGTACCTGTTTGCCATTTCCGGCCATGAAGGCAGCGCTTGGGAGATCAAGGGTGTCGCATTGGCTGGATATACCTTTGCTACCTTGTGTAAGAACTGAGTTGCTACGCTTGCGCGTTTGAAAATTCTGACGTCACGGGAACAGGCCTGATATTCAACACGAAGTACGCATATTGGTTCTCCAATGCAGTGGGCGCTGTCAAGATTGCAACCATTTTGTTTGTTATTGTTACTGGGTTCGTAGTCTTGGGTGGTGGCACTGCGGTGGAAGATCCCAAGGCCAATTTCCGCAATGCATTCAGTGGCACCTCAGAGGCCAGTGCGTATGGCCTCACGAATGCTCTGTACCGCATCATCTTCTCTTACGGAGGATACAATAACGCCTTCAACCTTGCAAACGAAGTCAAGGTACTATTATTTCGATACCGTTAAAGCGTTTGTGGCAACATAATAATTTGTGGCTTTCTAGAACCCTGTGAGACAGCTCAAGATTTATGCCACTTCAGCTCTCACCATTGTCTACGTCTTGTACATGTTCGCCAACGTGGCATGGTTGTCCGCCGGTAAGAATACTCTGTTCCCACACTTTTAAATTTCGCCATTCTGATAAGCTATCGAACTTAAGTCCCCAAGGAAGAGCTCGAGAACTCCGGTCTTACTGCTGCAAGTCTGTTCTTCAGCAAGGTTTTTGGAAACAGTGGCACCGTTCGAGGGCTGAACTTTTTGATTGCTTTGAGTGCTTTCGGAAACATCATGGCTGTCATTATTGGTCTTTCCAGAAGAATCCGAGAGTGTGGAAGGTATGCGAGCTGCCGGTTGCATCCATAACGCAATACAAGCTAACGAGATCTTGTAGACAAGGCGTTCTTCCTTTCATCAACTTTTGGGTTTCAGTGAAGCCATTTGGAACCCCGCTTGGTCCTTACCTTGTTATCTGGTTCACAACGACCTTGATGATTCTCGCTGTTCCTACTGGTGATGCTTTCAACTTTGGTAAGTGTTTTGGTGATACAGGAAAATGTACAAATCAAATGTTAACGCTGCGATAGTGAGCGATCTTGGAGTATTTCCGACAGCCGCATTCAACCTCAGTATGGCTTTAGGTTTGTATGTTGTAAGATGGCGTCGCAAGCGCGCGAACCTTCCTGAGCCTGAGTTCAAGGCTTACCACTTCGTCGTCATCTTCAACATCCTCATTCAACTGTATCTGCTCGTCATGCCGTGGTACCCACCTGAGGGTGGAATGTATGCTGGTGACGTAAGCTTCTGGTACGGCACATATATCGTGACCGGTATTGGCATGCAAGTGGCCACCTTAATCCTTGTATTTCCCAACTATAAGGGCTAACATTTTGGCAGTCTCATTCTGTGCGGCATATACTATTGGGTTTGGGTCACTCTCCTACCCAAGTGGAAGGGATACAAGCTTCGCCAGGAGGTTGTCAGTCTTGATGGCGGTGAACAGACTCATCGTATTACCAAGGTTCTCGTCAACCAAATCGATGACTGGGATGCTACTCATGATGCAACTGGTCGCGTGCGTGAGGGCGGAGTTGACGCAATTCGGGTAGAATCCGAGTCTGCCTCGACAGAGAAGAACTAGTGCCATACATGACATCAACAATATCCATGGACGGGGTTTGCGGTTCAGAATAAATAAGATCAGGACGATACTTACCTGTCTCTAATGCGATACCCCACCATATCCATGCGTGACACGATGGAGGCCCACTATCACCAGATGGAGAGCAATTTTCTTAATGCCAAGGTCAGATTAATCTGAATTCCTCCATTTTACACTCGGAAAATGCGTCTGGCTACATCTTGCGGTCACCATCAGATGTCTTTCAATAATTTTCAGTTGTCCCTTTTATCATTTCCACCAATTGCGGCGTCTTTCCTCTGACACACATTCAAACATAACCTCAATGTCACAAATCACAAGTCAGGCGACAATAGGGCTCCTCTTTGACCGTTATACCCGTGGCAAATCGGGTTAATTTGTCTGATTTTACATTAATAACGGACATATTCTCCAATGTGATAATTCGGCTCGTTATCAGGCTAATTGATGTGGGCCCTGAAACAATAGCGCTTAGCCGCCCTTCATTCCTACATAGAGAGACCAACATCGCCCATTTTGTAAACGTCACTGGATCCCGCGCGTTCCGAGAAGCCGGCTAATGTTCCAACAGATAGAATCAACTTGAGGAAACCCTCAAAATAGCACGGAAATAGCACAATGCCGCATCTGCATCATGCCCAAGATATACGGAGTTGCTGAGTACTTCAATTACATGTCGGTCAGGAGCATGTAATAATGGGTTACTCGTATTTGAGGCTGGGGCATTCATGCGTCTTTTTTCAAATTCGACCAGCAACTCTGTTTGACATATCGTATCAAGTCGTACCATCACAGACTACAGCTCTCAGATATACATTTTGATGCAACGCCATGATAAAGTGCCTCGTGAGATTTGCGTTTGTTATAAGATTTTTCTTGGGCGGACATCAAGAGCACCCTGGAGACCAGCACGCGTGAAGGTTCCCACCGCGTGACCAACGCTAGTCGCACTTTAGCTCAAGTCCGAAGACCGATAAAGGGGAATAATTTTGAGGTGGGCCAATTTATTCCGACAGCTTTTCTGACACCTGAGCCGATTGGTCCAACTCTGGAGTCATTCCCGGCATAAACCAAGACAAGCTTCTCATGAAACCTAGACCAAACCCTTTTATGGAGAAGATAGGGTGTAGCCAAGAACAGCGGCTAAGTTCAATTCCGCCTCACGCACGATCTGCGGCAAGAGATTTATCGTCAATCAAAATTTGCATCATACTTCCCTGAGCCTGTCCTCGGTCGCGTTTGAAGAAGTGTTCCATTTGTACAATGAGCCTGCAGTTTTTGAAAACCTTTGCAACATCAAGAATGCAGCTCGAAGCTATGAGGATGGAAGTCGCATCTATTTTGCACATTTTCAAGGTTTCACGACACGCGTAAACGTATGGGCCCCGAATGTCCGGAATGTGGAGGACATCCGGATCGCGCCGGCTCGCGCCAGCTCGCGTCAAACCCTCCCACTCTCCGTGCGACAAAGCCCCACTTGATCTACCTGTGATGACACAATTTACCTAATGAAAGCGAAAGTTCCAGATCCCGTCTAACTGTATTGGGTTTCAATTCCTGTTTGGGCCGTTTAAGCGTCGTGCCCCTGGTTCTTGGTGGCCAGAATCATCACCCATCCTTAACAGTAAGTCTTGGCAGGAAAATCTCCCGTCCTTGTCGCCCAGAATCACGGCCACAGGTTTCACTCTTCTATATCGATGTTCGAGGAGCCCCTTATCACCAATTGCCCCGTCGGCGTTGGCCTAATAACTATATAGTATCGACGCCCGACATATTGGCAGCGTTGGGGGCCTGAGCAGAACAAGAGATGAGGTGTTTTAACACGGGCAAAACTCTGTCAAACAATGCCAGGAGATTATTGAAACTCATTGTACCGTGATTCACAAAATCTTTAACCGTACGTTGAGACAGGTATCAATTCGAAGGTCGGGCGCTTCGTATAATGTGACATTTTTTACGAGAGAGTTCGCGCTAAAATAGAAGACATGCTCAGACCCCTGTTTGTTTGGCACAGTGGAACCTGCCGCACCACAACGCCACATCCCGTTATTCTCCATCACCCATCAAACATCCAATTTTTAGATGGAAAAAATGTGAGAAAATAGTAAAAGAAAAAAGCCCATGAAAATGAATACTCACCGGCCCTTATTGTAAATACCTACTTTCTTGGGTTAAATTCGAGCGTAGAGGCAAGTTGCCAGGGATATCCCAATTCTACGCGATAGTGTGACATACTTACACAGATTGTATGTAGACGCCGGCGCCTCCACAGTCGGTTCACGTCGGCTACCGGAGTCCGCGGAAAGCACTATCATCAGGCTCGATCGCCCAATAACTTCAAGGATCAGGGATAACCAATGGAGCCAGGCTTCACAGATCTAGCCTAATTGAATCAATGCGAACCCCGCTTGTCCAAAGATCTTTCCACCCCATTATAATCCTCGAGATACGTTGTAGTCGCTCGCTAAGAGCATTCAGCCGATGACGCTGCTTGTCCGGACGTTAACATCACAATATGCCACCATCAGTCCGCTTACGCGCCGGGGCAGCTTGCACCAACTGCCGCACCCAAAAATCCAAGTGCAACGCGGAGCAAAGCGGGATTCCATGCACAGGATGCATTCGACGAGGCTTAACCGATTGTCGCTTCGTGCCAACCACCCGCGGCAAATACGTACGGAAGCTGAAAGGCCGCCCAACATCGACGCCATGGCAAAACAGCCCGCAAGAAAAGACAAGTCTACAAGCCACCGTCTCGGAGTCATACAACCAATGCCAATCACTACCCGCTCACAATGTTACCGAAACTATTATGGGCGCCCACGACGTCGAGTTACCAATATCCGACATGATCACATCAGGTTCATCATCCAACTTCAGCCCGGGCCTTAGCCCAGGACCATTAAGTGAATACGCCTCAGACGAAGATTCATGGACTGGACTCTTTCAAGCTTTCCTCAAAGGCCGGTATGAGGACAACGGCCTCAAAAACACACCCATTACCTATATCGCTGAATCCTTTCCTCCTGCAGCAGGCTTAGAAGACCTTCGTGATCGAAATTTCCAGCTTCAGTACCCAAGCTCTCCGTTATCTATCCCTTCCCCTCCTACATCTGATGGCAGAGTCCATCCTTCCCATCTTGGAAAAGACGAGCTCTCCTTCCTTGAAGCAAAGCGCGCTTTCGAACTGCCGCCTCCAACACTGCTCAAAAATCTCCTGAATACATTTATTCGCGATGTGTACCGTGTTTACCCTGTCGTTATCCTGCAGGATTTTATCCGCCAGTGGAAGGATCAGACCATTCCTTTGATTCTGTGCCATGCCGCGTGCCTCGCCGGAGCGGCATTTTGTGATGCGCAGACATTGCACGCAGCGGGATTTTCGAGCAGAAAGGACGCTCTTCAACATTTTTACAACAAGGTCAAACTCCTGTTTGATCTTGGCTATGAAAAAGACAAACTTGTTCTATTGCAGACCGTTACATTATTGACGTTCTGGCCGAACCATGCTGACGATGTGTGGATGTTCGATCATTGGATCAGCTTTGGTGTCACTCTCTCAGAAAGTCTCGGCGTTCATCGGTCGCTTTACGAGTTAAATACGGAACCTAAGAATCAAGGACTCTTGAAGAGATTATGGTGGGTCCTGGTGATTCGGGACGCCCATGCAGCAGCGTTATTCGGCCGACCGCCTCTCATCAACACAACTAATTGTGATGTCGAACACGTGGTGGAAGTAGATTTTGTTGCCGATTTAGCAGGTTCTGCCGATCTTACCGCAGGATATCCTCTACCATGCATCTTCTTTCCTCAAACAGCGAAGCTAGCAATGATTTTACGGCAAATCATCGTGGATCGGTTGGGGCTGGCAACGGGTCCAGAACAACGTTTCGATCAAAGCACGGCTCGAGCAAAACTGAGTGAATGGCGTTCAATGCTTCCAGATAAACTTAACTGGGATATCAATTCAAGTTCACGGAGCATATTTATCGCAACATTGTCAATCCTCTATGACACGAACCTTATTTTGATCAACATACCAAAATCATCCTCCAGACTCGACGCACTCGACCCGAACATGACAGAAATGCCAATGAACCATGCTTCTCCCACTTCTTCACAAATTATTTATGATGCAGCGGAGCGCATAATCGAGCTAGCGGGTACTCTAGCCATCAAAGGCAACCTCAACACCATGCCACACGAGATATTTACCGGACTGCTTATAGCGGAAGCTGTATCTTACAAAAACATGGCATCAATGGACAAGAGTATTTCCGAATTGCGCCGCTCGCAAGTCAACTACTGCCAAATGATATTTAACGGGGCACGAGGGTTCTGGGACCTCTCTGCACAGGCAGTTCAACTCTTCAGCACGCTATTATCAAAACAAGACGATCCTAATTTCCCAGGACAGTTGGGAAGCATACCCATGTTGAATGTGTTCCTTAGGCTCGGTCTTTTTGATGAATTAGATCTTTGTCAGGGAAGCATGCACATAATGTCCATCCATACCCAAAATTAATGCTCTTGGTCGTGTTGGACAATCAATAGGTTAATGAATATTTATGTACATTAAATCACAAGCTATTTCTATTTTATTTCTACCACCGCGTTTCCCTGTACCTTAGCAGATTTTTCCGTCCGCTTTTTCATTTCTCCATGCAATCCTGAGCCACGCATCGCGAGAACGCGTCTCCACACACTGTCATGGTCCAACTTTCGGCTAATCCATACTCGGCTTCAACCGTGGGCGGCAGCGGATGCACGCGACTTCTTGGCCGGAATTTCTGCCATTTATTTGACTTCTTTGTAATCCAGCATCAAAAATAAGAACCTCCTAGAATACGCTAGCACTATCTTGGATTGGTGGATTGGCCAAATTTCTGAATGGCCGCTTCCCGATGGGGCGAGAGGAATCTAGGGTTTGTGTTCGTGAATGGGGGTTTCTTTCGCGTCTGCGTTGTGGATTGGGAAAAAAAAACCACGCGTCAAAATAGACAGCTACACTAATATCCATCCACCAAAGTGATATATTCGTGCATCCTCCTTAAATCCACTTTCGATTCTTGTTGACTTACCCTGAACCATATGACATCGCAATGTGGGTCTAGAACAACGCGGCTTAAGTGGAGCCCGGAAAATTTAGGACATTCATCAGCCACGCATTGTTTCTGTGGCGCAGCATCAGATTGGATCCACCAGGGTGGCATCCCAACGATGAAGCCAGGACGCCACATGCCAAGACTCTGTCTGCTGCGTCACAGCTGCAAAGGAAAAGTGGTGCTCTTATAAGTCGTTGCTCGTTGCCAGAATTGCTAAGGAATAACTAATGAAGAACAAGAATGAAATGTGTCTCCCAAAAGGCCACATGACGATGTACCAAAACTGGCTGGGCACTGAGTATTCAATGAGGCATTTAATTCACACTGGCAAATGGCAGCAGTGAGACACGTTCCTAGATTATCGCGAAAAAGGGGACATATCGCCATCATCCAAGCTTTGTCCTTGCTTCAGCTGAGAAACCTCTTTTCTCAAGAGCTCATTTTCCTGCTCCAGTTCTTCAATCTTGTGCTGCAGAGCCTCGCCCTGCTCTTGCGCGCCGAGGCTGAGCTCCTCCATGATCTTTGTTACTCGCCAGAGACGCATCACGACGATCAGAGACGCAATCTCCTCGATGATACCCACCAAGACAACATCGACGACGAAGCTGGCAAGGACGATGAAGGCGTCAAAGCAGTGGAACCAAGAATTGAAATATCTGGCCTCGTCAGCGCCCGCCACTAACTTTTTGCGTCATGCGCGTAGGCGAAACTTACCCCCAACCGAATGCCCACACAGAGGCAATTAATTCAGCCATGAAAAAGCACGAGAAAACTAAGCCGGTGGAGCCTAGGATGTCCAAAGCGAGGTCCCAGTCCGGGCCGCCCTTTCCTTGCTCACATTTAAACAGTCGCAGAATGAAATCTAATGTCCTTAGTTATACACAAGCAGTCTTGGGCGCGAACGGTGCTTACCGGCAATCATGCCCAGAACATCAAGCGACACCAGAGTAAGAATCAAGTAGTGGCCATACTTAGACGAGAGGAATCGCGAGACACTGGCCTTGATGGATTGGACGGGCCATTCTTCGGTGCTTGGTGGATGGAAATGCCAATGCTGCAGATTAACCGAGAACCGTCGCGGGGGCTTGCGATGTCGTAAAAGTGCCTGCTCTTCGTCTTCCTGGCGCCCATACTCGGCGCTGGTTGAAGACATGATGCGGATAATAAGGTTTCCCTTGTTCTGGTGGATGCAGGCTTTGAGTATTAATATTTCTTTTGGGATGGTAGTGATGGTGTTGTGAAGTTGGGCTTGGCGGTTCAGTGGGATGGAAGCGGGGTTTGGTCGTCAGCTGGCGCTGAAGCGACGCGGCGTGTTTTACTCTGGCACATTTGATCCGCCCGTTACTTTTGTTTACGACAGCCATCACCTTGAGATGCCCACAATTTTCTTTTTGAATATAAATGAAAAAAAAAAATACATCAGCAGTCACAACTGGCTAGCCAACCCAGAAGTTACGAACGTGATGACGAAATTGAAGTCAGGAGCGTTTTGTGGAGGCTGGTTCATTAGGCAGCTGGGGTTGGGAACGCCTAGCTTCGTGGTTCCGTCGGTTTTATAACGGAACACCCTGTTGGGCGCGAAGTTCACACTGCAGACGACTGCAGCATGGCGAGTTAATCCAGGACATGGCAAGAATCAGGGCTGCAGCCCGTCAATAAATAGTTTCCCCGAATGGCACGATGGCATCCCAATCTCTGTCCAAACAGCTTCATCCAAATTTGCCCATTATGACCTCTCTAAATCGAGTCGCTATGCTTGGGATTTTACTTGGCCTTTCATTCTTGGGCTTCACCTCGGCCGCTGCAAACACAACAAGCACTGCAGACCGAAGTACTTTTCTTGTGGTTGTATCGCCAATCAACACAGGCACGCCGATCGATTCTCCAACCAACGCAGCTACAACGCCAACCACGCTGACTACCACGACAACTAAGACTCGCACCGTGACGAAGACTGATGTTGTTGATGTGCCTATCAGAATCGCTACAGCGTGAGTAATTTGGGTCCCAGCCGGTCTGGAAACAGCTCGAGGTACACAAGCCGAGTTGCTAATCGTTTGTTCGAATGTAGGTCTGTAGCTATCCCCAATCCAGTATATAAACGCAAGTTGGGACCCCTCATTGTGGGAGGCGGGTACCCTGAATTTCCCATCACGAGCATGCCGCCTCGCTGGTATAAACGGGCGGAACCATCTCAATCTCACGATTCTAACTCGGCGCCAACTTTAACTGCTACAATAACAGCTACGAGCGCGACCAATGTAAAAGAAACTGTCACTACTGATCAGCACTCGAGTACAGCATCCAGTACTGCTAGAATTTTGGCTAATACTACCATGGCTGCTACTGCATCAACAGCACCCGACACAGTGACCGATTACCCGACCACTACCACTCTCACCCACACCCCAGCAACGAATGCTACCGCCCAAAATACCAAAACCACATATCCGAACACCACCAACGCTACTTCTGTTTCAGCTACCTACAGCAAGGTTGATCTCCCGGCCCAAGATTGCGTCTATGCCGACTACTACGACCTTCGTTTTGTGAAGCGTGCTCCCGCAAACAACCACGAGGCAGGCGTGAAGGACTGCCAGAAGAGGTGCACCGAAGATGCACGATGCAGGTACTTTTTGGTCTTCAAATATGACCCCGAAAAAGCCAAGGGCAAATCGAATGTTGGCTGTCAATTGAGCTCGAACACGTACGACCCAACTAATGTGCAATGTGGCTACATGTCCGATTTCTCTGTGTCCTACAAAAAGAATGAGGAGGAGCTAGTCGGGAAATGATGGGGAGGTTTGACTCAGTACAGCTTCATTTCTTGCTTGGGGAAAAAAACTGGCTTTCTTTGTTGGTAAGGGGAGGGCAAGGTTGGAAAGGACCGGGGCTTGGGGCCGATACGGCACATGGACACTTGTATGCTCTGTCTGGATTAATTACGGAAAAGGGCTTTTCTAGACAGGCTCCCCTCAATGCGTATTGCTAGGAATGAAATCAGTAATTCAAAATCTGCGAAATTTGCTCGTGTGAAAAAACAAGACTAAAAAAAAATATGCCTGCCCGCAAATCCTGACATTGACAGCATCTTGTGATTAATTTTAAGGCGTAGGACTGCCTCAACTTCGTACCCTCATTAGAACCAACGGACCTACGAGTCAGCCATTCAGCACTGCCTGATATGGGCGGCTTGGTGGTGGTGGGCTGGTGGGTCGTGCTGATGTTTCGTTACGTGGGGTATTCCTGAGTTCGTGGGGCACAATGATCGACAAACGCATTCCCCCCATGCTGAAACTTGAGCTAAATGAGGCATACCTAAGGCTGTGAACAGTTTGCACAAGTGAGTTCTTGGTAGTATTCAGTATTTACTCGTAATTGGCTAGAATATCGTGCTGTCCTCTGAATGCACATGGTTCATTATCAGACTCACAAGTGGTCTCCGTAGCCTCAATCGATGACTCTTCCGTAGTTTAGATGCTCGGAGTAGCGGCATCGCGATTTTAGCATTTGGAAGATAGTCACTGTCGCAGTCGGCCCCAAATCACTATACCAAATAACAGCCGACGCTAGATTATCAATCTGACAACTACGAAGCCTCCCAAGCCCGGCCAATTGAGCATCAGTGCCAAGTATTGATTGCCATCGTGGTCGAAACTTATTATCCGCCCCCCTCCCAGTTCTGTATTTTTCGTCTAACCTGGTGCCGTGCACATGTGAATAAATACAACCGTTCTATCTTCGAACATCACCGGCTGAACTTGATGCCATCGTTTTTATCGCTGCTATTTGCAGCCTCATTTTTGCACGAAAAAGGAAGATAAAGGACCTGGGGTTCTATTTAGAATAGAGAATAAACATTGTCATATTGCACTGTACCACTAACTCTCTTGGCTCTAATATGTCTTAGATTATAGTCCATGTCAAGCTTCAGCATAGAGGGCTGTGTGGATCCAAATGTGAGCCATTCCAGAGAGAAAATTGACCCCGATCTATGAAACGTATTTCCCCACAGCGAGGATAATTGAGGTGGTGTCTCGGTTTGTGGGGCAGGAGAGGGGTTGAAGTCGGCCACGGTGGATGTGGGGTTTATAGGCACACACCACGGCCACGTCCTTGGGATCGCCTCGTACACGAGGATAAAAGACGCGTGATACGAGAAATAAATACAAAGTTCTGCCCGTGAAGAAAGCTATCTGCATTGATTTATTTCAATCCTAAATGAAATCGAAACAAATCTCGCTCTAGGCTTCACGATGGATCCTCTCTTTGAGAAAGTCAGAAGCTTGAGCCTTGACAAGCCAAGCGAAATACGGTCTTTGCTGCCCTTTCTTGCTGGAGGTCTGGTAATAGCCTATGTTTTATACCTTGTTTTCTTCCACCCACTTCGAAACATTCCCGGTCCGTTTCTCGCCAGGTACACCGAGCTCTGGCGAACAGTCAAATACTTTAAAGGGAACTGGCATCAGGATATTGTGGACCTACATCAGCGTTACGGGCCGGTTGTTCGAGTCTCCCCAAATGAGGTCAGTATCGTGGACAAGACCGGCCTCACCGAGCTATACGGTCACGGAAAAGGAACAAGAAAGGTGAGGCGAAACTAACGAAGAACCCTCCGACTTCTTGCTTAATTTGGTGGTGATTAGACATCTTGGTACAATACTTGGAACACTCCCAATGGCGATTTTTCTGTGAGTTCGGGACCAAGCTTTGCGAATATTCCAGTTACTTATTCGCCAGTTTTTCAATGCCACGCAACCTCACCAACACTCCTTTCTTCGGAAAAGAGTGGCCGGCGTGTATTCCATGTCAAGTCTCCTGGCGCTAGAGCACGAAATCGGAGAGGTTGAGGCCGCTGTTTGGGAAAAGTTCGACAAGTTTGCCAAACAAAGAAAGCCCATCAATATGCATGACTGGGCATCTTATTTTGCGTTTGACATTGTCGGAAGACTGACTCTCGGTGCGCCCATCGGATTCGTGAAGATGGAGAAGGATAATTTGCAGCTGATCAAAGCAATCCACACTTCCTTTTATCAAATGTCCAACATGGGATATGTGCCTGGACAAATGAAGTGGGTGCATAACTGGTTTTCCCGACTGTTCTTGAAGGCAGTTACCGGTGGAAAGATTGTCTCTTTGGCTGAGTTTGAGAAATGGGCCTTTGAGCAGATTATGAAGCGACTGAACGAGCCAGAGGGCACGGATCGAAGGAGAGACATGCTCGACCATTTCATTGACATGAAAGAGCCGGATGGTTCCAAAGCTACTCTCAGATCCGTTTTCCTGGAGGTTGCCAACATCATTGGCGCGGGCGCGGATACAACCTCGATCGGTGTCCGGACTGTTCTCGCGCAGCTGATCTCCCACCCAGAGCACTACCTTCGGGTGCGCGAAGAGGTCGATAGCGCCTTTGCCAAGGGTTTCACAAAGGTAGGAAACAGTGAAGTGCCTTACGCCGTTGCCGAGAAGCTCCCGTTCCTCAACGCCTGCGCCAAGGAAGCGCTGAGATTGCACCCGAGCATCGTGTGGCAGCTGCCTCGAGAAACCCCAGCAAGCGGGATCAATATCGCAGGCCGCTACATTGCCCCCGGAACAACTGTCAGCATCAGCCCAGTCGCCCAAAACAGAGACAAGTCTGTTTTCGGCCTCGACGCAGACAATTGGAACCCAGACCGGTGGATTCCCACGAAGGACCACACCGAAGCCGATATCAGGCAGATGGAAAAGTACAACACAACGGTAATATTTGCCCCCAAAAATTCCAATCTCGGAGTATTTCGTTTGTTAACACAGTTTCCTTGGTAGTTTGGCTACGGCGCGCGGATCTGCATAGGACGAAATTTGGCCATGATTGAGATTTTGAAGTTCGTTGCTGGCTTCATCCGGCGCTATGATGTCGAATATGTCAACAAGGAGAGGCCTTTTGTTGTGAAATCACAGTGGTTTTCCTACCAAGAGGACATGTATTTAGACCTGAAGCTGCGACAGTCATGATGTGGCACCTTCGAATAATTTCTGTTCCAGAAACATCTGCTGTACTATCAGGAACTATGCAAAGTACACGGTCCCTGGAATTCGGGGTATTGTTTTAGTGGAGAATTCGGTGTCGAGGTGCTCATTAGTCATGTTTTTTCTCATCCCCCAACAACACGAGTTTGTTGACAGGCCACGGAACGAATGCAACGCAACGCGTCGTTGCCTTTTCGAAAAGATCGACAGTGCCCGCCCCCTCATTTCGGCTCCTTATGTCCCCGAAATCCCGAGCCGTACGCCTCCTACGTCACCGTGCTTTACTCGTGTCATGGACCACTGAGGTTGTGTCGGTTGTCTCCATCATGAATGAACCTATGTAGACCAAAGGGTTTTATAGTTATACGCAGCATGTCACCTGGTTGATGATATTCTGTTTTCAGGAAGGCGCTATATTGAAAATCCGGGGAGACTCAAGACGTAGTGAGAAAGTTACGAAAACCAAGCGGTGTGGTGGCGACTACAAGGATTCGCTGTGTTATTTATGGCTCCCCCGCATCCACTGCCGGCCAGGCCGGCATCTTAGCCTATCAACTTGCAATGGCGTCGCTCCCGTTTCAAGTCCCATTAATGCGCTGTTCCGAGTGGTCCATTCTAGCGGGTATCTCCAGTTCGTTTGCATAACTACGGGAAATACAGGGATTTACGATGCACCCTATCGGGTATTTCACAACGTCAAATCCAAAATTCTGATAATGTCAGCGGTGCAAAAGTCGGCCACCGTAACTACGGAGTCCGTCCCCGAGTTGGGCCCCACAAACTATGGATAATTTAGCGACACCTTGTTTCTTCTCCAGATTGCTCGTCGCAATCCCTTCTAACCAAATGCTGCTCTCATGTCGAACGCCATCGTTGGCCTAATGCCGGGACTCAGTCGTCGTCCGCCTCGCCAGTATACATGCAGACACTGCGAGAAAGTCTTCAAGCGTAGCGAGCATTGTAGCCGTCATGAGAGAAGTCATACTCGTGAACGGCCATTTTCATGCCGCTATTGCGGCAGGTCTTATGCTAGGACGTAGGTTGGGACTTTTGCGCCACCATTGCATTGCTAATATTTGAGCAGGGATCTCGTGAGGAGGCATGAGCGAACCCTACACGCCGATTATATTCGTCAAGCCGACAATACACCATCGCCAGCCGACTTGAGAGCTCAAAATGGCGAAAGCTTTCAACAACGTGCTAGTTCTCAAAATGGACCGCCATCAGTTAGTCCTCCAGACAGAAGGATTTCTGGCGCTCCATCCCCGTCCCCCATTGACGACATCTTTATTGAGACCTATGCGGAGGAGGTTGTGATGGGGGCTGTGGAACCAAATGGGCAGACTGCGACTATTTCTCATATACTCCCGACTCCCACATCCATCCAAGGACAAACACAAGCCTCTCCGGAAAGCGAAGAAGCTTTCAACATGTGCTACTCAGGTTCGCCGTTAGCGGTGCAATTTGACACTCAAAATCCCCAAGAATTGCAAACAGCGATGGATAGCAATGAACAGCCCGCAACAACAACAAAACAAAACTCGGTGTATCAAGGGAGTCAGAATGGCCAATACAGTGGCATATGCACAGAAACAGGACAGAACCCGGGATGGGATCCCACAGAAATGTTCCCAAATATCCCATTCCTAGACTTGATGCCAATGTTAGATCAGTCGCTTGAACCTATTTCTGATCATTCTAATCTTGATAATACAAACTGGCTAGAGTTTCCGAGTATTTCTCGCCTTGACTCCGAGAGCACTGGTCTTGATCATGGAAAAGCACCACAACCACCTTCTCCGTCTCTTCAAAATGCGAGCAACGCACAACCCACAACGCAACATATGGGTTCCGAGCTAAAGACAACGAAGCATCTACTTTCTATTCCAGAGAAGCCTCGTTTCACACACCCTAAGCCTATTGTATGCAATAATACATACGCTTCAATCTGTGGGAGCCTGTCTAGGTATCTCTTGGTACCGGAAATCAAAGATGAAATGCCCTCGGCTAAATTCTGCCAGTCCTTTCTGGCCAGCTACATGGACTCTTTCCAGCATCATTTACCGATTCTTCATCTCCCAAGCTTCTGCTTGCACACAACTCCAAGCCCACTGATCCTGGCTGTCTGTAGTATTGGAGCATTATATCGGCTTGATCGAACTCATGCAAGACGACTTTATGACATGGCAACACAAGCCATTATATCGGTAAGTTTCTTTTGCTTTCGTTTTAGGACAACTCATGGGAATTTAAATACGTAAGACAACGATTATTGACTCTATTGGTTTATTTACGCCCAGACTCCCGTCCCTATTTACTGCGATGCGTTGGATTTGGATGAGGAATTTCCGCTTTGGCTTGTGCAAACCAAGTTGCTCTTGATGTACTACGCAATATTAAGTGGCGAAAAGGTTTTGCTTTCTTCCTCTGTAGGGGACTGCGGATTTTTCACACTTGTAAGTTCTCAAGCAGTCAAGCCATTTTACGAGAGCCATGATTGATCGCATAATGCTTCTACTAGGTCTATGAAAAGAAGCGAATTTCCCTTCAGCAACAAAATAGTCATATGCTTGATGTAACTTGGAAATATTGGATACATCAAGAATCCTGGAAAAGGGTCTTGGCTGGTATCTATGTTGTTAGCACTCTCAGTATGGTTATCTACGCCATGAACCCAGGTTTTAACGCAGCGCGGGATTTGGAGATTGGGTTGTTGGCTGATGAGGGCCTCTGGAACGCTAAATCGGCAGAAGCGTGGGGGGAACTGCAAAGGGAGAGCGCCAGGCCAGAGGGCCAAACCATCCGATCTATTCTTGCGGATGTCATATCCCAGAATATCTGTCAACAAACCAGCCCCTACCAAATCACTCCTTTCTCGGCACTACTTGTTATGTATGCCGTTGTTGTGCACATATCGCAACTATTTCAAGTCGCTCAAGCCTTTGGACAGGATCCGTTCGCCACTGGGAGCAGTTGCGATTTGATTGGCTCGTCGCTGATCCAGAGGGCTCTGGAATCATTGAGGAGATGCCAAGAGCTGCTCAAGCAATCCCAGAAGCAAGAATACTACGTGGATGACGATGCAAATGTGTCACTGGTCTTCGATTGCCATGCCGTTCTCCGGATCGCATATACACGACTGTTCAGTACAGCCATTGATTTCGAAACTCTTCGTACTATTTCGCCAGAATGGCCCAGCATCGAGGACTCTTTTTCTGCTTTTGCGGCCAACAAGCTTGAACGTACCCCTTGCTTGACCGAGGCTGTCGAAATATGTCTAGAAGGCTTTCGTATATCCATTAAACCAGGAATTTTGCTGGTGCGCAAGAAGGCTGCATTTGCTTGGACCATTGAACATGCCATAGCAGCATGGGTGAGTTGTGCGTATATCGACTCTTCTACATCTCATGTAGCTCATTTACTGATAATTCACCAATGCAGCCCTACTCATAACCAAATGGGTTCATTCTATCGAGATCGACATGTTGTCCGACACGATGCCAACGCATGAGGAAAGTCAGTTACTCGAGTCACTGAAAAGCGCCATGGAGGAAGGTGAACACGATATCAATGCCAATAAATCCTTTGCAGCCGGACTGGCAAGAAGTTGGAGTATTTGCATTTACGACGTAAGTGGCCAATGCTTAAGAAGTAGGCCAGACTAAATCTAAGCTATTTAGGTATGGGTATGGGGTATTTTGCCTCGCATGGGAGTTTTCTTGGAAAGATTGGCGGCTGCGTATGAGCTTGACAACCAAGCTCACCGCCATTATTATTAAGCTCATCACTATTCTCACTGGCAAAAAAATGCTGGATTTTATACAAAAATAAATTACTCTCCATTTTTGGGGTTATTCTTATCTTGTTTAGTTCGATGGATTGAATCATAATCCTCGCAAGTAAGAGAGTTGGTTTAGCACGAGTATAGGGTAGGGATTTTTAAACGTGGAGGGTGGATACACTTATGAGCCCTTCTACTAATCACAATAGCCTTCTAAGTTGTAGTTGAATTTAGGCTGCCCTTGAAGTTACTAATTTAACGGCCAGAATTGTTCTTGTGATGCATTGTTGTTTTGTGGTCCGTTTCCAGCCATGTGTTACCAGATAGTTCATCGCCAACGTATGCGTAGTGGGGGAAAAGTTGAGGTGGCGCAAATGATCACTGGGGCACATGAAGACTATCGAATTCTTTGTATGAGTTGAAAACTGACAGAACTATCTTGGATAACTGATGGATAGTATTCTGTTTGCTTGTCCGAACCAAAGAAATGCTGGGAACGAGAGCCACCGTGGTAGAGGCTAGCTGAAAACGTCTTGTGGGGAGACACAGGAGGAATGCGGGTCTCCCACTGGCTCCCACCACACTTACGAGGTTCCAGATTGGACGAATTAGACAGGTGTGAGGCCTCACTGCTTACGTTGATCCTGAGGCCCTATTTGAGACAGCAGGACTAGTTTTGTGATAGAAAAACAATAGTTCTCACTGCTAACGCGGTCGCAGTTGTGGAACCTGCAGCTAGCCAATACACACCCTTGCTTCCTCATCCGAATGGCCTGAACGCGGTTTAGATCCGGCACTAGCCGTCGAGCTATTGCCCCGCTTCAGCCGCTGTGTCCACCGAAGCATCGCCGCCACAGTGGTTCTGTGTGAGCTGAGCGATGAGGGGTCAAGGTATGTGAGGATGGAAATCTGGTCACTTCGAAATGGTCTTGCCTATAAGAAGGGGAAATATCTTGGTCAAACTCGCTTTCCGATGTAGCGAAAATAAACCCATTCCTCACCTTTTCACCACTGCAGGACGCGTGGTCTGAGAAATTCGCCTTCATTTTTGAGGCTTCATTCACCCCATCACCATGGCGTCTATTTACGACTCGCTTGTCCACCAAAACATAAAGGTCTACAAGCCTGGTGAACTGGAGTACGAGCGTTCTGTTGCCAACGCGAATCTCCTCTATCGTTACTCAAGACCCGACTACGTTGTTCAGCCCACGCATTCCTCCCAGGTTCAGATCATTGTCAACGAAGCCCAGGCCGACGGAACCAGGCTCACTATTAAGAATGGCGGCCATTCTTATGCTGGATTTTCCACAGCCAACCAAGGCATTCTGTTGGACCTTGTCAAAATGAACGATGTCCACTTAGATCTAAACCCCACCAAGGAATCTGGAACCGTTACCGTGCAAGGAGGCGCGCTATGGGGCCATGCATACAAAAAGTTGATCAACGGCCGCCATGACGGGTGGATGATCAATGGTGGAAGATGCCCCACAGTTGGCGCCACGGGCTTTACGCTCGGAGGTGGACTTGGACCGTTTACTAGGAGCTTGGGAATGGGATGTGATACGTTGATTTCGGCGACTATTGTTACAGCAGATGGACAGCTGGTCACCGTCAAGAATACAGACGACCTCAACACCCCAAAAGGAGCGCTCTTCTGGGCCTTGCGTGGAGCGGGAGGCGGAAACTTCGGCGTTGTCGTCAAGTTGAAGCTGAGAGTCGAAAAGCTCCAAAACCCGGAGGTTGTTGCTGGGCGATTCACGTGGTACCCAGTCAAAAATGAGGAGAAGAAGGAAGATGCAGACCAGAAGGAAGGTGGTGAAGAAAAGGACACCGAGAAGAAGGATGAGGACACCAAGGTGATTTCTGAAGGGGCTGAGAAGAAGCTGTTTGATAAAGAAGAGGACCTTCTGCCAACAATGAATGCCTTCTACGCCGCTGATTGGTCCGAACAAATGACCATTGATAGCTCTTGGCTATGCGACCTGAAGGATACCAAGAGCGATATTGCAGTCCGCTTCCTCGTCTATTACGATGGCCTCGAGAAGGATTTCGACAAGGAAGTCGGTGAAAAGCTTGAGGCGAACAAATACGTGGCTGAGCAACTACAGCGACGAACGCTCCCAGAGCAGTCCACTCGTTTTCTTCACGAGACACTTGTGGCGCAATGGTCAGAAGAAATCCAAAAATCCTTCCCGACGAACAGGACCTTTAGCCTTTACACCTCATTCTCATTTTCCTTTGGCAAGAACAAGGAGGATACAAAGCGCATTTCTAATATTACCTGCATCATTGAGAAGAATATGAAGGAGTTCAGAAAGCGCTTTCCAGGCGAAACGGGTCTTTTACAAGTTACATGGATCCACACTGGAGGCCGAGCCAAGGAGCCAGAAGTTCGCCCGGGTGAGAACACGGAGACTGCCTTCCCCTGGCGTGAAGCTGATTACCACACGTACATTATGCTCCAGTGGGAGGAGAAGTTCCTGGAGAAGGATATGCGCGACTTTTTGCAAGACTTCAAGATTGAGATGCGCGAACACGCCATCGACGGGAAAGCAGCATTCATCAACTTCCCCGACGAGACTCTGCACAAGAAAAATGTGGATGCGCCCGAGGCAGCCTATTATGGCGACAATGTCAAGGACTTGCGCCTGGTTAAGAAGTACTGGGACAGGCACGACTTTTTCCACTGGGATCAGGGTATCCAACTACCCAAGGAAGAACCCAAGAAGGTAGCCAACAAGTACTACAAAATGGTAACAAACTCGGCACCCCCGTTGGTGATCTCCAGCCAGGTGGCCGCGAATGTAGCTTACGAAGAGAGCCCTTCTTACATGATGGCCTCGCCTGAGACGGTGGCTGAAGCCGCGGTGATGACAGAAGAATTCCGTGTCGAGGAAGAGGCTGCACCCAAGGAAGAGGCTGAACCCGTCCACACGGAGACCCCTATTGAGGCTCCTGTTGATGAGACGCCTGAACCTGTCCTTGACGAGAAGTCTTTGACAGATGCCATCGCTAGCGCAGAGTGGAACAATCTCGGCAGAGATGTTGCGAACATCACCAACACCGCGTTTACCGGTGGGGTTCACTCAATGACAGATTTAGGATTTTAAATGAAGACGACGGGCGGGGACTTGAAGAATATGGGAGTTGCTGGATGAGGCGCACCTAGGTAATTTAGCCCTGAATAAAATGAAGTCAGCTCTTGATGGGCAATGGATTCGGAACCTGGAATCTGCTACTTGAACCTCGGTGAAATTGATGAATGCCGTGTTCTCCCGGCGCGGCACCAAGCACCCTCGTTTTTGGGCTTGGGGTGAGCATTGTCATGTCGAGTAGTATTTCTCCCATCTCATCCAAGTCATCGCTTGGAGAAATCATTCGTGGTAGTGTGCCATCCGAATCAAACGGAGCATGGGCCTGGTGGCCCCGAAGGATATCGGGGCTCGCTTGCTATTTGCCCGAGGGAGGACGAGCCGCAAGACGCACCCAAGCTCATACACCAGACCACCCACCTTCAAGTCTGTGCCGCCAGAAAGCAGGGCTTACAAGATCGTCAGCATCTCGGTATCCTTTTGTGAATCTCCCCTTACCAGAAAAATCGTTGCCCCGTTACATTCCTGGAATTATGAATCGCTGGTTTCAGCTTCATGTCCCCTGGGGTGAGGGCGCTAGCAGCAGCTGGATGACAACGGCAGCCTATCAAGTGCTGTCAAAGCTATCAACGGGCAGAGCGCTAACTGAGTC
This sequence comes from Calonectria pseudoreteaudii, assembly GCA_001879505.1. Taxonomy (NCBI): domain Eukaryota; kingdom Fungi; phylum Ascomycota; class Sordariomycetes; order Hypocreales; family Nectriaceae; genus Calonectria; species Calonectria pseudoreteaudii. The sequence goes on from KV875320.1 coordinate 33,835, forward strand.
GAGGAAAGGGTTCAAGGGTCCGTTACGTGTGCGCTAGCAAAAACGGGAAATGGTGTAACCGAAACCCCCCTTCGCCTGCCCGTCACCGCCCTGGATCGCTGAATCATCAAAGTGATCGACGCTCGGTTGGAGAAAGGCATCCAGATTGATGTCAGGTACGATGACGCACGTACATCGGCTATTAAATTGATTGCCTCTGGTCAGTGCTAAAATAGAAGTGGCATCAACGACAACTATTGCCACCGCCACGACTCATGGGCAGGTTTCAGTGCCGAATGCCGCGTTGTGCATATTAATTCACACACTATCAGGATTTCTGCTCGTCCCCCTCTGAAAAACACTAACATCAAATTGGAGAGATAATATGCAGTCATTACTATTTAAACTGGCGCTTGTATATTTCATAATCAGCATGCTACTTGTGACCCGTTTGGATAAGTACAAGAATAGAAATGTTACGCAATTCCATCAAGATGTTCAAACAATGCGGGGAGCAAATGGTCAAACCTAAATTAAATGACGAACTGTCTCAGTGCGCCCATCCCGTTTGCCTCACTAGTTTCATATAAGGCTGAGTGAGAATCAGGGAATAACCGAGGGCGAATTCCTCCGAGGTAGAATTTAATTTTCACCCTATTGGCCGTTGAAGAAGGGGGCGTAGAATTGTCCTAGCCCTCGGCCGAGTCAAGGTCGCCACGATGAACCGTGGGGTAGGGGGTTGCTGTGCAAATCCAAGCGGATGGATGACTAGCCAAAAGGCTGTTGGGATGGCGTCGGATTTTGAGATGAACTCGCTAGGTTTGCTATTATTCGCGGTAAGTGAGGCTGCTCAATTTCAGATGTACTAGCATATGATCTATTGAGATGGTGTTGTTTGCATGCGAGCTTGGTGACCCAAGGTCCACTTCTGGCGGCATGGCCAAGCCGGGAACGAGAGCGGCCAGGTTAGATGGATTATTGAACTACGGGATGGTGGTGAAAATGGCTGGATTAGAGAAGTATGTAAATACAATCTTGATAACTGGACCCAGCGTACGGGGAGCATTGAAGATTTGAGATTTGTGTCCCACAGCCCGCTGATCTACCCGGCGGCACATGCAAGGGGTTGATCAAGACGCTCGATCTCGACCGGGTCCAGGGCATTTTCCAGCATCAGAAAACCGGGATATGCAGGCTGGGGAAGACAGCCGGCCAAAGTTTCTTTGTGCGCTACTTCTGCTTCTGACTAGCAGGTCCGTCCTGCTACGACGAGAGCGGGCTAGCTCAGCCCTTTGGGCCCGGGGCGCACTCGTAGCGCAGAGCGGTTGCAGCATTTGATTTGCAGCGAGAATGCAGGCAACACATTGTACTTGCCGACCTGCACCTTTGTTGCGCTGGGGTCTTTGCCGACGCACTCGCTGGCATATGAGACATATCTCTTCGGCCAATATGGTGGTGTATCTCGTGGGGTCCCGACCCTGGCCCTTATTCGCCCGGACATGGATGAGTCTGGCAAAAAGGCCGGGTTGCTGTGATTCAGATTTTCGTCTTGTCGAGCTGGAGGCAGGTTTTGTTCCCAGGAGGTGGAGACATGGCGCAGAGCTTGATGACGGATGTCGAGAACGCCCCCAAAACGTGTCTCACAGCATCTCATGTTTGTCTCGCCCAACTGCCGAACGCCTCCCTCACCGTCTCCCGAAAATGACTACACCCGCTTGGGCCGATGCCGCTGCCTCTTGTGTAGGTGGCGACTGGCATTGGTCGTCATGGCCCTGGCTTGAGGCTCTGAACGCGGGCCCCTCACCAAGGGTGAGAGAAGCTGTGGCGCCGCCCGTCTGCGCCGAGGCCGTGGCACTACACGGCGCTCAGACACAGCGCTAGCCTCACCGGCCCCCTTACCATCCCCAAGGTTGTGGCTCTGAGAAGGAGCCCGTCAAGCACCGTCGTCTCGAGAAGGGCTTCGTCCTGGCCTAGAACCTGCTGACCATATGGACTACTTCTCTGGCCCCAAGCCTCATGGCGTGATGTTGCCTCTGCTGTCCTCAGCGGTTAATGAACCAAGTGCCCCCCGCTTGTCAACATTTGGTAACACGAACGGTCCATGTCACGGGAATGTTCAATTTGGGGACCCCCCCCTCATTTTACACCTGTCACGGCCTTTTAGGGTTTCCAGGTGAAGTCGGCTAGCCTGCGACTGGTGTGAGTGGGAAAGGAAAAGAGACGGAGGAGAATCACGGGCCAGCCCGCAGGGGTCCCAAATGGCTGGTCTGCACTTACAAAACCCCAAGGTTCCCTGGTCCAGCCAAGAGTTTGGCTGAGAGTGGAGTGCGTCCTTGCATCATCTTCGTGTGCTTCTCTTGGCAGCCAAGTTCGCTATAATACATACCGACCGACCGAACAAGTGGGACCCTCTTCCCAAGGTTTGCACACAATGCCCATCTACGAATATCGACCCTCGGTAAGATGCAGCCCCCCCCCCCCCCTTCCCCAGCCTCATCGCCAAGTATGCCGAGTCTTGCTGACGCCGGCACAGTTCCTTGTCGAGGTATGGACACTCTATGCCATCGGCACGTCGATTCTGCTCCTGCGCTTCGCCGTGCGCTTCAAAACAGTGGGCTTCCGCGGATTCCAGGGCGATGACTTCTTTGCCGCCCTCGTCATGATATTCTACGCCATGGATGGGTTTACGGTACATTTAATTTGTATGTTTACAGTCGCTTGCCAAGATCCTTGGCGCATATGCAAACTAACTCATCTTAGATTATCTCGGAACCAACATGGAAGCCAACTTGATGATGAAAGAGCAAGGTATGCTTTTCCTTTCACCCCACTGTCCTCCCGTGGTGCTAATGGATCAAAGCTATAACCGACCACGATATCAAAGAGTTTACGGAAGGCTCAAAGCTTGAGCTAACCGCATGGTACTCATACACGGCCCTTATTTGGAGTCTCAAGGGAACCATGCTTTGCTTCTTCTCTCGAATGACTATTGGTACATGGCACAACATGTTTGTCAAGACTGTTTCTATTATCAGCGCTCTCGGATACTTGGCTGTGTTCCTGACGGTATGGTATCAAAGTGGAAAGGGGAATCGGAATTTGAAACTAACACAGGAATTGTCAGGTCACATTCGGTTGCTATCCTATGCACAAGAACTGGCAGTATGTTGACCCGCTTGTATCGAATAGAATATCATTGCTGACTTGACCTTGATAGGGTGATTCCTGACCCCGGACGTTGGTCTCCCGCTCCTTATCATCTTGACGACACATAACTCACACGACACAATAGTACAATGCACTTTCAGGATGCAGAACTTGGTAGTGACGACCGTATTTAATGTTCTGTTAGTTCAACTCCAACTGTTCAACACGATGTATGTAGCTAACACGCAAACAGTACCGATGCTCTTATCCTATGTATCCCCTTGCCTCTCCTGTGGAAGCTACAAGTTCCAGCCAGGAAGTATGTTCATCTTTTGACTTCTTCTGACTATCCAGTTTGATTAACAATGGCAGGAAAATCGTCATTGGTCTTCTTCTTTCGTCCGGTCTGTTTGTCATCTCGGCTGCCATCATCCGCATCGTCCTCACATTATCCGGAAAGCCTTCTGCCCTTACGATCAATAGCTGGGGAGTTCGCGAGACAATTGTTGGAATCATCACCGTTAACATTCCCGTTCTACGACCAATGTTCAAGCGCTCCTTCTGGACCGGCGTGCCCACAACCATGGGCAGTTCTCTTCGAACAACTACCATGGGCGGCAAATCGAACGACATTACCGGCCCGTACGAGCTCACACCTAGTATCAATGACGCAAATAGTGACTCCAAGAGACACAACAGCAGCCAGGAGTCGATTGTTGGAAAGTCTAGCTTCCCTCACTCGGTGGTGGTGCGCACAACATACGCCATTACCCACGAGCAGGGTGTGGAGGACGACGAAACATGGTATGAGAGAAACCGTGGTAATAAGGCCTCTGTGCATGCTGGCGGGAGCAATGTATGATGCATCTCAAGTTTCTGTGCGGCAACGGTTCAGTCTGTTTTATAGCCACTGTGATGGATCCTCCCCACAAACACACTAAACTTCCGTGCGAAGATAGAGGGAGAAAGACAACGATAACAACGATATAATGAGGTGATCCACATCACCTCTCTTCTGCTAATATATTCTAGGGGAAATGGAGTCGAAATGCAAAGAGATTGACATTTTTATAATACGAGATCAAAAACCTCAATCTTGCATAAAGCGACAAGGAAATATGACATGAGGAAACCGAACGAAATGGTACATTGCTATCTTCAAGCGTCACGTTTCTAAGCGCTTGCTAGACTCTAGGCAAGTCCAGAGTACATAATATCTCATAATAATTTGCCTTAAACAGGATTCAGGACAACAGCGACGCTGCATGCATGTTTTTTCACTGTGATTTCTCAGCCCCTTGCGCCTTGTGATCTGAATGCAAATTGTGTTGACTTGAGACGAGGAAGTCTACACATCTGACTTGGATTGGTCATGTAAGACAACCTTGGGCTCCTAAAATTGGGCTACAGCCTACCAGCCATCGAGTCATGGACTTGAATCAACCCAGACATCCCGTGTCTCAGGTGAAATCTCATACTCTCACAGAGGCGGATACGGCCGACGATTTGTTCCATCTCATCCATAACCGATATCACAAAAAAAAGAGGAGGGAGGTTGTGACTGTGACATCACGATCGGCCAAGTCAGATATGACCGCTGATATCCGCCACGCATGACATAACTGCATATTGATTTGAGTCAATCCTATGAACTTTACGTTTCGTTCAATTCCACCGACATCTCATCACACTCTCAGATAATCATAGGTGCCTATACTAAACACAAGAGAAGCCAAAGCATCCAGCCAACTATCGGGCCTCATTCTGCTTTCAAGCATAGCCAAATCCAAAGTACCCTCAATCTAATAATCACTGCTCTCAACATAAACGGCAACCAAGGGTACAAAGCTACTGCGAAGCCAGTTCTGCCAAGGCACAGAGGCTAGGGTAGGAGTAGGGTCATTATGATCGCCCGAGTCGACCTCTGATGCGCAGCGATGATTGTATTGACAAATAGTGGACCTTGGCGTCGGTAACAGCTGCTAACAGCTCTAGTAAAGGTAGCAATAAAATGCCTAATTATGCATTCTTGTGGGTAAAGAAGACCCTATATGCAGGCTTGAGCGACTTGTTTAATTAAAAGCAGTATATTATTACGTAGATTTACGACTCCGTGCGTACAGAAGACCGACATTCGGGTTGTGTCTCATTGGCTTGAAAACTGTCTTGCATAAATGGAGCATGTGATGCATTTTAGAGTCAGACTATTAATCACATCACCGGACCACTAATTGATAGTCACAGAATATCGGCATATCACTCAAAGAGTCAATACTGGCGTGCATCACTTGACAGGGTGTTGTTTGGTACTGGAGGCTGGGAGGCGAAACTTTCGTTTTGGCAATATCCCCACTACTTGTGCGTGATGTAAACACCGCACACTATTTAAATGCTTGAAGCCTCTACCTTTGATTTTCTGTTTTTCAATATTCAAGCTCAAGCCTGTTTGCATCTTCTAAACTTCTATCATCGATTCTCAATCAAATCTTTATTCGCTACAATGAAACTGTTCTACACCTTTATTCTCATGGTGGTTGCCAGTGTTCAAGCTACAAACACTGAAAAAAATACTTCGCTCCTTTTTGCCTCTGAATTCTCTAAAAAGATTTGCGAAAAAGGTGGTCTGGACTGCGAGAAGAGCCTAACCGCTGCTGTCGATGCCGTGGTTGCCGTACAAGGAACCTCGAGCACTTCTAAACGGCTTTACGCTAGCATCGGTGGGACCTGTGCTAGTGCAACGTGCGGTAAGATCATGATCCGTACTCAAGATATTCTAGCAAATATGTTTAAGAAAAGGATTGATTGTAAATCTCCGAATTGCAATAAAGCTATTGAAAGCATCTCCAAAGTCATAGGTTCTTTTGAGGATGATTACAATCAGAAGATCACGACAGCAGACAAGGGGAACGACATGAAATTCAACTTTGCGGGCTCTTTTCGGGATCTAGGCGAAATTCTATGCGGTGAAGACAAGGGTCAATGCTCGACTTCTGGCAGCACCATGCGTACATTTGCTGCTCAACTGTTCCGGAGTCCAGGAGTTCCGGTACGACAAAACAGATTTGCATCCTCTTAAATTACCAGTACTAACCTCTGTTTCAAGGAACCTCCATGCCAAGGAGAGGGTGAAATGTGTTCTGGTGTTAGTTGCTGCAGTCCCTTTTATTGCTTGCGGCCTGAGGGTGTCAACGACGGCCCACGGTTTTGCAGACGCGGTGACTCATGCAGCATGCCTGGTAGAAACTGTTACAGGTCTACTGATTGCTGTGGCGGATCTACGTGCAAGAAGCAGTCCGGTCAAAACAGCGGTGTTTGCAGATAAACACAGAACAAGCTCATGTGCCAAAGAGATGAACAAAACTGGGCTTTTTGTTCAGAATTTTTAGAGCAGAGCGAGCCAAGACTAAGAAACGAACTTGTCAAATACTAAGTCGATAACTAGCTGCAAAAATTATCTAGCTCTTTGGCCAACTTTTGAATTGCCCTCTGCTCCAGTGGTCTTGTACGTAGAATATTTCCACAGGATTATATTCTGGTGTACATGTGTTCCCTTATTTTCGCCCAACAGTCTGTCATACCTGACAATGCCCAAAAGTAGTAATATTCTAGGCTAACTTGGTTCCACTTACCACCTTGTAGCAGAATAACATTCTTCTAGAGCTTATGATCTGCCTTATGATCTGGACAACTAAATATAGAACATCAGTATTATTTACCTTATCCTTTTGAGTGTGTTAAGACTGCACCTAGGTACCCTGCCTTGAATAATAAAGAAGAAAGTCTCACTATAAGAGTATCATACTCTTTAGAGTATATGAAATTCATAAATAAACGATTTGTTTACTATAACTGTATATATGTGTTACAATTAGGAAGTGACAATCTAAGGTCATCTTTGGTATCAATCGAGAAACTTAAATCTATCCTCAAAGTCTTCTAATGTCATCCAGGCCTCCTATTACGCCTAGGGCTCTGCATTTAGGTCGAGCACTTGAGTTCTTGATAGCGAACAGGGCAACATGATCATGGTAGAACAACCTCGTGCTAGAGCATTCTAATAATTTATGCTTATGGCATAGGCGGGTTCTGTTACTAAGTGTTTCTGAATCTAGATCAGAAAATAACCAAGAAAAAAGCAAAGGCTACCTTTCGCTCACACATCCACATGATGTTATATTATCAATCATGTGTCCAAACGGCGTCATTCAACCGGCATTTCGCATTAACCCTCAAAACATCAATCACGATGCTCCTAACCCAACTATCAAATTTATGTCGCCGGTGCAAGCAAGACACTGACTTAGTGACTGCATAGCTCGCCTCGACCGCTAAATTGTGCGGATACCCCGCCCACCTTCGTACATCCTGCAACCGGCCAGCTGAAGCGAAGGGCGCAGAAACAGACCAAAAGCACACCAAATGCAGCTACGGCTCCCAAAAAAAAAAGAAACCATCTCTAGCAGCTGTCAGCGACTTTATCCAATTGGCCAGTTTCGTCGCAAAGCACAAAAATAGTTCGATCAAGGTGCCAGCTGCTTTCTCCAACACCTTCGATCGCGTTATTACTGTGCGATTCAAGTTTGGGGGAACCATGAGACTGCAAGGCTTGAAGCCAGACTCCGAATCTGAAGAAAAACATGGTTTCTCTGTGGGCATACCGGAGGACGTTGGAGACATTCTCCGGCAGTGCATGTCGGCTTCAGCTATTAAGCACTACCATGGCACGAGATTTAATGGCCACTGCTGATTTAGCTAGCTAGCTACACCCGGTGTGATGGAAACTCAGCAACTGGACGGAATATCCCGTCAAAGCTAGATTTTATCGGGTTTATGTTTAAGCAGCGTTGTCCCCACGACTGGTCGCACAGAGTATCAATCAGCTCGTCACCGGCCTATCAGCACCTGCTATTCATGCCACGTCCGCTCAACTGGTATAAGCTCTGTAAGGGAAAATCCCGGGACCGAGGATGTGCCACGTCAGCGCAAGCCTTTGTGGTTGCCTTGGGCCTCCCAGGATGCTGCCGACCGCCAAGCGTTCAAGCCACGTGACAAGACATTTGTCATGTCCTTCACTGTGGCTTGAGCTGGTTGGAATGCAAAAGTCGCTGGGAAAACGGCCACTTGGCGATTTGGGAGAACATGGGCTTGATACACGCCGTCCACTGTTGCAAAATTCACATTCGTGTCCTGTGTCTTGTGTCTTGCACAATGCGGGATGTGGGATCCACGGCAGCGATCACGGCTATTTCCTGGATGTCACATCTTGCAGCCCAACGATGCACTATCGGGATTTGACAAACGTGAGGCCTCACGCCCACGCAGCACAGCCACATGTCATCCAAAGTGAACCATCAGGTCACTACTCTAAACCCAAGCTTTCTTTGACCGCACCATGTGTTAGTGGTGATAACACACGGCATTACGTCAGTTGCATCAAGTCACGTTCAATGAGAGAGTGGGGATTTCTTTTCTGATTTGGCGAGTACAAAAACAATGCATAATATAATGAAAATTCCACGCTCTATCGTGTAATTGGAGTCCCTGTAAAAACCATTCTGATTGGGTCCTCTATCGTCAAAAATGTTTGGTATCAAACTCCTCCGCAAAACCCCCATAGGCTGGCACACCCCAACGCGCTTGGACAACATGAAGCATTGAACATTGGCGAAAACCGCTTGCAAAGTCGTTGAAGAGGAAAAGAAACAAGAACAAGAACCAATAGCGTTGGTGTGTGACAATCCATGGGGCCTTTATGGTGTATGCTGGGTATCGTATATCGGAATTCGAAATCTTGCCTGCCTAAGTGGCTTGAAAGAACATTGCGATTTGTATCACACACATGTTGTGTAGTGAAAACGTATTTGTTATCGGCGTTGACTCGTCGACATGGTGGCGCGCGCCATCACTGGCTGCTGCCCGCGGTCGCACCAGTTGATGAAGTCGAATTGCCCGAAGGGTTGTATGGAATGATAGGCCCCTCTAGGTTACTGTTAGCTTACTGATCTGGATCATGAGCCAAATTCGGTTTACCATTTATCTTGATCAACGCGATGTAGGATCCAGAGCCCGAAGACATGGTGATGAATAATGTAATAGGTGGAGTCTGATAGTATCTTGTATTGATTTCTGAGCTATAATCCAACATAGGTTGTTTGTGATATTTATGCGAATGCCTTGATTCACTGTCCTTTTATTCTGCCCAAGCCAAGGCATATGTGCCATGCCCGTACACCGGTCCATCGATGCATTAACCTGTGTTGCCTGGCCGTTGTAAGTAAGTGTCAGAACGTTAACAGGACCGCTACGCAGCTGTGTTAGGCAATGAGGGCGTTAGCTTGTCTTTAACCACCAAGTGGCCTATCAAAGTGCCGAGAGTGGTTGAACTGCCGAAATGGTGGCCGAGGCAGCCTTGAGCCAACCTGGCTGTGTATTCAAAAGAAAAGAAAAAAGAAAAAAAAATATAATCTCAATGCAAGCGCAATGGCGCTGACATAGCCCGTTTAAACTCAGAAGTATATGCGACAGCACATATTGTGTAGGCTGTGCTCCCAAGAACGGTTCCCCGCGGCTGCATAGGACCGGTAAAGCAGTGCTTCGTCTCATGGCTAACCTGGAAAAGAACCACAGTTGAGGTTTGTTTGGTTGAGGCTACTATGCCTTGCAGTTGATGAAAAGTAGATAATGTGTGCTGCGCCATGCCCATCCACGCCAAATATGCTTCTAAGCAAATGCACGTACCGGGAAATGCTCGGGATTGACGGAGGGAACTTTCAGCCTTGGTTGCCCTGCGGTGCTAGAGGGTGGTATCGCTGAGGCATGGCGGTGGCTGTTGGCTGTTGGCTGTTGGTTGTTGGTCGGGCTGATTTGGATGTGATTTCCCCGCTGCATCCAGTCAGTCAGCCGCACCTGAGGCGATCCCTGTAGCCAGTGGATTGACGGAGGGGGAGCGAATTATTATATGAACACGTAATGGAACGGAATGATTTTACCACTCTTGATGGCATGGAGTGAAACCGAATTGTTTAAATCCAATGTATTGCTTTGTTTTTTTGTCTTAGGTCCCTATTTTGTTTAATTATTTCTCTTCCTTCCCTCTCCTCCCCTTGCCTGTTTCCCATACTGATAAGGCACCCAGAAACTCCTCGTTTCGTTGGGTGGATCTATGCTGTCGAGTCCACACAAGCTAAGCGCCCAGCACAGTAAGACACGCACGCCACAAAGACTTGCCAAGACAGGTTGCTTGGGCCGCTCTACACATCGGTGGGGAAAGCCTCCGCTCCCGTCTTGACCTGCGTTGGTAGGCCCGCAAGGCGCAGTGAATCAGCGACGAATTTGGTCAGCACGAGGTCGGATCCTGCGGCGCGGTTAGCTGCAAGCTCAGCCATAGGCTGAAAGGCTGGGTCTAAGTGAAAAAGGAGGAGGACGGACCGAGAGGACCTAGAATTCCGACTACGATCGGCAAATATTCTTCCTGCTTTGTGACCCGGGACTGGTACGTGATTTGGCCAACTGCGAGGCGCACACACGGGTTAGCTGGCTGCGCCGAATGCTTCGGAGCCGGGGGGCTACTCACTGGGAACAATGACTTCTGGACAACCCGTGAGCGATGAGAGAAAATTCTGGTGGAAGCCTGTGCCGCCCATCCACGGTCCACTGTTCGTTGGTGAGTCAAATGGTTAGGCCACAAATTTCGAGGGGGAGAGGTCTGACGTTGGGTAATCATCGCGATACCACGGTTCTGCATCGGAAATGGGAACGATGGTCACTGTAGCAGGCCCACTGGGCGAATTCGTGCACAGTACGGACTCGAGAAACCAGTTTGTGAAGACTTTCTTGCGTTCCAGAGCAGCACCTTGCTCCTCTGCCGTGGCCGCCTTTGCTTCCGCCCTTCCTGGTGTTAGCGCCCCGTCGCTGCAGCATGCCCCCTGCATGTGTAATTCATTACTCACCAGCGCTGCTGGACAGTGGGGTTTACGTAGGGCTCTCTGCCAAACTTTTCCTGGTATTTTGTCCTAAAGTCTTTGGTTGTCTTCCAGAGATCAAACGCCTTGAGTCCTCTCATCGTTTGTCTCTGTCAAATTTCATCAACCCTAGTGTTCCGATAGTGTGTGAGCTAATAGGTCGCACCTTTCCGATATACTCGGCAACGTCTTCGTCGAGGCCCGATGGATTTTTCTCATTCCAAATGGCCTTTAGACTAGTATCTATTTTTTGAAGCTCCGCTGCTTCAGTGAATTTGGCAACAAAGCTATCAAAAAGATCCCTGGCAGGGCCAGAATCATACGCAAAGTCAGAAAATACTTTGGCATTACGAAATCCCCTACAACATGTCTGATTGGTAGGTTAGGTACGGTCCCTCGCTGTGTAACGTGAAAAGAAAAAAAAGAAGGGGAACCAGCGGGCATACATTTGATTGAGTAAACCACGCGGATGTTACCCGGTGCAACAGATCTGCATCACGGCAAAGAAGGCCCATGGCATCCAGCGAGCTGAATTAAGGTCAAGTTAGAATGCATCATTTCGATCATGCCGATAGATTGTTCCTTACCGCGCAAGCGGAAACACGCCGTCCATGGATAAACTGCCCCATGTAGGACGCAGGCCGAACAAGCCTTGCTTGGCTGCCGGGTCCCTGAGACTTCCTCCAGCTAGTCACCAGTCAGCTCAAGGTCACAGATGAATGCAACTTGATTAATTCCTATTTCTACGGACGTACTGTCAGTTCCGATGCTGACATCGAGCCAGTCGTACGCGGCGAGGGCGGCGGCACCGCCCGTTGTGCTCCCTTCGGGTGTTAGGTAGCCATCGCCGCGTGGGTTGAACGGGCAGTGGAAGTCAACCCAGTCTGCGGTGGGCGCCTCGACCTCGGCGAACTGGCTCATCTTGGTCTTGCCAACCACGACGGCCCCCAAGTCGGTCAGGCGCTGGACCGCCTGAGCCGTCTTTTCGCTCGGCGGGTAGAGACTTTCCCATGCCCGGCACGATAGCGTTGTCTTAATTCCCGCGAGATCGATGTTGTCCTTGATGGATATGCGCAGCCCGTCCAGCGGCCTATCGCCAGTGGGCTGGTAGTACAGGCGCGATGGCACGCCGATTACGAGTCTGCACCCATCGCTGCACCAGAATTTCCTGTGGCTGCTCACGCCTGCAAGTCAATGACGACGATCATGGTCTGGTTCGGTGATGAGTGGTGGGTGGTGCGCGCACAGACACACGTGAGCTTACATTTTGGGGGCCTCATTCTTGGGAGGCAGCGTGGCGGTGATAAATGCCTCGTTTGTATCCGGGCACAACTTCCAGACGGCGTGGAGAAGACCGTGCTGCGCGTAGTAGGGCCCTTCCGAAATGTCGTCCCGGTCGGCTATCGCAAACCCGGCGTTGGAGTGCCACTCTTGGAGCAGGGCCACGGCGCCCGAGTCCAGCTGGATGTCCGACGGGCTCGGGTCCGCGAATACGAGGTTGGAGCTGAAGCCGGGCTGGTAGACATCATCCTCCCGCTCGAAGCCCGCAACCTTTTCCTGGATCCAGGCGCGGGATACGGTGGAAATGCTCGAGTCGTTGGGGGCCGCAGGCGGCCGAAGTACAGTGCACAGCCCCGTCAGTGGTTTGTCGCATACCGTAACCTGGCGCAGCAGCGGCCGGGCCAGAAACGAAGTGCCTTCATGCTGGAAAATGAACTCTCTGTTGCTGTATGAATCTATCGGTGTCGGTGGCGGGGCTGCATCATGCGCGGCGGCTGGCTTCGCTGGCTGTTCCTGACCCCAGAAGGTGAAAGGGAGACTTGGAATAAACGACATGAGGCTGTGCTGACGTGATGGGATAAGGCGTCGAGGGCTGAGTCTCTGCAGCGAGAGCAATCTTGGGATGGCCCTGTTGGGAATAGGTCGGGGTCGAGGACAACCAGGCTGCCTCGCACGCAGGGACAGGAGCCTGGACGAGCCAGAAATCTACCAACATAAGTAATGATCGAGATGGTTTTGACGCAGAGCCTCTGAAAGAGCCATTTGTGCTGTCATCTGCATTCGGACCGGTGAGACCTATCAGACCGGTCCCTTTTTCATTGATATCACAGCGCTCTCGTGGCGGTGTCGCATGCAAGGTGACAGAAGAATATCAGGCTGGGGCTGTGCTCCTGGGGGCCGTGTATGTAGAGGGCCAAGACGGGCCAGACTGTCTGACCATAGCGTAGACGCCATCTTTTGGCAATCCGGGGCTGGTTCGCGAACCACTGGCTTTATGTCCCGCGAGCTGAGAAGCGAGGAGGTGGTGAGAGGCGGCAGCTGAGGCAGATTGCGGGTGAGCAGAGCCAAGTCTATGATATATCACTTTGAGAATTGCTTTTGCGTCCTTAAATGCCTGGTTTTGGGGCACCCACAAACGACCCCCCGGCCAAGCTGACTGGGCGCTGTTGGCCCGTTGCCTTGGGCTTGAAATGCCATTTTATTAGGGCTCACTCCCCCGCTCTCAGCCTGATTACACAAAACGAAGCACGCTCCGTTGGATCCGGCACACGACTCAGACCTCGCATTACGTTGGGCAAGGTTTGCCGCGCCCGCCGCCGCTGTTGCTGCTGCTGCGTCTGCGCCTGCGTCTGCTTCTGCTTCTGCTTAATTCCTCGCTTGGTCCCCTGCCTGATCCGCGCCGTCTCGGCACGGCACTCGCCTACGCCATGGCCTCTCATCCCCAGCCCCAGCTTCGTCGCCAGACCGGCCTGGAGGAGGTCTTCGTCACCCTCACCGACGCCGGTCGCCCCGACCTGGTCATGATACTGTCGTCGAGTCTCCAGCAGCAGTTGGGCCACCACCCCGACGCCGCCCTCGCCCAGGGCCAGCTCTTTGGTTCATTGGACCCTCTGCTCCCAGCCTCATCGTCTGTCTCATTTCTCGCCCCATTTGGTTTCCCCACTATTGCTACCACCGCACCCGACCTCACTGCAACTCATGCTCCAGATTCGTATTGTAATCCGGAATCGGATGGTTCGTGGTCATCTGCCAGCCCTTCTACCAATCCTAGCACCGCCAGCCCGGCCACGATCCAAGACAACCCGTATGAATCCCGCATCCCCGAAAGCGACCCTCTCATGCTATCTGGCGACCCAACCCTTGTTGAGCCTCTGGAAAGCATGTCGTTCTTCCCAGGACCGGTCTACATTCCTCCACCTCAGTGGCCAGCAGACCCCGGGGTGTGCCTTGAGACGCTATCCCAACAAAGCAACTTCTCGTGTGCACCAGCCAGCTCACAGCTTCCTTTTGATGGCTTAGACGTACATACCGCCACCTCTGATGGGACCACGCTTACACTTTCGTATGGATCCCTGGGTTATGACACGGAAGCTCTAGGGTACCCAGCGGGTGGTGCTTCAGCCATTCAGTCATTGACTGAAGCCTCCGGCGGTTTTGTTTTATCCGACGTGGAGGTGTCATTGGACCAACCGGAGGGATTTTCAGTTTGCACATTTGTGCAGAATGCACCGCTCACCGCCGGGGAGGCTTTGTGTGGAGGTCACCTTCCAACCATAACAAGCAGTAGCCCAGTTGATGACGTCTATCCTGCACGGGGCTCGTCGTATCCAAGTGTAAAATTGGGCAAGCGTGGTGTTGCACGGAAGGTCGTCGGCCCATCCGAAGAGCAAAAAGATCGAGCACTCAAACATCGGAGAGATATCAAGAACGTCAACAAACCATCCAAAGGGAAAAAATGCGGCCCCTTGGCAAAAATAAACAGAGATGAGGCGAAGCAGACTAGGAAGAGTAAAGCATGCGCTCGGTGCTACCTGAACAAGCAGAAGGTGTGTCTTGTTGAGCCTTTTACCGATACCGGGCTGACGGATCAATAGTGTTTCGTCAATGACCAAGACCCTAATGGAATTTGCAGCACCTGTGTCATATCCAACCCGAACACATATGTTCTTCCATGCATACGTCTTAAAATTACCGACATCATGCTATTCAGGCTAGGTCATTCATACTATGCCAATGTTATCTCTTCTTTCGCTGACTAGTAAGCAGGACCCACAGAACAGTTCATCAAGGCTAAGCGATGGCTCGACGACGGTTGGAACACGATCTCCACGTGGCAATCCCACGATGAGAACTGGATGACGCTAACGCAGGATGGTGGCCAAACCTCCATTCGAGTCATGGTCAAGAGGTTCTACCCCATGGAAGGAGATACTCTGACAAAACTCCATGATCGATATACTCTTCAACACGTACCCTTTGCCATCGCCGACGTCCCAGCAACGGTCGAAGAGCTACGTCGTCATATAAGAGACGCTAGCGAATCATATATTCAAGACTTTACAAGGAACAAATCGCCAATACTTCGAAAAACATTTTCGATGATTTCCTCGCTCATCAAGGAACCAAAGGTACATACATGCGCACCTCCATGCTTCGCCGATGGCTCTTGTTGACTTTCGTTATTAGGGAACCGAGCACATCGATCTTTTAAAAGGTGTCCTGGATCTCTGGGTTGCGAACCGGTTTATCGAGCGACCATGGCACGTCCCTCAAGCCGAAACCCTCGATCCCATGTATCATCATTTTGACAGTGGCATCCATGGCCACTTCAGAGTGCCGATCAGTCCAGTCATGGATCATCAATTGGATCAAATCGTCATCCAAAAAATTCTCAACCCTCTCAAACAAGCCATTCAAAAGAAACTCCAGAAGCTGATGGAGATGAATAAGAAAAACAACTGGCTCATCAATTTCCTTTGCTCATTCATAATCCTGTACAACTACGAGGCTGCCACGGTTCACGACCTTGAGTTTGTCCGGATAAACGGTTTACAGGTAACTTTTTTTTTCTCCTCCCATTGAGAGAGAGAGACGGCAGCCAGCTAACGTGTATGTATTTCAGACTCGTTTCTCCGACGATTCACTCATCCAAAGTTATCACATTGGCGCCAAAACTTTGCTCACGTACTTTCGATACTACTGCAAGGGCCAAGTCCCATTTCAACTGGACTACCAGGATGGCAACACCGGCAAATTGACACCCTTCAACGAGGAGCAAAAGGTTTACATGACTGAAATGATTGAATGCATATCAAACCAAGGTAAGTGAGACACCAACATCAAATCTCACACCCGTAACCTAACATTTATTTTTAAAGCGGATTATTTGAAGACGCTTGAAAATCCGGAGTGCTACAAAGATGAATTGCATCTGGTGTCGAAACTATTTCGCAAGGATTGGGAGTTGTCACCTATTTTTAGCAACCTGCAGTAATTGTGTTTGAATTTTGAGTGTCATTTTTATCTTTATTTTCCCCATGTTCTTTTCGCCGAGGCTTTCTTTTCAACATCTCTTTTTTTTTTCTTTTTTTTAATGCTTTAATGTTTATGGAAGCGAATGGCGCTTTTTGGAATGACATGATAGATAACTTGCATCACGGCTGCGTATACCACGAGGATAAAAGTTTATGATACGGGAGGATTCAAAGAATACACTTTTTATTCAATCTGAGATAGAGAGTCTGAAAGCGAAGGGCTATTTTTGGGACTAAAAGTTTACAATGAAAAAGTACATAAGAAACAATGAAATCAAGACGTGATCCACCACCAAGTGCCTTTTTCTTAGCCCTGTCCACAAGAGGCCTGGCGGGTCATGAGACGCTCCTCCGTAATCACGGGAGTAAGAGGCCAGCTTTCATCATCCTCCTCGTACTCGAGCTCGGCGTAGACACGGTCCCAAGCCATATCGAGCTCCTTGGGCATCTGCCAGGCCATGTCGGGATTTCGAAGCCAGAGGCGAACCAGGTGCCGCTGGGCCTGGTCATCGTCATCAAAGGCGTCTCGGGCGTGCAGAACGGCGTGGTTGTTGATGAAGCGGATGTCACCGTCCTGCATGGGTAGGGAGATCTGGTGCTTGAGCGCGGTAAAGTGCACCATGTCCAGAGCCTCAGCCTGGGCCTCAGTCATGGGAGGGATTCCGGGGGTTCGGGGCGAGGAAGGAGATCCGGTCAGGATGCGCCGCGAAAAGTTCATGATGATCTTGCCGTCCTCGCAGAACATCAGGGGGCGCTGGTGGTATGCAGGGCTGCGGCCGAATCTGAGACAATCTGGTTAGCACTTGTGCCTGTCTCAAATGGGTTGCTTGCATCATGCAAGGGCGGCGGCTCACGTGTCAAAGGTCCAATTAGGCGCCGCCAGAACCTCAATCAGGTCAGGCCTCTGGGCTGCGATCTCGTTGTAAACGGCCCAGGCCGATGAAATGATGCTGTTTCCGCCGCTTCGGGAGCAGCTCTT
The DNA here is from genome assembly GCA_001879505.1 of Calonectria pseudoreteaudii. Classification (NCBI taxonomy): domain Eukaryota; kingdom Fungi; phylum Ascomycota; class Sordariomycetes; order Hypocreales; family Nectriaceae; genus Calonectria; species Calonectria pseudoreteaudii. The sequence continues at coordinate 51,216 of KV875320.1, forward strand.
GGTCTGGAGTGCTAGTACCTCGCAGAAAACATCATTGTGGAAGGGCTAAGGATTTGGAGTTAGTAAGTAGGCGTGCAATTGCGAGCATCCAGTCACTTACCTGGGCGAGGTTGGTGTAAACAGACTGTCGCATTTCCTTGGGAACCTTGGCATTATTGGCGTCCAGAATGTGAACTATGATGGTTAGCTATGCCTCTTGCAATACTTGAGCGTGTGAACGTACTAATCATGTTTCCATCTTGGTTCTGACGACCGAATTGAGGCGCAATGTAAGAAGACAATCCGAGAAAGGCAATGGTGTTGTCCTCATCGGAGCCACAAAGAGACTTTAGGCCTCGGATGATGACGAAGCCTTTTCCATGGTGTAGGTCATTGGCCATGGCATCCAGGTCCGATGCTAGGGTTGGCAGGGGGAAGTTGTCTCGGCTAATGTCGCGGACGTGGATGCCGAGATCTGCATTTCACATTAGTTCTGGAGTTTGCGGCGCAGTCTCATAGAAGGGGTACTCACCCTTGAATTGACTGACAGCATCGTAAACTTCCTTCTTGTGGACTTCGTTCAGCGTGAAGAAGAGATTGTCCTCGTTTGGAAAGCTCTCTGCGGTCCAGGCGAGAGGAGAGTCGAGATACTCGGGCCAGCCAGCGGGGACCTTGGTGGTGCTTCTGCGAAGACCACTTCGAGCCTGCATGCGCTTCTGGTACTTTTCATAGTTGGGGATCCAGTCAATATCGGCAGACTTGACTCCGTTATAGGTAAATGTAGGTTCTTGCAAAATGTACCTGCCCCTAAGCCCTTGGTGAAGGTAGGGGATGGTAGTGGTAGGCTCAACGGCAGTCATTGTGAAAGGTGTTGGTGATGGATTCTTGATGGAATATGAGAAGACTTTTGGGTTTATGAGAGTGAGCTTTGGGGAGGTAGGAGAGTGTATTTAGATGAATGTTGTTCTTGTTCTTGTGCTTGATTCTACTTCAAAAAATCGATCAACATTCCGGTTCTTTATAAACATTTACTCTGTGGTGAGGCGACACTAGTTACACAGAAGTGACTGATCGTGGCTCAGAGCCAGCAGAGCCTCACAGAAAGTTCAAGTCGCATTTTCCCGAACATTGTCAATTCTGCACATTCTAGGGCTGGGTTGGGTGGTGCTGATTGGAGGTTGAAACTGCCGCCTGCACATGCCTGGGGGTGCTGCCACGAGATGACGCCGGTGCACGACCACGGCCCGGAACCCACTAACGGTTTGAGTAACACGAGATAGCAATGCATGATATTCTTCATTTTGGGACATTCCGCGCCAACGAGCTTCCCCATCAGTCAAGTTTGCGACGCACCCCGAGGGGAGGTTCGGTATAGTTTTTCAAGTTAGTGGGGGCTATAGCTTGGTCACTTGTAGGTATTGAGGTCATACTAACGCGCTGAAACGCCGCAGGCTTGGTACTAAAATCGTCATAGGTTCGGCAATTCAATCATAGTCGTCATTTGGAGACGATACCCACCGTGATAGGTAGTTCAAAGAAATGGACGAAATTGTGGTAGCGAGGGGCTGTGCCGTTAGTTTGTTTTGAGCCTCAACATGGAGCCGCAACAGTTGGATGGGAGACGCTGAGTCTAAGTGTAGTGGAAAAAAAAGTCCAACTCTATTGTTGGTAATGTAATTTAGTCCAAGGCTCCCTCCCAACTCGATTCCTAATTTCCAACCCCATACTAAGGATCCAAATGCGCCTACGAACCGGTTGGCTCCAACCAAAGTTGAAAAAAAAAATATTCATACCTTCCTTCAGCGAAACGATTTGAGCGGGAAAGGACTGAGCAGGCACTTTTTGCGGCTCAAACAAGCGTGAGGGGATGGCCCAACCGGCAACTTTTTCGACGTTGGGTGGATACCATGGCTGGGTCCAAGTGCGTCACCAAGCCATCCATTGCGGAGTAGACAGTAGGAGCATGCGGAGCTTCGGTTTGCAGCATATTTTTATTGAAACATTCGGGAGTTCTTGCTCTTCTCGTGGCAGTCGGAGCCTCGGTCGGCCGAAACCGATGCCGAAGTGGGTTTGTGCGACGCACCTAGCACCACACACCCCGGCAGAACTATGATTGAAAATACTACCAATCAACCAGGTCAGTGACAGACCAACCTAAGAAAGCTCCATGGCGAAGCCAGGTCTGATTTCCCGGTTTCGGCTGTCCCACCCGTTCCAGGATTTCCACTGTGTGGCGGATTCGCCGCAGAGCCTCATGGAGCGGGTCTGGGAGAAGAGTAAAACACCAACGCGTGGGGACCTTGCCAACAAATGACTCCCCGACCTCGACCAGCATTACGTGTTATCGTGGTTGCACTTTGGACGGATTAGGCACAGCAGTATTGGAAAATACAGGGGTCATGCTGACTGGGCTACACCGATGAAGCGTCTGGGAGAGACCAAAGACACATGCTTGGGTTATCTCACTCTGATTGGGACCCCCTCTTGAGGCTCAACTCGGTGGTCCCGAGCGAGGGCTTGAAAGAATGGCATTGTGATTTGCGCAATTCAACCACAAATGCGCGGCGCGTGACTGCTGCGCAGCCCTTAGACCCAATCTGGAAATCGGCACCATGGCTGCCACCTACGAGTCAGCGTCGGCAGTCCCAGCCAGGCCAAAATACACGCGCGAGCAGTCGGTCGCCCAGTTCAACCCGAGTCAGTTGGATTTCCGCGCCGAGGCACGTTGTTCTGAGCAGCGCGACTCAATTCCGGTCCCTGCTTCCTTGACTCACCCGATGACGAGCCGGGTCTCACATCAGGCCAGGGCCTGCATGTAGGGCTGGCGAACGCAGCCTGGTGTAGAGGTTCCCACATTTTGCGTCTTCCCGACCGCTGCATGTTTCGGACACCCACGGGCGGCCCGAAACTAGAGCCGTAGGGAGCAAAAGACAAACGCCCATCAGGCATCAATATTAATGCCTACAGTCTTATATGACACTGCCGGCGGGCTCCGACATCGTTTGCGCGGCTGGTAAATATTACATCAAGTGTTCTGTATGATCTTCTTGGTGTCATGTGGCGTCACCCTCTTGAGGTGCGTGGTACTCGGCCGTTGATAGCTCCCATCATCTAAAAATGTCGCTGCCTGGCAGGGCCAGAAGCGCACCAAAAACATATTTTGCACGGATGTGGACTCCTCGGATTGAGCAGAGTAGCAAGTGCTTATGCTGAGAACAGATGGTTGAATTCTTAGTAATATCAGAGCAATGGATGCATCAGATTCTTTCCGTTCCGTACGGATGATCCAACCCCCTCGCCAATAGAGTTGAGTGAATACGTGTTATGTTCTAGACAAGGAGCTGCGTATAGAGTTGTTTATGTACCGAAAAGATGTTAGAGTTCCATGGTTCTCGGGACGCCTTCTGATTTTCCTTGCCATAAGCCCCCACAAAGTTCAGCGCCACTTCCACCATTTCATACAATTGCAACATTTTCATTTGAATCATCACCAAAAAAGGGATCCGAACCCCATTCAATACCCTAATGGCCGATTGAAGCAAGGTCTATGCCGTATGTATGACCCGAGATATCGAACCGAAGGGCTTCCTGACTGCACCAATCTTGCCTGAACAGGAGGTGTGATTCTCCATATTAAGAAAAGAATTTTAGCCATGCAACTACCTTTTAACTACAGAAGAGACAAAATAATGTCCATCTTTCGGGCTAGTGGGCGACCAAATAAAAGCACGGAAAATCTTCCCGTGCCAGGCGATGATGACGTCGTTTCCTATTATGTCGAGATAAATCCAAATATTTGAGGAAATAATGTAGTACTGAGGGATCGTATCGGATTTCTACCTACACCTATCGAATTCTACTAAATCGCCTGGCATATTGATGTGATAGCTAACCTTTGTTTTAAGTCTAATCAAAGACAGAAATGCGGCGCATGCTGAGACTTTTACTCCAATTCAAGTAATTTCTATTTTCCGGGTCAGCCATTGCTCCATTCAGTTTACTATGAAGCGTTTAATTGGGTCTGGCCCGCGCCATTTCTCGGGGCTGATCCAAATAATATGCTTTGTGGACCGCCCATTCCAACTCTATCTGCAAACATATCTACAATCTTTTCACTTGTTTCCTACCCCAATGTGATAAATATGCCATCCCTCGCACCCTCTAAACCACGTCGCGTGGTGAGCTTCGATAATATCAGTCCTACCGTACCGAGCCCTCAGCATTTTCTGGTTATTAATACCGTTATCCACGATGAAATCTATATTCGTATTTTGCATCGCGTTTGCAGCGCTCGCAACAGCAGCCCCAAAAGATGTGTCGGCATTGGGCGAACGACAATGCTTCTATGACGAAAATGGAAATCAGCATTGCAACAATGTACCAGTAAGTTGACTCCACGGTACAGGATGACAGATTCCAGGTTACTAAGGTAGGAACTGTTTTAGAAGTGTACAGTCACGCCGGATGGAGTCAAGACATGCGTAGTGAAATGATTGGAAAGGGATCATCTACACAAGATGGATGGACGGGCCATCTCATTCATCCATGTCTCCATGCTCAATGTATATAACCGCTTGGTCTTTTTGCAGAACATAAACAAATTGAGGATGATGTACAGCATTTTACGCGTAAATCAAACGTGTATTATGTCGGTGAACGTAGGAGTGTACTGCAGAACACCCGGGCAAGGCTGTATTGTATCCCTGCAGCTCAATTTGGGTTTGAAGATCTGCTGGAGAGCCAGTTAGATACTTATGCAGAGTTGTACTGTGTAGCAGCATTCTTTTCATTCGCACCCTAGCAGTTCTTTCGGCAACATCTCATACAAACACATCTTCAGGAAGCATTCAGGGCAAATGCCAAGCTCCCAGGAAAGTGGAGCCCGTTGTTTGGTGGAGCAAAAATGCAAAAGAATGAGGGACAAGAGATTTGAACTCTTAACCTTCAGGAAATTCCTGGACTGGAATCTGACGCGCTACCGTTGCGCCAGCCCCCCATTGCATGCCTGAAAGTGATGTTCAATCAGAATATCAAGGCACCGTCTCGTCATTAATAGGACAGGTTCTTGGCTACACCTCTATTCTCCCCCCAATTAATACTTTGGCAAAAAGACGAGTGTTGCCTTATTCAGAATTCTTTTTTTCCCTCACATTCTGCTTTTTCTTTTTAGTAGCTTCACTTGCACATGATCACATGCAATCATTTCCGGCTTCATCTTCACTGCAGCTCTCAGCTCGCGCCGTCATTCTTTTGTTCGACAAACGAAAAAGATGCAGTAATTTGGGAGATCAGAGTTTGACCCATCACAGGCTTTTGAATTATAATTTTCCAATTCAGTAATTCTCTTGCATTTGTAATTTGTAGAATATCTCGTGGTCAATTATGGAAGGCATGGCATCTCCTTCTCTCCTGCTTGAAGACTACACTGTAGAACCCTTTCTTCCTCACTATCAATCTGACCATCTCCAATTTCTTATTAACGACTGTGTCGTCTTCACTGCAAACTACAGGTGCAATCTGAGCGGCCGAGAAAGATGGTTGGTCAAATGGTGGATCCCTCACTGGGAAGTCCATAACTCAAGATCCTTGGCTGCAATAATTCGCCGCTTTCTATACACATCCAGTTCCAGTTTTACGATTTGTGTAGATGGCACATGGGACCACGGTTTTAAATGGTTGTTCTCCAAATTAGTGGCTAGTTGGATTTGATCACATTCAGCTTGGCTGAGCATGAATGTAAATAGGAACAAAACTAATCATATCAAACTTTGACAAATATCAAAAACCTAACTAACTGCTAAACTGCTATGTAGTTTGGCCTGAAATCATGCCGCATTAACTGTCTGGGAAAGCCACTAATATTAAACATACTGTTGTGTTTGTTAATACCAGGCATATCGAGGAATATGGAGGTGTTGGTTTCTTCACTAGGTATTTTGATAATAACAGAGATATCCTCAAACCGACCGTGGGCTCGCAGATCACAAATAGATATCTCAATGCGATTGTCGCCATCTTGAACAGGTCGATCATTGATCACGAAGGCAGCAGGACTTTGGCATGATGAGAGGAATTCTCCTAAGCCCTTTAACTCGGTTTCTCTACCACGGAGACGGCAACGGATACGACCATGAAGTTCAATCCAAGATCCTCGTGAATGGACTGCCTTCTTGTTGCGTTCAAAGTAAAATGAGCTGGCGACGAGGGAACATGCGATTTCATTTATCTCCGCTCTGCCATCAGCCCAGCCAGTCACATTATTGAATAGCGACTGCACCTTTGACGTATCGTCCATTCTTGGCGGCTCCTCACCGAGGTCTGGATTAATGCGGTATAGGCGATCTTTCCAGGACTTGTCTTGCCGCAGTGTCTTGGTGACGCTTTTCCAACGATCCTCTGAATCCAGATTTAGCTTTATTTGAGAGCTTATCATGTTGTAGATTGTCCATATGAAAGGTGGCTTTCGAAATTTAACACCTTCTTTTATGGATGACTTAAGTGAGTTGTTTTCTTTAGTATCCGAGTTGTGTGGGAGGCCTGTGCCGAGCGAGAGTACTATATCCGGGATGTTGTACTGGTCCTGGGCAATCGAAAGCCGGCGAGCTTCTTTTATGGCCAGATGTCACACTGCTTGGATTGGTCATATCGAGCTGTTGAATTGAGAATTGAAAGAGCCTTAATTTTTTAGGAAAGGAAGAGCTATTGTTGTGGGTTTTATTGCTTAGTAGAGTATTTCCTTGGTGTTGTGGTAGCTCTAGTTACTTAATTACTTATTAATCTTAATATATCTCTTATTTAATTGCTTGGTTATATAGGGTTATTGAATATTATAAATAGTTTTTTTTTTATATTAGTGAATTTATATAATAATAAATAAAATAATTGTTTAAAGTAAATATAAAATAAAGTTAAAGATAGTTTATAAATAAAATTAAGTTAAGAATTAGTTTTTATTTTATTCTTAGTACTTTATAAATAAATTCTCTTATTTTATTAGTAAATTAATTACTTTTTTACTTAAATAATTCTATTAATAATTCCTCTTTTTCTTTTTCTTTTTTACTTATATATATATATACTTATAATAGTATATTATTATTATTTCCTTTATTCTTAGAACTTTAAAATATTAAAAAATTATTTATTAATAATATATTAGTTTATTTGTACTTACTATATTATTACTAATAGTAATAATAACTCTATACTTTTTGTATTTTTTGTACTCTCTAGGGTTATTAATTTTCTTCTCTTTTCTAAGTATATAAGTTAATATTATAAGTTTTAAAATAAAGTATTTACTAATCTATAAGTATAGACTCTTTTGTCTAATACTCTTTATTATTATTTTTACTCTTTTACTATTACTATTACTAAGACTATTACTTTTAATATAATTTCTACTTTTACTTATATTCTTATTATACTTTTAAATATTAAAACCCTTTTTAACTTTTTTTATAAGAATTATTTATATTCTATTATTATTAGGAAGAGTAAGTTAGAGATATACTATTAGGTAGTTAGCTATTTTAAGTACTATATTACTTATAAGGCTAGTAATTATATTTATATTCTTTAGTATATAGTTTTGTTTTAGTCTATTTGTTACTTAGTAATTAATTAGTATATAGTTATTATATTCTCTTTCCTTTTACTTATTATTTTATCTAAGTTTTTGTTAATAATAAAGAATCTATAAGTTAATATTATAATCTCTATATTTTATATTATATTGATTATCTGTGTAGATAGTTAATCAGGTTAAGAAGTCTCTTTATTTTTATTTTGAGATATTAGAGGAGGAGGACTTTATTTTTAAGTAAAGTAATAGAGAGTTAGTTACTTAGGGAGTTATTAGTTATGAGATTATTATTAGAGGTACTAATAAATATTATACTAAAGTAATAGAGCTTTTTAATAAAATTATTAAGTATATATTAGAGTAAATTAGCTGGTTTTTAGTTTATAGAGTACTTAGTTTATTAAAAATAATTATTTTAATAAGTTATATAAATTAAATCTATATAGGTTTATATATTTTTAATTAAACTATGTTCTAGTTTGTTATTTTTCTGTTTTATTTAACTAAGGTCTATTATATTAAGTAATGCTCTAAAATGCTTAAAGTACTGATAAGATAGTGCTTTAGTGAGCTTATTAGTAAGTATTTACCCTATTTCTAGATAGGTTACTTTGAAAGAGTTTTTCTTATATTCCTACTATAATTATATATTTATTATATCTATATACTATAGATATATAATTATTCTATTACTCTTTTTAATAATAAAACAAATAGACTATATATTATTATAATATATATCCTAGTTAGTTTCTAAGTTAAAAGTGATTTCTTTGAATAAGTACTTAAGTTTTATTATCTCTTTTACTATATACTCTAAAGTAAGTAGTTCTACTTTAGTTATTAATATAATTATAATAGTTTAATAAGTAGTTTTCTATATAACTAGTCTATTAAATAGATTGATAATATAGCTTTATAAAGATTTCTAGGTCTTAGGATTATTAGTAAATAAAATATTATTAGTAATTACTATAACTTATAATTCAGTGTTCTATTTATACTAAATAGTAAAGTTTTATATAATAAATAAATATTAAAGAACTTAGTCTATAGTTTTATAATACTCCTAACTTAGGTTTATAAAGAAATAGGATAAAGATAATATTATAAATATAATATCTAGCTTAATTATAATTACTATATATAATAAAGAACTTATTTTCTCTTAATATAATTTTATTTTAAGTATAATTATTTAGTTTACTTATTTAAATAATTTTATTATAGGAATTAATATTATTAGATAAGTATTTATAATATTTAAACCAAATTTTATTATTATTTTCTTAATATATATATTATAAGATAGATAAATCTTATATTTAATATAATCCTTAACTATTTTAATATTTAGAAACTATTATATATTACTCTTATTAGTTATTTTATATATTTCTTTAATATCTTAAATGATTTTTAGAGTAGTTTTTATATTGTTCTTATAATATAGGACTAATATATTATCTATAAAGAATATAATAAA
>KV875321.1:10820-28575 GCA_001879505.1 Calonectria pseudoreteaudii
TATATAAAATATTTAAAATACTTAACTTTATAATTAAAATTAAAAATCTTAATTTATTTTATTAATTAAAATTTATTAAATTTAAATTTTTAAAATTAAAATTTAATAACTTTAATAATAAAAATAAAATTTTTATTAAAAAATAAAAGTAAATTATATAGAAAATAAAATATAAAGTAACTTATATAGTAAGTAATCTCAAAGATCTAACAAGAGATAAATAGTAATTTATTTGAAAAATCATTAAGCTAGAACATAATAAATAGATAGCAGCAATTAGGAGGAAGATCGACAAGATCACCGAAATCGACAAACAAGAAGAGGCCTAGGGTTGAGGGCTTAATAGGGGCAAGAGATGCCAGGTGAAAGCACTGGTTAGGAGACATCTTAAAAAGTAATGAGCTAGCTCAAACAACCAATAAAATAGGCATTCATTACAACTGTGTTTTTCGTGTTACAATTAGTGGTCTTTCTGTATAATATATTATTCGGAGTGCTTGCTTGCCGGTTGATCATATGTAGTGATGTCTTATGCCTGATCAAATCTTCGCTGAGTGGCATGAGCTTGAAGTATTTTGGCTTTGGCGGCGGAATCATCCGCTTTGGCGCAAGCGGCGTGTCATGAAATCCGGACAATTGACCGTTAATTGCTTCCCCCGATATAGATACCACGATGCAGAGGCCAGAAAATGTACCCGGTCGGTCGATAATCTTGACGGGTCTCGCGGTTGAAGGTCCATGCTGTAGTGGATGGTGGGATTCCCAGGGTGAATTAGATTTGGCGCGGAAGTTCTGATGAGTGACTGATGAGTGGATGCTCGGCTTTTGATTCAACGCACGTGGCTCCGATTTCAGGACACCGACTATTAATTTGATAAAATTCTATTTTGATCCAAGCATGTGGTCGTGTGATCTCTCAAGAGTGTTTTCTGGGGCTTCTGGGACCTGGCTACCCTGCTCCTTGAAACGGCGTTGGGCATCCTGTCCGGCTTCCTGGATAGCTGGTACCCTTGCTGCAGGAAACGTGGAACATTCCGGGATTGTATGGGAGCAAATAACGGGGCAAGGGTCCTCCCTACTACGGCTCATCACTTTTGTGCCTGCAGCAATCCTGAAGGTGACATTTGCGATTACGGGGACGTTTGGCAGAATTTGATTCGGCCGATATGGGCTCCATCGATTTTACAAATCTACATACAAGGACTGTAAGGAAGACAATCTACAATCATCTGCTGAGAAGGGTAGTAGGGATGTCCGCAAGATTCGAGGCCAGGGCTCCGATGAAAGCAGCCCCGTTGGCACTGGCCACAGTGAGGCCACCACAACCACGGCTGGTGCCAAACCACGTGAGAGTCATTATTAGGATCTCGAACTCATCTAAAACAAGAAGCGAATTCTCAAACGCAACGCGGTTAGCAACTAGCACCGCTAAAGCTGTTCCTATCGTCGAACCTGCAAAAATAGACCAAAAGCAGGATGATGGTGACTGGGCAATGCCTTCCTGGTACCAATTCAAGAAGAGAGACTTCCAGCTAACAAAAAAGGCGTACCTTGCAGCCGGGTGACAACGTGTGCGGTAACAAACCTGGGATGTAGCATTTTCGGACTGTACAATGGCGTGGAGAAGTGCGCATTTCACGATCTACGGGATGTAAGCAACCCACCTCAGCTGAGCTAAGAAGTAGTTGAAAGAGAGGGCGAGAAGGGAGTCTAGGATGCATGCCACACCGGACGGCTGAACGCCAAAGATCGCTCATTTCTTGGCCTCGCCATTTGAATGTGATGCAGGTTTTGTAGTCTTGGCAACCCCTGGCCCGCTCAGCCCGCCACATTCTTGACCTCGTCTATGAGGCACATTTAAACGAGGTTAGCGGGCAAGACGAGGCTGGGCGGTTCGTGCTAGCTCTAAAATAGAGTAGCAAGCAAAAGCAGCGCGCTTCGGGCCGCTACCAAGGATGTGGCACTAAACTAATGGTTCTGGCTCAGCTGAATATGGTCAGTGCGATCCCGAATTGGTTCATTCGGCATTAGAATATACATTTGCAATGTGATGAATGTGATGAGCAGCAGCCACATGCATGAATTCATACACCTTTGGCCTGCAGGTTGCCGAGACCGTAAAACTAGTGAAGGCTGAAATTTCTAGGTCGCAGGGGTGGGGACAATAGCAGTCATTCTGTGTATCCCGTTTACCGCGCATCAGTTGATTCAGTCAGTGTCGGGTGGTTAATCCCTAAATAAAAATTTACATAATAGCCCCGATGCGAGATAGGGAGTGCAGCATTAGCCTGAATAATGCATGGATGTAATTGGGCTCTATTGAGCATGAACTGTGCCATTGACTCCCAACCCTTGTACCCTATTCCGTGATGATGAGATGTGGCTCACTAGTATTCAATAGTGCCTTGCGCCAAAGACAAACCGGGCATTGTTGCCGAGAAATTGGCGAAAGTGAAGAGAATTCCTGGAATGCCCGGAGGACTCCGTCCCACACCCACTGAGGTAATTACCTTGATACAGGACTTCATGACATTATAAGAACGGGGGTTCTCTCTGGGATGAGGTACTAGAAATACGAACTCAGAAACTCGGAAACTTCCAAATTATTTATCCATACTTTGCCTCTTCAGGATATCAGACCGTTGCAATGGGTCAATCAATCTCAAGCACCATCAAGGATATTGATGGAGGTGATGATGCTGCCAAGGAGATGAAGGATACCTTGGAGGCGTTATATGAGCTCGGAAAGTCTCGAAACGAGGCAGCTGTCAACCAGGCTACGTCTGAAAACTTCAAAAAACGCATCTCAGCCAATCAAATCTTGCTTCAGAAACAGTCTATTGTTGTCAACGCGTCAAAAAACACTGATGGTATCACGGACGGTATCAAAAGCTCTATCGGAAAACTTCTACAGGGGCAAATCCTGGATGGGTGAGTGTGATTTTACTTCGCAATAAGAAAGTCTATTATTGTTGTGCGTTGTATAATACTTGATGAAACACAAGCTCATATTTCTAAATAGTGTTGTAGACATTATCCACGAGGCACTCAAAGTCGTGCTCGGAGAGTCATCCGGCCGGATCTCACAGAGTTACACGTATGCTATAATTGCTACCTCACTTGGTGCACTTTTACGAATTGACATTGATGTTTATTCATTCGCAATCAAATCCGAAGGCTTGCAATCCAAGGCCAGTGACATGACGGCCATCACGTCGATCGTCTCCTCAGTCAAGATTGACGAATTGACTCTGAACGATCTCCGTGGCATAGTGTCAATGTCCTTTGGAGGTTCCTCAATCGAGGATCAGAAAGCTATTTACGAAGTCATCCGTGAAGCCTATGTCGAGAACAAGAAGAACATGAAAAACAAGGAGACCGGCACAGAGGCTCTCTCAGATGAAGCTCAAGATCGCGTCAGAGCGAGATTCGTCCCCAGCAAGTATGAAGCGAGGATGAATGATCGAGCGGCATCGAATAATGGACACGGGTCACCACTGATCGAAAATGGGGCTTTGACGAAAAGTAAGGTTGGACGCTCAGACCTTGAAGAGTTTTTCCAAACCCATAATAACTCTGTTCTGGCCAACAAATTCTCAAACGTCAGTCTGGATGGCAAGGATGCCCAGTCGCCTGGAAGCAAACTCGAATACATGACTGAAGTTTTCATTTGGGTAAAATTGACTGATCAGGTGGAAGATGAGTGGTTGAATCAACTCACAGCAACACTTGCAGGCTTCAACGTCAACGGCATGTTCCAATTTGGCCAGTTGACTGGTGGGAGATCGGGCTCTGCCATAGTGTTCCAATGCCAATGTAATGGCGAGGAAGGCGGCTTCGATCTTGCGTTGAGGTACATCAATGAAACAGTACTTCCCACCATGAAAACCTGGCCGCACTTGAGTCGGCGTATCAACAATACAGCCCTGCAGTACACGCACCCTTCAGAGGACGAGAATGGCTTGGTTACCCTGGTTACCTTCTATCAAAACAATGTCATCAATCAGACTGCTACTGAAATTACTTTCTTCCAAGCTAAGACTATGAACGCAATGGGGACTATCGGTGCCTATAACAAAGATGGTTTTATGATCAATGGCACGGTTCACCACATCTCCGCCAATACTAAGAAAAGCGAAGGAAAGGAAAGAAAGGAAGGAGAGCCTGAGCCTGAGCCTGAGACAGAAAAATGGGTCACGTATCAGAAGGTTGCTCAGGATGCTATTCCTCACGTCTCTATCAGCGTGTCCGATTTGCCTGAAGGAGGCTACAGGCTCACAATGTACAGCGAAAAAGCCCACACAGCCGTTTACATCGACTATAACAAGAAGTGGACGAACTGAGCCACCTGAGTATCCTTTGCTTTGAGAGGGGGAGAGGCAAGGGGCACATCAGCGTCTCACTGGAGGGCCATAGGGCCGAGTTAAAGGGGTTTGACCACTGCGCATGTTATATCACTTGGATAGCTGTGTCAATAGGTGCAAGTGATAGTAGAAATAGAAGCTCTTGATTTTTCAACTATGGAAGGGATCTATCTAGGTCTCTTATAGCTGCCGTTGCTGCTAGCTGTTGGAGGCTGCGGTCGAACGGAGCCGGAGGCTTCGGGGTCTTTAGGTTCAACCAACATGACTCGCACAACACAACCTCGATCGTCAATTGGCTGTGCCCGGCAGGGCCTGTGGTCAATAGATGCAGAACTCGCTGGTGTGTGTTGGTTAGTATGGTGTTTCGGGGTTAACTGCGGCCGCAACTATCTTCCTTTTACCCGTTATCCAGGTAACAGCTATTGTATGCATCTGACCTGTGTTGTGACCGTCGGTTGAAGGGATCGAGACCACCTGTGAGTGTGACATGTTATTAGGATGGGACCATTCGGCACGTTTACACTCTCTCTTGTGAATTCAATCATCCCAAAGATGATTCAACTGTTTTCAATTCATCTATTGCGTGGGTTCCTGCTTGACTTCTCCGTGTGCACCTCTGATGAAATATACGGAATGCCCCTCAGGGACTGTCACCCACCCCCCCTCCTTTGGCATGCCAACCCACACGCCTCCCGCTTTCTTCCGCTGAAACGCTCGATCACAATTGTGCCAGTGAATCTTTTGGCCGGTGCCTAGAATTGCCCCTTCATTCTCTTCACTGGCGGCCGCGTGAAAGGCCGCTTCGTCAAATGCGTGAACCTCCTTCAATCTCGTCAGCTAAATCCGAAGCACTTCGTGATGAGCGAGCAGTACCATGATTAATAGAGGCAGAAATAGTTATTAACAGCGTAGCTTATATTTTGAGTGCAACTGATGTCGCTCTCGGGTTGTGCTGCGGGCTGCATGGACTGTGATGCACCTTGTCGGTTTCACTCGATTTTCATAAAATTGCCTTGATAAAAATGACGTGTGACCCACAACTTGCTACCCTGCACCAATAAAAATGGCGCTGGGCATCTTGAGGAACATTGTAGACATGCATGCACACGATGAATAAATTGGGGGAAAAAATAATGAAGAGTCTCTAATTGTAAACAAAAAATATTATTCTTGGTTTTGTTTTGTTACCTATTATGTTGTTCTCGACTCCTGTCGAGTATAGCTATGTCAATGTTTTGTACATCGGACCCTCATCAAGAGGGAGTAGACGCTAATTTGGTTTCACGACAAAGCCTATCCCCTCCTGACTACCCTGCTACCGGTAGTTATTACTGTGAACATTTTCATGGTGTAAAATTTGACTTTTTCAGTCAGATTGTTTTACTTCACCATGGCTTAAACCATGTCGCAGAAGCCCCCTTTACTCCTTCATCTCACGGGGCGGGTTGCCAAATTCGGCCCCAAAAACGTCGTCTGTGTGCTTTTCATCGATCCAAGCAAAGAAGCCTTCCTCGAGGTGCCTTGGCTGAGCCTCTCTTGCTTCCTGGGCAGTAGTAACCAGTACTGATAGCACCCTAGCATTGTTCCAGCGCAGAACCTCGGCGTCGAGTCTCAACTTTCGGCTCAGCAGTTCCGTCACCGTTTCGCTATCAGCCATTTTTTCAAAGAGGTCAGCCTTTTCGTCCCCGGAAAGTGTTTTCAGGTTGGCCACTTTGCCGAGTTCATTTTTCTTTTCTAGTTCAGTCAGTCTGCCAAGTTCATTCATCTTTCCAAGCACAGTTGCTTTTTCGAAGTCGCTCAGCACGAGGTCGTCCAGGAGTTTCTCGAGCTCAGTCACGCTCTTGCCGTCGTTCTTCTTCTTGTTGCCTCCTTCCACCTTTCTTTTCTTAGTCGTTTCGACGGCTTTGTACAACGACCTTGGAGTGATTGTATCCAATGCCTCATTCAGCTTTTCTCCGTACAGCGTCGACTTTCCAGTTTTAAGCTAGCGCATTGTCAATAATCTGCGATTGCATTCTGCCAAATAGGGCTAAACAAACCTGAACAAAGCACAGTATCAAATCGTCGAGATTTCGCCGACGGCTCCTTGAATTTCCGTCTCTCTTCTCGAGGACCATGATGATATCTGGCCCGACCTGTTCATCTGGCAACAGGAAGCTGTAGCTTTGCGCTTCACCACGTCGAATACTCGCCAGCCACTTCCACGGCTGCGTTACGTTCCCAGTCTTGCCATTGATACTCGTATTTGTTGCGGTCGCAGGCTTGTAACTGATCTTTTTTCCTTCAAGGAGAAAGTATTTCGAAACGTCCCCAAGGGATTCGCCTTTGCAGTTTGTCGCCCCACCAAAGATACCCAAAAGCTTCTTTCTATAGGATTCGTCATGACCTTGGAGACTATCGGTATCTTCTCGGCAGCGTAGGCGCTTTCTTAGCTCCTGATCTGTGTAAGCTTGACATTATTTTGGGCCAATAAAATGGGGTGGTTGCCTTACCCATATCAATTGTCTTTCCGCCTTCGTACCAAAGCCGCCATCGTCATCTTGTAAGAAGTTGAGCATTTGATGCAATTTCCTTCCAATTATATCGTTTTCGCCATCCCCAAGCGCTTCGATTATGGCGTCTACTGCGATCCGTTCAGATAACTTTGCCTTCAGAGACAGATCAGACTGCTTATCTACTAATGCAAAGCCCAGTTCGACAAGGGTCAGCCTCTCAGCATTTTCAAAAATGTAAGATTGATCCAGAATATGACTCCAGATTGCAGCGGTAGGTAGAATGTCGTTGATCAGGTGTAGGCTTGACGGGTCGTTCCTCTGTTGAATCTTTCGAAGGTGCGATTTCAAGCCCTGTTTTGCCTCCTTGTACGCTCTATCTGCAGCCTCAACAACAAGACCTCCCGACAAGCCCCCATGGTTCTCAAGCTGTTTCCTGAGATGTGAGATGTAGATGACAGACCATCTGTACCGGCCATAGAACCGACCACTCTCGCCCATAACCAAAGGTAACAGAGATTTATCTATCCTTGAGTAGAGCTCGGGATCTCTTTGCTGGAGCAGATTTGTAAATTCGGATTGCTTTCGTATCGTAGGCAAATGTAGGAATTGGTTTGTCTCTCGTCCAACTGGGTAATCTTTCACGGCCTTGGATACTGACTCAATGTTCATCGAAGTACTGGCGACTATGAGCAATGTATCTCCCGAGTCAGTCATTGCATCAATCATGCCAACCAGTAGGTTGACGGTAGCCTTTGCTGACTTGACGAAAACCTGAATGTCGGCTTGAGCCTCGTCAATGCAAATATTCATGACAGGGTCCAGGCCGATTCTCGTCTCAAATTGACCCCGGGTATCAAAATATTTCTGGAAACGGTGCCACTTGTGCAAGTGATACGAATGTGGCATAGATGCTAAAAGCTGGAAGACATCATCGAATGCATCAATCTTGGAGCAATTAGTTTGAAAGCGAAACCATCTTGAGGGTAACCCATCGGTCTGCATGAGGCTAGCATCGCCCAACTTGTCCAAAAAGTCATCGAGAAGTAATCTTCGAGCAGCCTTTATGCGAACAAATGGCAAGACATCAAACGCAGCGCCGTCCGTGAGAGCCTTGGTGTGAAGCAAGGGCATTTCGGCATCCAGCATACATCGCAACGTCCATGTATCTTTGGATCCATGAAGGAAATCGTTGGGCTCTGATCGGCGGGTCTCATAAGGGCTTGTATCAGACTGAGGATGTATATTCCCCGCAAGGATGTAATATCCAAACTCTTGGTTGAGGAGATCGGAGATCGCTTTTGTTTTGCCGGTACCCGATGTCGCAAAAATAACGGTCACATTTTCTACATCCCTGGGTCTATTGATGAGACTTTGCTTATTTGCAGGTTGCCGATGAATGCAGAGCGGCTCTGACAGGTCTTTGACGCGTGCTGGCGTTAGGTATGAAAGGCATGTGTCAATTCCCTTTGCCATAATCTGCGCCAGCCCATGAAGCGCGGGGTAGACAAGCCAGGAATAGTCTTGCTGATTTGAGAGATGCATGTCCAACTTCGGGATCAAGGATGTCGGTGGTTCATGTTGGTAGATCTGCCGAGACTGAAGATGATTGAAAAAGTCTCTATATATCAGGCTCAAATATTCATAAACTCCGTTAAAGTCACGATTTGGAAGCAGGACACGGTGAAATTCATTCTCCATCAACTTTGAACGATGGATTTGATGATATACATATACCCTGTCGGGTGGAATCTCACCAGATAATCTGGATTCGATCGCGGCTTTTTGGGCTTCGAGCGGTGACGAGCCTATGCTGCAGTGATGTTGAGATGTGAGTAACGTGTATGGATTTGGTATTTCGCTGCAACCCACTCTTTCAAGTCTTCTAATTCAGAGAAATCTCTAGTCCGTCGCCGAAGGTCAAAAGGTTTGTCACAATATAGCTCAGCAATCAAGTTGGGATAGTGCCGCATGACATGTGAGAGATAAATTCGATCCCCTGGGACATATATTAGTATTGAACTACCATCTGAAGATGGGAAGTAAATACCATCTCGAAAATGAGCGTGGTGGTACACAAATCTGAGCTTTGGATTATAATCATACTCGACATCAACGGCAACTCCGCAGCGTGTGAAGAATTCCTGTTCGCATACAGCAATGATTTGCTGTTCATATGGAGTGTTTGAAGTCATTAGATAAAGAGGTGAGTAGCAAAGACTCAACTAAGTCTATGACTTTGCAATATGGTGCCGAAATGTGATGTTTGATTCAGGAAAATCGAAAAACAGTCCAATCTGAACAGTCTGTTGGGCCATTGCCAAGTGAAAATTGGCGGCCCTGTCAGAGGTGCAGCAGAAACCATTTGTTGGCCGAGGCTGAGTGATATATTTAGGCTGCCATTTATCCAGATGGATGGTGCGGTGCTAGCAATGCGCATGCCTACTTGAGGTAATGATAACACTCGGCTTAGCATTATCAAGCCAATAAAATGCGCACAAGTTTGGTCAGCTTACGCAGACAAGTGGCGCTGTTTCTTGTCATTAGCCGATAGCTACGCTGCCCCTTGGCCGGCTTTGGAAGCATGTGTAGGCGCGCGTTGGTTAGCAAGCAGTGCATCGTGTCAATGCCAGAGATGATTGAATATGGGAGCGGTGAAAGGCGTAGTAAACTATTCCTCGAGCGCGGGGAACCTATAGCCCGATCAGAGGTGCGTAGCCACTCATTAAATATTCACTCAATGCTTTATTGTCTTCATGATGAATGGCATATTCAAGATTGACTCATGCAATGCCCTGAATGCATAGGGTCTAGAGTCGGATTCTAGCGCTGACAATAACTATATGTAGAATACTTGACTTTCATCATCAACCTACGGGCCTAGAGTCATGCATCGACCTCATCAGCTCCCGAGTACCCTTTTTGGGTCTGATCCTTGGGTCAACTGAATCGGATTTTGCTTGAATATTCTCTTCAAAAATCACCCACCGACCATCAAAGATTGTCTCTGCAACCACGACATCGCCGAATATCCGCTTCCTTGCTAGGGTTTCCTCCTCAGCCAGGCTTTGCATCCACACCCACCAAAAAGTATCATCCAGATTGATTTGGTCATACCCTACACACTTTGCGAAACCTACCGATCCCATACTGGATTTTTCATCGCTTGAGTGATCGGTATCAATAATGGAAAGGCGTGAAAACATAGCCTCCTTGACTCGGTCCCAAGAAGGAACGTCAGGTTTCTGACTATTGCTAATGGCTTTCAAGACCCGTCCACACTCATCACTGAGCCACTGACTTGGGCTGTTCTGACCAGCGAGCCCCTGAAAAACTGGACTGGGGCTGATGTAGAAGGCATCTGGTGTAGAAATGACGTGCTGCAAGATATCAATCGATGTTGATGCAGGTCTATCAACAGTGATGAGGGCTTTTGGTACTAATTCCCGCATATATGACTTGAAATAAGGTGGATATTCGTGAGCGCTCATCAGGTTCTGCAGGGCTAACGAGCTTGTAGGAATGTAGCCATTCAACTGGTCAATGTTCTGAGCTCGCAAAAAGGCGAAGAACATATGACTCGTTGCATCTGCAGCACTGTACCACCATCAGCTATACGACCAAACTTTTGTGGAAAGGCATGTCTCTGTAACTTACGCTAGCCAAGATTTATAACCCTTATCGAAGCCGCCGCTCGTTGCGTCCGGCTCAAAAGCCCACCAACCAGCCATTCGCGCTAGTTTCAGTCCCGAAAGGCCATTAACCTTCGCATGAGCGGCGGTGGCGGATAGCAGGTCAAAGAAGTGGAAGATGATGCTCCTCCTAGCGATGTTTTTAACAAAAAGTACAATGAATTCTACAAACGATCTCGTTGCCATATGTAATTCTGCGACATATCAGCGTTTCACTTTCTTCATGCTATCCCCTGGCTGCAGCACGCGTACCCTTTTCTAGCGCTCTGAATCGCTCAAACATTTCCCAGCCAACAACGCCGCCTGGAATTCGGGCCCAGCACCACCTCAAAGTGGCGGCAACGGCCTAGGACATCAAGTTAGCTTTCCGACGAAGGCCCACTTCAATTGGGGCGTGAAAGGAAGTACCAAAGGGTTCAAGGACTGCAGGTGGCGACGTAGGCTGGTGTCACGCAAGGCTGGTTCAGAAAAGTAGTAACCTACTACCTGGCGCACGTCTCGGGACGCTGTATACCCTTGCCGATATGGTAGCAGGAAAAATGGCTTGTCCAACGCTTGGCAGAATAGACCGTCAGCTCATTGCGCATATGGCAAGAAAAATTGTGGTGGATCGGGTGCTTGTTTTTGTCCTACCTCGCTCCTTCAAGTAAACGGTGCATATTTGGATCAATTCTGCGATCTCCTCAGGATTTACCTGGACCATATCGTCTGTGTTTGATCGAAATGTCATCATCTTTGACAAGTTGGCATCTGATATTGTGCCGATGCGTTGCAAAAATTGAAACGCCGAGCTCGCACCTCTCTCAGGAGTTCTTGTGTTGGCCACGGGGAGGGTCACAAGAACGGAAGTATTTCGAGTATGGCGGGAGCTCTGTGGTTCCTCTTGGCGGTATTCCTTCGGTCTAAGTTGACTTTTCGGCAGACCTGAAGACCTAGATCTAGATGCTTCACGACCATGAGTCGTTTGTAGCCGCTCGTGGCGGATTCGACCATTTTGTACTTTTTTGGGATCCCCATCCCGACGCACAAGTTTGGTAGGTCGTTTTGGTAAACCTCTAGGCAAGGGCTGAAGGGAGGTTTGCATATGTGACGTAACTTCAATTTGCATCGGATTCGCATCAAGGTCGCTGCCTTCGGGGTGTTGCTTTGGTTGGTTGGATCTAGGACCTTTGGGTTGACGACTCTCAAGCACACGTCTCGATTGCGACGCATTAAGAAACTTCTTTAGAGCCCTACCCGGCGTGTCAACTGTCGTACTGCCGCCACTTTGGTTAGAAATGACAGTCACAGTATCGCTAGCGTGGGAGACCGCGGAGCTATGATTGTTTAGAATGCCCCCGTCCGCTTGGTCGAGGCCATCAGTTGCTTTGCCCTTTCCAGGATCGAAGGAAGACGTCTTTGACTGCCTTGTGGAAGCATTAATCAAATTTATATCTGGCAGTGTCTCTTCACACAATGGCCAGTTGCCAATCGTTTCAGACAATGACCGGTTGTGCATCGTCTCGGACAATGGCCAGTTTTCAATCGCTTCAGACAATGGCCAGTTTGAAATAGTAGCAGATGTGTTCGTAGGAGTCAATAACAGCTCTGCAGTGGGTGGTCTGGGAAGGGTTTCTAGCTGGTCTAATGTTGACCATTGTGCTGACTCGATTGTCATTATATCGCCTGTCTGAAAATCGCCAGCCAAGGACGATTGGAGTGGAATAGATGAGGTGTCCACAAACCTTTTATTCGCAGTTAGTCAATTTCAAATTGTTTTTTGCAAAGAATCAAGAACCTACATATTGCTTTGAGGCGAACTAGCGCGTGATGAGGGCCGCGAACCCTTCAACCATGGATGAGACACAACCTCGCTCGCCTTGAGTCGTCTTGATGGCGATGGGCCCATGGCCTTTATGATAAATTCATAGCACTCTCCTTCGACATCTAGGCCATCAAGAATGTTCCGAGGAAACGGGGTTTCGTGAACGACATAGTCAAAGAGGTCACGATGGTCCGGAAATGTCGGCCGTTGTGTGAGCATACGAACCGTCATCTCGCCAAGGGCCCAAATATCAACACTGGCAGTGTAATAAGGCCTTTTGTTTTCGCTAGTTCTTGGTTCTGATATGGGAAATATGCCAATTAGTTCGGGAGCAAGGTAACCTTGTGTTCCAACCAGGGTGTGGAGTGCCGATCCAACATTTGCCCGTTTACTGATGCCAAAGTCGCCTATCTTGACCCACCAGTCTGGTTGTTTTCGTACAACCAAGATATTCTGGTATAAGTGCATTAGTTCACTGCACATGATGGTAATCAAGTGTGACTTACGGCAGGTTTGAGGTCGCGGTGGGCAAACTTGTTCTCGTGCATAAAGAGGAGACCCTCGGCAATCTGCGCGGTGATTTCTTTAGTAGTAGACTCGGGAAAAGGCTTGACGAGGTGTTTTTGAAGATCGCCATGCTCCAAGTACTCCATGGCGATAAAGACAGCAGAATGGCTCTCATACCAGCCATACGACTGAACAAAACAGTGAACATACTTGAGAGAGAAATAGTCAGATAAGGATCGCGAAGTAAAAAGATGCACAAATGTACATTATCGTGCGAAAACTTAGCTATGGCTTCTAGTTCGCGCCCATAGTCAACCGACGATGACTGGCATCGGTCTTTTGTTAGTTCCTTGAGAGCACGCAGCTGGCCGCTCTTGGGACCGGCTTCGCATGTCTCGAGCCACACGCGGCCAAAGGTGCCGTTGCCCAGCTCGCGTCCTCGTCGCCATGTCTCTTCTATGCGTGTCCTCCTCTGGCGGGACTCTGGGGTTGACACGTAGTAGCTGTGGTGGGTGAGGCCTGCCGTGACGGTGGTGCGGAGCTGCGAGTCCCGGACGAGATCCGACATGCCGGCCGGTGGGGTCGACATTTCGCCCAGGCTTCAGCGCTTGCCAGGGTGTTGGAAGGAGAGAGGATGCACACCTCACACTGTCAAGTCCAATTTGACAGAGGGTAGCATCTTGCAGGAACCAAACACCCCCAATTGCAGAGTTGGCTTGAAAAACGGGCTGGACAAGTGCGGCTGAGATTGGACTTGACCGTTTTGGGCGGTGAGCACTTCGGTGCTACAATTTCAGACGCATCATGCCCGGATCTTCAGTAAGATAGCTTCAAACAGAGTCCTCTTGATCAATTTCCGAGAGCATTTGCGAAAACAGTTTTTGATACAACCACTTGAAGCAAGCTAATGGCATCCTCAACCGTAAACTCTGGGAACGGATATTACGTCATCATGGAGCCCCCCACAAGTCTAAAGGTCACGTGTCTTGATCTCAGGCAGTCCATTCTGGGAGTCAACAATCTATGTTTTGGGTTGATATAGTCAGTTTGAGAGGCCGAGATAGACAGTTTTGGGTTACAATGAAAATTCCATAGGCCAAGGGAATCTTCAATCAATCGTCATTGGAGAGGAGTGAATTTTTAAGATATTAATTACCAAGACTCAACGCATATGGTCCCAGCATACCCAAATTGGCTGGCACCAATCGGGATCAGTCCTAGAATTATGACCAAATATCTGTATGTCATCAGAGGAGAATTCTTGAAGGATTGGGCAGTTCATTACAGATGCATCATTGTGGGGTATTATGACCCCTCTTATCGCTTTTTTGATAAGATGTGTTATTTGCACGAACAAGAATTCATACTTACACGAATAGTGTAACGGTCTGGTCCCAAGCCCTGCTGTCAAAGACAAAGGTGGGGCTCAGGGAAGCCTGTAGCTCGAGGTGAATAACAGAGTCTTATGACCTAGGCAATAGAAGCTATGAGGAGCTGCTTCTATAGGCTAGATGATAAGATTATATTATTTTAATTGTCGGGTAGATATTGTAAGTTAGACTAGGTATATTAGGTTTAAGTAATATAAGAGATAATAAATAGAGAATATTATATTTAGTAATAGATTAATTAATTAAGTAAATAATTAAAAGTAATTAAGTTATATTAAAAGTTAAGTTATATTTTTAGTAATTATAATTTTTAAAAAGTTTAAATATATAGATTTTATTAGAATAATATTAAAAGTAAAAGTAAGAGTTTTTTAGACTTAGTAATTATAGTAATTATAATAATTATTTTAGTATTAAGTAATAATTATAATTATAACTATTTTAATTAGTAGGTTATATAATATAGATATTTATAACTAATTCTGTGTTAATATTAGTAAATTAGCTTCTGAGTAGATTAGCTTTAGACTAGATTATAATATAATATTTTTTTTTTAAAAGACTTATTCTTAAAGCTAGTATTTCTTTATATAGATTAATATATTTTACTTTTTCTCTTTTTTCTTTTATATTAATATTATACTTAGTAAATTTACTTTTTATTATAAGAAACTTATAATTATAGTTACTAAAGAGAACTATCTTAGTATACTGTATACTTAGTATTTTACTAAAGGTTTAATATATATTATCTAGCTAAGCTATTTTACTAAGTATAGTAAGTATATTTCTTTTAGATATAATTATAATAGAACTTATATCTCTAATATTATTTATATATAAAAAATTCTTCTTTTAGGTAATAGGTTATTTTAGGTATTAATACTTTTTATAGTAAATTAAGATATTAAAACTTAAGATAAATTAAAGTAAATAGAGTAAGAAACTAAGGAAGTTATATTAGAGGTATAGGCTAAGCTAAATAAGGTAATTACTTACTTAACTTAGTTATAGAAGTAAAAGTAATTATTAAAAGAAAAAAGGTTAATTCTTTTTAGTTATATTTTAGTTAAATTAAAAGAGATAAAATAGGAAGAAGTTATAGTTATTATTAGTAATGAGCTTTCTTTTTTTTATAAAGGAAGTCTTTTAGTTTCTTTAAATAATATATAAAATTCTTTAGTAGTTCTTATATTTTTTTGTTATATCTTATTTATTTAATATAGTAGTAGATTCTTTTATTTATTAGACTTTTTTCTAAGATCTTCTCTATAGTATATTCCTTTTATAGTTTAATTATTAGTTTAATATAAGAATTAATATTAATTAAAATTATATTTATTATTAGTTCAAGAAAAA
Organism: Calonectria pseudoreteaudii; assembly: GCA_001879505.1. NCBI lineage: Eukaryota > Fungi > Ascomycota > Sordariomycetes > Hypocreales > Nectriaceae > Calonectria > Calonectria pseudoreteaudii. The sequence continues at coordinate 26,430 of KV875321.1, forward strand.
AAATATAAAAGATTAAATAAATCTTAATATCTACTAAAAGGTTAAGTTTATAGTTATTTATTAAGATTTTCTTTTTAATAGAATAAGGGTTAAGATATTTAAAGTTAAGTTTTTTATTTTATTATTTTGTAATAATATTTTTAGTAGTTAAGAGGATTATATTTTTCTCTTTAAAAGATAGTCCTTTTATCTATTTAAAGTTATAGTATTTTTTTATTTATATACAAATAAACTTAAGTTTTGTTTTTATTTCAGTGTATAGTTACTTTATCTGATTAGATTATAGTATTACTTTGATATTAAGTAATCTATCTTTCTTAGTATAAAATATATTAAGAGTAAAGTTAAAGTTAGTAAATATAGAAGTAGTTTTAATATTTATTTAGTATAATATATTAAGAGTTAGCTAAGTAATAAGAAGTTTCTTAATTTAGTTAGTTTATTTATAATTAATATAATACTATAAATAATATTTAATCTCCTAGTTCTATCTCTCTATTTATCTATTAACCTAGGGTCAGAAGGTAGTAGTTAACTTATAATATAATTCTATTAAAGCTATTAATCTTTACTAGAATTTAGATATAAATAGCTATCTATAATCAAAGATAATCTCTTCTAGAAGCTTATAAATTATAATAATATATCTAAAGAAGAGATATATAAACTATTCTTTATTTGTTGCCTTTTTATAAGAGATATAGTAAGTAAATTTAGTAAAATAGTTAATAATAATGAAAATAGTATTATAGTACTTACTTATAATAAGATCTATAGATAATAGTAAATTAGTAATAAAATCTATAGTAATTGATTCTTAGAGTTTTGAAGTAATTAGAATAGGTTATAGTTTACTATATAATTTATATTATAGTGATTTTGTCTGTTAGTAAAGTAAATATTACTTAATAATTATTTCTACCTTTTTCTTTATATAACTAAAAGAAAATATCTATTTAACTTATTTAAGAGTTTTATTAACTCTTTTATATTTATTTAGAGAATATTTATAGATCTCTTTGATTAGATTATCTTATAGTTTATCTAGAACCTATAATTATAATATCTATTTATCTTCAGAAAGTAATTTATTATACTCTTTAATTTACTAGAGTAGTAGATTTCCTTATTCTATTGAATATATATCTTTGAAGGTATTATTTCTTTCTTAGAAGGATAAGGTATTAGAGAGTGGGCTTTAAAAGGTAGCTTTAAGAGATTATAATTACTTAAGCTTTTATTATTATAAGTTATAATTCCTTAAAGCTACTTTAGTTCTTTTCTTTTATTAAAAGCTATATCTAAAAGTAATATAATTTACTATTCTTTATACTCTTTAGATAATAGTAATAACCTTCTTAATCTCGATTATTATTCTACTAATAGATACTTATTCTAAGTAACCTTTAGGGGTAAACTATAGTAACTTTTCTATAATAATTATCTTATTATTTTAATAGTTAGTATATTAACTAATAGTATTAACTTAAGTATTCTTAATTCTTTTGATATATATAATATAGTAATTAAACTTAGATAGGTATTTAGTATATCATAACTACTATTTACTTAACTTCTAGGTAATAGTAAAGTAAATAATATTCTTATGATTAGTGAATATTATGACTTTATAATAGCTTCTAAAGAGATATTACTAAAATTCTTTAAAAGTATTAATAATAACTAGGAATTCTTTATTGTAAATAGAATAATTAAGTTTAGTACTATATAATTTATATAAGTAGAATATAATAAGATATAATTTCTTATTATTATCTCTTTATCTGATCTAGGCTCTTAGAGTAAAGTCTAAAGAGTCTATTTCTAATTTAATAAGCTAGTCTAGGTTAAATATTACAAGTATAAGCTTAGTAATAATTATATCTTTCAACTAATTAAAGGCTTTTTATACTTTTAATCTCTAAATAAATAGTATCCTTTTTTTTGTAAAAGTAATAAAAAGTATAGTTATCTATTTAAAGTTCTTAATAAACTTATAGTAATAATTAGTAAATCTAAAGAAAGATTATACTTCCTTAAGATTAATAAGCAGTTTTTAGTCTTTAACTATAGTAATCTTCTTTAGGTCTATTTAGATCTTATTATATAAGATAATATATCCTAGAAATTCTACTTTACTTTAGTA
>KV875321.1:32939-60952 GCA_001879505.1 Calonectria pseudoreteaudii
AACTATAGAATAATTCAATTATCTAAATTAATTAGATTATAAAAGTCATTTACTATTAAATCTAATTACTTATTCTAAATAATAGTAAAAATATTATAATAACTAAATAGGTAATAGATTTACAAAGTTAAGTAAATTTAATATAATCACTTTAGGTCTAAAAAAACATTTACTCATTTAGTATATTACTAATAGACTGATAAATAATAGTACTTTTTATAATAACTATTCAAAAGCTAAAATCTACCCCCGAGAGAGATTACTAATATTCTTAGAGATACTAAAGATAAAGATTTACATTTTCTATTATATAATATATATAATAATTAATAAAGACTATATTGTGATAATATAAATAGATTTACTATAACCTAAGCCTAGATCAAAATACTTTAAGATAAAAATATTATATATATTATTTATTATACCTTTAATAGGTACCTTAAGTTAGTTTTTTAGACTTATCTTTAGTATAAGAAAATATAGATAAAGTTTCTAGAAATCCTTAGTATTAATAATATATATAAAACTAATTGGTTTAATATATATCTTTTCTAGGTTATAAGTATTATAGATCAAAAGTCAATTATGAATTTTAGCTTTAACTTTATTAATAATAAGAAAGAAAAGGGATTTTCTTAACTCTGTGACTAAGTTAATAGTATTTAGCTTTCCTTATAAATTCCATAGCTAACTATTATTATCATAGATAAAGAAAGTACTCTAAGAAATATACTCTCATAAGTCTTTCCTTTTTCTTAATAATAACTTTATATTTATTATATTAATATAAATATTAATATAAAAATTATATTATAGTAGTATAACCTAAATACTATTTAAAATATAGACTCAAGTAATAATAAAGAAACTAATAATAAACCCGATTTCAATATAAAAGCACACACTATAGCCTAGAAAGAGGTAGATTTTACTCTATAGTTATCACTATTAACTTTATTTGAATACTCTATTGAAAATATATTTAATATATAGAAATCGGTTATTTATGTTTATAGTAAGGCTAATTTCTTAATAGTATAGTCTCTTATAATTGATATATATAAAATATACTAAAGTCATATCCTAAAATATATTTTAGATAAATATATACTCTAGAGAGAGTAGTAAGCTTATTATTACATTTAAAGGTATTATAATTTTAGATAATATATAAATAGCTTAATTGAAACTATATACAAAGATATTAAAAGTTTTCTCTTTATAAGTATAGATAACCTTCTATACTTCTATAAAGTAATAATTACTATATTAAAGAAAAAGGAATATAATTATAATAACTAGGTAATTATTAAGATAGTAAAGTAATAGTATAAGTATATGAACCAGGATTAATTAGGCCACCTTCCCTTGGAAATTAGCTATATTACTATCGACCTCTTAGCTATACAATATCACCTTACTATAGTAGTAATCTTAAGAGATCCGAATAACCTAGTATTATTGCCTTATAAGGGTACCTTTATGTAACAATATACCTTACTTTATAGTCACAAAATCCTAAAGAGATTACAATTAGACTACTCTCTCATAAAAGAGTTTTACTACCTATACTAGTGGTTTCTTAAGCTTTTAGTAAAAAATCTTATAATTTAAAGTCAAATTTATATTAACTTTTACTTCTAGGACTTCAAAAAACTACTTCTCTGTATATAAGACCCTAAGGTTATTAAGAATATTTATAGTTACCTCTAAAAGACTATAAATAGTAAGTAAAAGACTCTTAACAAATTAAAGATTAATAAAATAGTAATCTCGTAGTTATTGAAAGCTAGGTCGGTTAGCTTAGCTAGGTTAATATTGTTATTAATTTCAATATTGACCTTAAACCTAATCTTAATATTATTAGTAAAGCCAAGCCCTCAGATAATAAGACTAGTGATAAAACTGAGTGTCTAATAAATCTTCTTATAGTTAGAAGTTAAGTTTAAAGCTAGTTCATAGTAGTTATTATAGTCTTTAGTTATATTAACAAATCAGTTATTTTTACCTAGAGTTTTGTAGTTAGTTTTATTAGGGGCTTGATAAGAAGCTAGAAGCTAGTATAGAGCTATAGTAACTAGGAATAATATTATATTAATACTAATATCAGGGGATTTAATTTATATTATTTTAGATTAGTAATTAGTTAGTCTAATAATAAAAATAATTAATTTAACTATTTCTAATAACTTTAACTGTGAATTAAGGTGTGAAATTAAATATATATTTATTTATATGTAAAAGAGGGAAAAAGGGAAGGAAATTACAGTCTGAGCGGAAATTCGTTGTACACGTGACTTGTTCGTGTAAGTATGAATTCTTGTTCGTGCAAATAACACATCTCTTTTTGATATGGCCGAACGAAGCAAGGTTTGCCTATCGCTGATAATGATAACCGCCAACAGGGGTGTGGAACGAGATACAAGCTATTCATCATCCCCGCAGATACCAAAGAGCTGGTAAGTTTTGGCGGCCCACTCGATCGGCGAACGCATTATTTGCATTAATTCAAAATAAATGGCGCAGTCGGTTGCTTAGTGGCCGAAAATGTTCCTCAGTGGCCTTGTCTTATCGCCGGTGCCTATCGCACGATACTGACGGTATCAAGATTGCTGGCCGAGATGGATCGGTTCATGTCTTGGCTAGTGCTGGGACACATATTAGTACATCATTAAAGCGTCTGGTCATCTTCCCAATGGGTTACATCTGTGCCATTTACACACTGCTGAAATGCGCCAATCCTCCATCTACACTGCTGCTGCCGCAGTCTTGCAGGCATTCGTTGCCGGCGTTCGCAGCACAGACCCATTTCCATGTAAGTGGGGATGCAGTTCCCACTCTCGGGACCAGTACTGATTTGACAGTGTCCCTGTGCAATGGGATTGACATAGAAGATGCCACCATTGAGACGTTGCAGCGGTGGATGATTCTTGGTGATTTGACAAGTCGGGACCTTGTGGAATGCTACACTGCCCGCATTGGCCAAACCAATTATGTTCTCCGCTCAGTCAGCGAGGTAAACCCCGATGCCATTTCCATCGCCGAAGCTCTCGACAAGGAGCGGTCTGAAACCGGCATCCGCGGACCAATGCACGGGATCCCTTTTTTGGTCAAGGACAACACTTACACCGACGACAAACACAACACGAGCGAAGGCGGCCTGGTCCTTTTGGGGGGTCGTTACTCGGCCGAGGCGACCTTTGTCTCCAAGATTCGTGCGGCCGGCGGCGTGTTGCTCGGCCACGCCGCGCTTTCCGAAGCTGCCGATCATCGTGCCCTTGTCAACTTCTCTGATGGCTACTCAACGCGTGTTGGGCAGACGAGAAACCCGTTCAATTTGACACAGGCAACCTCAGGTAGTAGCGGAGGTTCTGCTGTTGCCGTCCGTAGCAATCAGGCTGCCATTGCATTTGGCACGGAAACCCACGGGTAAGTCGGATGTTTGCTGTAGAGGTGCTGGATTTTGTACATGGTCGCTGATGGAAATTATAGATCTTTGGTGCACCCATCAGCGAACCTTGGTCTCTACACAATAAAGACTACCCCGGGGCTGATTTCACGCCATGGTGTTGTTCCTGGAAGTTTCTATCACGACACGCCAGGCCCAATCGCCCGTTCCATGAAGGATGTTGCCCATTTGCTTGATATCATGGTTGGGCCTGATCGCTTGGACAATTTAACCTACCAGGCAATGGACCGATATCCTGAAAACGGGTACGCGGCCGAGCTCGTGGGCAAGGAGGCATTAAAAGGCATGAAGTTGGGGTTGCCTTGGAATCCGTACTGGTCCACAAACGGAGCCGTCAACTCACCCGGACAGCGAGAAGCATTCGAAAAGAGACTATCTCAACTCAAAGCCGCAGGTGCAGATATTTATAACCTCACGGTATGTAATCACCTCAAAACCACCCCAGGTTGATATTTATCGCCGTACTCATGAGATGATTCAGGATATTCCGAACATCCATACAATCGCCAGCAGCTATGGTTTTGGCCAACCTTCAGACACCGCTGCGGAGCACGATCAGCTGATTGCATATTACACCCTTTTGGCTGTTGCCTACGGCGAGTGGTTGCAGAACTGGACTTTCCCAGAGAGTGATGAGCGACATGGCATGTCCACCCTTGCCGAGATGGCCGCTTGGAACGTTGCGCATAACAAGTCTACCGGCGCTCTGGGGGGAACCACCTGGTGGTACAACACCGAATCAGGCCAAGACTTTTACGACAGTGCCATTAATACCAATGGAACTCTGGGTGCAGACTTTTGGACAGCCTTTGGTTGGGGTAGGCGTACAGCAGCCTCAGTCATCGACAGCGGCCACGCTTACATCACCGAGAATGGAACTGTGATCAAGCTTGACGGGATGCTTGTGCCCAACAGTGCCGCAGGTGGACATGACAACGCTTGCGCCTCTATCCCCTCGTACGCTGGATATCCGGTCGCGTCAGTGCCCATCGGTCAGAGCGGGTACGGGGTGCCTAAAGGCATTTGCATATACGGACAGCAGTATTCAGAGGCGAAACTTGTGCGTGTGGCATCGGCCATGGAGGATCTTTTCCAGTGGAACGCCAAGCCCCGCTTTCACAACTGGGAAACAGCCAAAGGCCGATGGGAAACCCCTTGGCCAGGCTACACATGCTCAACTGAGTCGCTTGACAAGTATGCTTGCGACGCGTAGTGAGAGGATTGAGGCTTAAGACTCTGCGTATTTGTTGGAAACTTGTGCTCCAGAATATGTATCAAATTGGGCGGCATGAAAAATCATGATTTCATGAATAGATGGTTCAGTATATACGAAAGACGGATACTCTGATTTTATTGCACATATTACATTCTGATCTTCATTTTGACTCGAGAGCACAAACGTTGCACTCGGAGGCAGTCAGGCCAACCAACTAATTTTAGTCACCGTAACAATGACTGGTTCGAAGCATCTCACACCTCTAATAATTAATTGAAGTGTTGGAAGCAAAAGACTTTCCGACACGCACATTTAGAAATCTAGAGATGACCACAAAACCAGGGCTAAGTAGAATTGTGGTTATGATCTTGGGTCAGATGGTAGAACTGACCTACCCTGGACTTCGGATGCAAATCCCGTGTTGGGTTGTGTTGGTAACCGCGGTAGGGCTGAAATTGCGGACCCACTAGCATATTTCGTGCCTTCAGTCCCACGCTCTTGGCGACGAGGTGGTTGGCCTCGATTCCTCGATTCAAGTGATACGCATTGGATGAATGCACCCATTATTGTGTCTATGATGGCATATGGAGAGACTCGTATTATTTAATATTGTTTATCAAGATTGTAGCGCTCGATGATGACTTGAAATACCTGCAGCAACTCGTTCAACTTGGTCGTGTGATGTTGGTTGAGCATGTGGCCTCAAGACGCGACGACATCAGCGGCGACCGCTGTGGCTCTGCTGGCGAGTGGATGGCCCGGCGCATAGCGCAGAACACCCGCTAAGATCCAGCCACGTTACATTCTGGTGTCAATTTCGTTCAGGGATCAGCGATTGCTTAAACTGTTGAATACGACACAATGGGGACCGGTGCCCAAGGGTTGGTAAGACCTGGGCTGAAGAGAGAATATGGTGCCGTCAGTTAGATTCCCATGGTTTGATCAACTAAACTCTGCAATAAGCTTATCCTGGTTTGCACTAAAAGCCCCGCGACAGTCTAATCGTGGCGGTTCCTATTTAGTTGGTCCCAAGTGCCATTGTGGCGTCCTATCATGGCCAAAAAGTCTTGACCATGGCTGGTCTAGACCTCAACTCGGGCGTCATGCAACCAACCATGGTGGCTAAACCTCCGACACGTCTGTCGTGGCTGACGGCTGAAAGCCCTCGCCTCTAACTAGTCAATGGGCCTCCCGGCGGCATGCCACATGTAATTAAGAGTGCGCCTTAATAAACTGCCGTCTTCCTCTTTGTGTATTTTTTCGCGGTCGCGCACATGTTTGCCAACCCCTCCCTCATCGACATTCGATCGCGATACCGAAAAGCCACGTTGCGGCGCCGTTGTCGCTCACAGCGAGACTATGGCGCAGGATGAAGTCTACGTGGGGGTCTGGAGGGACTACTCTTTCGATGGAATGCGCCAACTCACCTTGACGGTTCCCCTCGCGCATGGCGGCTATCTCATTTCCGTCATGACCTTGCTGGTGTCTCTGGCGGGCACCAGGTTCTGGTACATCATGACCTACACCATCCACCAGCTGCGAGCCCGACCCGAAAGGCGATCCGACCCCGTCCACGCGCAAATCCAGACATTGCTGCGAAACAGCATCACATCTACTGGTACAATTACGGATGCTATCTTGATGGGATGGGCATGGGCGGGGACAGGCATGCACGCTAGGAGGCGACTCATTCCCCTCATCCTCCTGGCTGCAGTTTGCTTGGTTGCCTTTACCCTTGCTGGTACATTTGTTTCTAGTTGGGTAACCCAGAAGACACCCGATGTGGTTGTTCTCGCCAAGGCCCCAGGGTGCGGTGTATGGGATATGGACATCAGCAGGTCAAAATTGGAAGCCGATTTCGCCCCCGACCCCGAAGACAACCAGCTGGCTCAGAATACCATGGACGCCCGTCTCTATGCGAAATGGTTTTATGCCGAAATGCCACCCTTTTCCATTCCCAGCTCGAAATTCCCCGTCAAGAAGCTTCCGTACTCGAGACGAATGGCGTCGTGCCCCTTCAAGGGGGAGAACCGATGTCTTTCAAATGACACAACGTCACAGAACACCACCCTGGTCTTGGATACGGGCAGAATTAATTCGCATTTCCACTTGGGACTGAATGCACCTCCACAAAACCGAATCGAGCTACGAAAAGTCATGACATGCTCGCCTGTCAACGTGGACGACTATCTTGACATTACCTTCAACGAGTATGGGGGTGTGGCAAACTTTACCAGGCTCACCAACGACTTCAACCTTACTTTTGGCTTTCCCGCAAACGCTATAACACCCACCTTCAATGGTTACTCGGCTGGGTAAGTTCTGGCACTGATAATACCTGGGTCCTCTCATGTTTTCCCGTTTGTCTTCCTAGTGCCACCACACCGCTAACTTTGCAGATGCCGTTGGTATTCTGAGGCATTGAGGTACTTGGATCCGGCAGCAGAACCCTTTGATCGTGATGATGCGGACCTGTCTCTGTGTTATGTTCGCCAAGAATCCGTCACGTATCCTTCCATGGTTTATGATCCCTTATTCACAGCCAACGGCTCAAGATACGTTGAACAGTATGGTAAAAAATCTTACCTTGGGAGCAATTATATGAATTTTATCGCTTGCCTTGACCAGTGGCAGTTCTGTAACCCGGTAAGTGGCCGTTGTACCAACATTAGTAGCCCTGTATCGGCTTGGAAAGAATCTGTGCAGTTGGGCTTCAATGAGTATCAATGGTTGGCGGTGAATCGCACTGGGGTATTGGCAGCCCTTACTAGTACAGGAAGTCACGGTTTGGGAAGTCTAGGAGCAGGAGGTAAGTCCAACATCTACGTGTACAAAGTGAGTGCGGAGGAACTGGCATGACTAATGTTTCTCTGTAGGCTTGTTGGCAAAAGATCAAACCAACGGTGACTATATTTCCACGTCACTACCGAGCAATCAGTGGGAAAAGGAAGCAAAACTGTGGTTCGAGACAGGACTTGCCATGCTCCAAGGTCACATCATCCGGTTTCTTAGCCGGATCGATGAAACCAGCCCAATGTACGGGCGCTTTCTTATCCACAAGCCACTGTCCGACTTCCCTGAAGGGTCGTCGATAAGACGGGTTTCCCAGACGGCGTGTGAAACTCAAAAGGTCACCGCTACCAACCGCTACCAAAACTTCAACCTGTCCGGATTATTGGCCGTCTTGCTGTGTAACGTCTTGATCATCTTCATCAGCCTGGTGCTGGAGCCCGTCATGGTCATGACTCGACAGGCGCGCATGACGAAGAAAGGAGAGTGGCGACAAAAGGCGTGGGATACCGATGACAAGTTCACCCTGCTGCGAATGTCAATGGAGAGTAGCGGCGTGGGACCGTGGAGGCAGGGTGGTGGATTTGTTAAAGTGAGTATCCCGGTTATTGATAAGAAGACTCATTACGAGCAAGTCAAGACACGGGAGGTGGAACTGGATGATTTTCTGCTGCGGGGCCGGCAACAAAATTAAATGCGGAGTTTTGACGGGAATGATGAACTCGATAGATGTACACTTGGTCGGTCAGCAATGACAATAATTCTCTTATGATTAAATGGGTTAGTTGTTTGACACAAACAACGTGCATCATATTATCCTCCTTGGTTTGTGCTTTAGTCATCTTCGTCATGCGAAGGAGGGAGAAGTGAAGCAGCTGAAAAGTGGAGACTTGGGTGCGAGCAAAGCCAACAACATTAGCAATAAAATTAAAATTATCCAGACTATTTCAAATTCGCTGTTTAAATCAAGCACCTTATTTACCCAAATATGGAAATGCAATGGGTTGCTCCATACTAGCTCCCAAATGAACCTTCAAAAGATTATCCATACCCGCCAATGAGGCAGCCTCTAGCCACTCAGACGGCTGTACCACTTCAAACTCTCCACCATAAATAGCCTTCATTCTGTCTGCAACTTCGGAAAATAACACTTTGACATTACTGCTGTGGTGACGGAATTGAATGGAACCTGATGATGCGGGCGACTCATTTACAATCTCAGATGCGACCACGCTGGCGTCCTTGAAGTCGAAGAAGCCTTTTCCTGTAAGGATATTGGGCACTTTTCGAGTCAATCGCGAGAACTTGACGACGGAATTGAATACTTCGTTCGCCGGCGCACGGTCACCAACCAAGGCACATGGTCGATGGATAGTGACGGGAAGGTCTGTTTCTTGTGCCAAATTCTCCAAGAAGCGTTCGCTCACCCACTTGGCTGATGTCACACCCTGAGATCCGTCGGTAGGGGGGAGGTGATTTGCCAATGAGACTGGTTTTGCCTCGTACTGGCCAGTAAGTAGAGCCACTCGTGGGGCTGAGATAAAATGGAATGGGATACGTCTGGGGATCGCCAAACTAGCCAATGATTGTGTCGAGAGGTAAAGGCCCTGTTTAACAGAGCTGTAGTTGTTCATGCAGTGACCTTGAGTTGATGCATGGATGATTTGATCAATGTTTGTCTTTAAAAAGTCAAATTCCTTGCCCGAGAGGCCTAGGTTCCTGCTCAGAATGCTCCCGGGGTAGACCACCATCTTGTTGTCATGGTCGGATGGAAGCAGGTGTCTTTCTCCTTCTGGCACTGCGATGCAATGGACCTTGGCGATATTGTCGTCTGATAGCAGCTGAAGAAGAATCTCTCCACCGAGGAATGATGTTGAGCCCGTTAGAAGCACCTGCAGATATTGTGTCCCCGGCTTTTGTGACGGCAACCGAGTTCGCGCAGCGTCTAGTAGGTGACCTGGAATGGCAATCTCCTCGAGCCAATCGGTTGACTTTTGAGTCAATTGACTTCGTCCACTGTGCATGGATGCTGCCATTGCCCTTAAAGTTGTGGCCTGGTAAAGGTCCTGTAGAGTCAATGCCACACCGAACCTTTCTCGAATCGCACTCTGCATACGAACGAGGAGTAAAGAACTACCTCCAATAGTGAAGAAATCCGAGTTGGGTCCAATAGTCGCCACATTGGCGGCGTCACCAAGAATCTCCAGCCAGACCTCTTGCAATTCACCCTCCGGAACGGTCAGTCCAGCTTGGGGTTGTGTCATCCGTGTCCTTTCTGGTAGTGGAAGAGCTTGTAGCGCTTTTCTGTCCACCTTGCCATTGGGGGTGGTTGGAAATCGCTCCAATTGAGATATGATGGACGGGATCATATGTTGAGGAAGGGTGAGATTACCCACAATTGACTGTAACTGTTCCTGGTCCAAATGTTTCCCGGCGGCTGGTACAACATGACAGACTAAATATTGCGGCTGACCACGCACTGTGACAACCGCATCAGATAACCAATTATCTGGAGCCGCACTCAAGATGGCATTTGAAACCTCGGTCAAGTCAATGCGCAGACCACGAAGCTTGACCAACGTGTCGCCGGCCTCGGTTCTTCCAAGGAATCTCAGTGACCCGTCCGGTTGTAATAGTCCCTTGTCACCCGTCTTGTACATCAGCCCAGTCTTTGAGGATGGGGGATTGTGGCTCTTGAAAGGATCTGGAACGAATTTGGTACTACTAAGTTCTTCATCCAGATAACCGTTGGCCACACCACAGCCACTAATGCAAATCTCTCCTGGAAAGCCCACCGGTAAAAAGGCTCTATCCTCGCCAACAATATAGACAGAGGTATTGGGGATGGCCTTGCCGACCGATCTGACTGTCGCATCGAGAGCCATGTCATTATCAGCTTGAGCTTCTGCATCCATACCTAAAGGAATGTGTTTGAATGTAGTAGCGCATGAAACCTCAGTGGGACCATAACAGTCAACCAAGCTGACAGTCGGTAGATCAAGCCGTGTTAAAGAATTAATTAGCCCATCCGTTACAACTTCCCCACCGGAGCAGATATAACGCCAGGTTGGGCATTGCTGCAATGCTTCAGTCCCATATGAAGCCAGCATTTGGTATTCTGAAGGAGTAGCCAAAGTAAACTCAATTTCTTCATCGCGGATCATGTTGGATAGTGCAGTAGGGTCACCGCGAGCTGCGGAGGGAGCAATAACAAGTGTTCCCCCGTTAGCAAATGCGTTAAAGACCTGAGCGATTGCCATATCAAAACCTGGAGATGTTTGTTGGAGGACTTTGATCTGACCGAGGCCGAGCAGGTCTCTTTTGGAGGCTGCGTAGTTCATGATTCCAGACTGTCCCAATCTAATACCCTTGGGCGTGCCTGTAGAACCGCTAGTAAATAGAATGAAACTATCCTCGTCACCTAAAGCTGGAGAGAATGGGTAGGAGGTAGAAGGTTCTTCAGAATTGTGGCTTGACGTAGAGACGTTCAGTTTTCTCGCATTGGATTGACCAAAGATCTGGGTAACGCTTTCTACAGTCGCGTTATGAAAAGCTAAAAGACTAGGTTTGCAAGTGTCCATCATATCTTGCAGTCGTGATTTTGGAAGCTTTGAATCAAGGGGGACATATACGCCTCCGATTTGAAGAATGGCAAGCATCGTGGCGTACAGATCGATGCTTGGTTCGCAGAATACGGCAACCCGAGATCCACGTTCAATCCCAGCACCAAGCAAGGAAACGGAGTACCAGGCAACTTTGTGAGAAAGCTGTTTATAGGTCATGGACTCATATGTATCCTTGATTGCGATCGATTCCGGGAATGCGCCGACTATTTGCTGAAACCTTTCGGGGAGAGTGTGTGGCCATTCGTACCTGACGTTTGGGCCCTTGCCTAATCTGATCGCGTGATCAACTTGGGCGTCGCTGAATAGCTTGCATTGACCAACTGCGAGAGACTTGTCTTGAATGATGGATTCAATTACATGAACAAAGCTGTCGGCGATGAACTCCGTGGCTGAAGCTGAGTATATGTAATCGCTTGTGATACACTCGATCAAATGTCCTTGATCTGCGGTCTGAGTTACATTGATAGTCAAGTCGTACGGCGTTTTGATATCTTCGTACTTGTCCATTGACATGGTACAATTGCCCATTCGTCGGTGCAATGTATCTCCGAGCCTATAATTGAAGGCTACTTGAAACAGTGGCGTCGATGTTGGGGATCGCTCAACTTTGAGGTGCTCTAAAAGTACATCAAAAGGAATGTGGGCATTGTCAAATGCGCCCAGCATAGTATCGGATGTTTGCCGGATCAAATCCTTGAACGATTGTCTGATGTCCACTTTGAAGCGCACTGGGAGAATATTGGCAAAATGGCCCACGGAACCTTCAAAGTTGCCGCTCTGGCGTCCATTATCAGTCACACCAATGCAGACATCGTCAATTTGCGCAAGACGGGCAACGAGGATTTGCATGGCAGCTAGGTAAAACTGCATCGATGTGGCCCCATGCGATTGACCGACTTCCTTCACTTTGCGTGCAAAATCACGATTCATCTCCTTGGAAACTAGCACGTTGCTGTAGGTACGGCGAGCCTTCCTCTGCTTGACATGAGCAACAGGGAACAATGGAATTTCTGCTGGAAGAGGGCTAAGCTGATTCTGCCAGTAGGCAATAGCCTCTTTGAACCCATCCCTCTGAAGGATCTCATATTGCTGACGTGCAAAGTCCAAATATGATCCGGAATCCGAGAGAGGGAGAAACTGGTACGCGCGATCAACATCGCTTAATAGATTGCTGAATCCCAGTGCGTCGGTTGCAACCAAGTGGAAGCCAAAGACCAGCGTATGCCATTCTGGTTCGTGGCGAATGAGCACAGAGCGAAATGTTTCTCCTGCAGCAAGAGAATATGGCCGCTTGGCAATGGCATTAAAGATTGCGTCGGCTTCCTCCTCGGCATCGTCAGCCGTAGAATTTATTTGCGTAAGCCGCTGCAAATTCGGGTTACGAAACAGGTGCTGCGCGACGCGTGAAGTTCCGGGGTTAGCAAAATACGAGGTCTGGCAGGCGTCATGATGAAGCAGTGCCTTGTTCAAGGCCTTCGAAAAGCGGCTGACATTCAATGTGCCCCTGATGGAATACCTCGTAGTAACGTTGAATGAAGTTGGGTCCTCTAAAAACGTGTGAAGGAAGTGTATGCCGGCCTGTGCAAATGACAGAGGCTCCTCGCGTTCGTATTCCAGTGGCGGCTCAGCCTGTTCCAAATTCCGAACCACCAACTCCTCCGCCGATATAAAAGAATCGGATAGGTCTGTGGAGGTATCTGTGTCACGACTTCCTTGGCGTGCCTCGTAATCCGATGCATCTGATAAGGCTCCGTCATCTGATCCTATGGGACTTTCTGAGTTTGGGGTACCCTGAGAGTCAGATACATATGTTGCCTCAACTTCTGCAGGTTGTTGGCCCGAGGCTGTTGATAAGATGGTTGAGTTGAGTTCGGTGCCTTCTCCGTCTGTCGATGC
This sequence comes from Calonectria pseudoreteaudii, assembly GCA_001879505.1. Classification (NCBI taxonomy): domain Eukaryota; kingdom Fungi; phylum Ascomycota; class Sordariomycetes; order Hypocreales; family Nectriaceae; genus Calonectria; species Calonectria pseudoreteaudii. The sequence goes on from KV875321.1 coordinate 45,940, forward strand.
CTCTGGAGCAGCCTCATCTTGAGATGAACTCGGGTTCGTGCGTTTTTCAGATTCATCTTTTGTTGCTGTAGGCAGTACTTCTTTCTGACTCATGTAAACCTGTGCAATAAAGCCACATATGGATGAAAACGGCTCCCGACCGAGGATCTTGAGCAGGGGCATGCTGACCCGCAGTTCATCAAGTAGCCAGCGACGAATTTCAATACCATGCAGAGAATCAAGGCCGAGGTCGGCCAATGGAGAATTAGAATCGATTTCAATATCAGACGTCTTCATCATCAGTTTGATCTTCCTGGTTAAAAGATTCATAACCGCGCTGGTGGAATCCCCCAGGTTCGTTGCTTTGGCAAGATCCTCATACAAGCTCTGCATGGAAGATGTCGCAACTTCGACAGCAACTCCTTCAGACTTGGCGGGTGCATGAATCATGTGGGAAAAGAAAGATTTATCTACCCATGCCGGTCGGTATTCTGCCTTCCCATCATCAATGTAAGGTTCCATACCCATAATGACCTCACCGCTGGGTGATCCTGGCTGACCGGCGATGATACCCTGCATAACAACATGGTGAAACTCCGCTTCTGAGAGCGGTGTTAGAAGCAACGACCGTAGGATTCCCTCAATATTGGTTCCATCTGAGCGATCAGTCCTGGCCACATAACCAATGTCAACCAACAACCCAAAGTTGAGAATTGATGCTGCCTTGCCACGACGTCTCCGTTGCTCCACCAGCGTTGCCATGAACATATTTCCCGCATGATACATTGATTGACCTGGGTTGCCGCACACCGTGGCAAGCGAACCAAAGGTAAGAAAGAAGTCGAGATCATCGTTTTCAAACTCTTGGTCAAGGTTGATTGTTCCCATAACCTTGGGCTTCAGCTGCTTGGACATGCTTTCTACAGAAAGATTGACAAAAATACCCGCCTCTAGGACTAGGGCACCATTCGCCACTCCACCAATTTCTGGCATGGTTTCGCGGATCATTGCAACTGATTTACGGACCTGCGTTCGGTCCGTCACATCCATCTTCACCACACGTACATCTGCGCCCATGGATCGGAGCTCTGCAAGCCAATGCTGGTTGCTTTTGGGATTCCTACTGGACAGGACAATATGTCGAGCACCACCCCGAACCATGAAGCTGGTGAGAGATTGCCCTAGTTCACCTGCCATTCCCACAAGTAGGTACGTCTTGTCTGGGGAAAATATAGACTCAGGCTGAAGAGATGGGACTACTGCAATAACAGGTGAAGTGCGCTCCCAGTTCAAAACATACGACATGCGGTCGACTGCTTTGTGGGGTTCTTGAGTGACTTCATCAATATTGATGATTTCTGGCGAGGGAGATATATGTCTCAGCCTAGACATGCTTTCTTCGTGCGCCTGATAGACTTTAGAGATCGTCTCAGCTGTATAATACTTCATCGTTTCACTGGGTCTGAATGAATGCACATGAAAAAACTTGGCGAGATGTTGCAATGGCTTATCTACTCCATCTTTGAAACAAATGAGAGCCACCAAGTCATGAGGCATGCGTTTTTGTACCTCCCGAGTGGTAGCGAGAGGATGAAGCTGTATCCATCCACGTCTTTCTTTTTCTGGGTTGGTAGTGACATTAACAAACAACACATTGCGCTGTTGTTGACTCGCAAGTACTGAGATTGTTGCTGCCATGGCCTCAGAAACGCCAGATACTAAAGTAGTCCCACATTCCGGTAGTGTGGAGGTGAGATGATGGCCAAAGAGGAAATGCGCGAGTATCACTAGAGACTTTGCATCGCGATGATACGCGTTGGAAAGCTTGTAGATGCTGTTCTTAGGCTTCACAACAGTTGAACAGTTGACCCCAACCAGTGCTAGGACCTCAGTCCCCGCTTCCTCGTTGTTCAAGTGTTGAATTTTCCCGACACAGAGGAAGCACGGGCTCTCATCTCCTGTGTGCAAGGGTACCGACAATCTGACATTGATGGCGACGTGACCTTCTGGGATGCTGGCCGGTGCGGTCCGAATCAGAACTGGCTTCGAGCTGACGGGATCGTTGACTAGCCCAATTTCCATATCTGATCCAACAGAATTAGTTATACGACGGCGCTTCGCATTGAGTGTCTCATTCGATGCATGATCTTGTATCAATCGAGGGATCAGAGCCTTGCCGCCTCTGATCAATGTCTCTGGCTCTTGCACCCAAAACATATTCTCGGCAATGTCTGGTGAGGATAAGGTGTAGATTGTACGAAGGAAGTAGCTGAGGATAGTGTTGATATCCCATGATTCGTGTGGGTCAATATCCAGATAATTAATATCCACATGAGGCAATTCTCCCGAGAGAGCGCGACCCACGCCCACCATCATATTTGCAAAAGGGTCCTCAAGCAGGCGTCCAGATGTTACCAACAAGAGGCTACGGACCGAGCCCAACATCTCCTGCAGGTTCTCCAACCTTTTTGCAGTTGGATCTTCTGAGAAAAATGGCCTGTCAAGCTCCGAAAGTGACAGCAAAAAGGTTCCTGACGAAATCGAGGCTGAGTCTAGCTCATCTAAGCTCTCGCAGGTTTTAACATCCGCAGACCAGCGACGAAGAATCCTTTCTGCCTGACGTGCCAGTTTGGAAACCTTCAAAGTTTTACCACCAAGAATCATGACGGGTACTTCGGGGATGAGCTCCATTGAAGAAAAGGGATCACGCATCACCTCTAATCGGCTGTCGATGAGTTGTGTGCTGAAAGCGGAATACGTTTGTCGAGAAGCGTCGGCATAATCATTGAAGACGCAATCAACACCCGAAAACTTGTTTTGTCGCAGAAGGTCATCCCACTGTTTTACACTGATGCCAGGTCCCATTCTCCTTCCTTCATGGACACCTAACCACCAGCCTTCCAGTCCTCCCATGATCCCAGTGGACCGAATAGTGGACCCCGTCACCTCGACAGCTATGAGATACCCACCAGGTCGCAGAAGCGCTTGTGCGTTTTGGATCGTCTCCGACAGGCTGCGAGTTGCATGTAGCACATTCGCTGCGATGACGACATCGAAACTCTTCTCCTCGAAGCCTTGCGCTGCTGGTCTCTTCTCAACGTTGAATGCCTTGAATTGAACCTTTGGCCGATGTTGTGAAGGTAACTTGTCTTTCAACCTTCCGAAGAAAAACTCGGATATATCGGTGCAAGTGTACGATCCATAGGCGGTGCCGATAGCATCAATTATGTCGAGTGTTGTGCCACCGGTACCCGCACCTATCTCGATAATGTTTGCCCTGGGGTGTTTGTGGCTAACCTGACGCATGAGATCACACACATACTCGTTGCATGCCATCAATCCTTTGCTGTTCTTGTAGAAGCGGCTGAATAGGTCATCCCGCATGATGTGTTCCATCATGTCTGACTCTTTCCGGATCACTGAGGGCAGATTCTTACCAACTGTTGACAACATCGTAATGTCCAAATTATCGCCGTATCGGTTGGAGAGCTCGCGAATTGTCTGAAGGCTGTCGTTCAACCACTCACTTTTCAGGACGGGATGTTCGCCACTTTGAACAGTCTCCAAAGTTGTCTCGATATAGCGGACCAGCTCTTTGTGATGCCAGCTGGCCGAGGATAGATCGTGTTTACCCAACGTTTGGACGAGCTTGTTCATATAGAAGAGAGAAACCCGCTCATAGACATCAACCATGGACGCGGGTTCGTCCAAATAGTTTTTGCTTGCTGACGGATCAATCAGACCATACGCACTGTCGACATCCCAAACAGATTTTACGAATAGGTTTCGATCATCTGCACCCTGTGGTTCCGCAATAGCTTTTAGTATTAAGCCGTCCACTTGTATACCGCAAGCGGGGCCAATCGGTTGAGTGCATACGGCAATGTCAACCTCTAGCTTGCGCTCGTTAAAGCTTGTCATCACACTCTCAATGTTGACCTTGGTTGCCCCAAATGAGTCTTGATAGTCTTCATTTGGGTCAATGATGATTCTCCGTATTCCGACTGGGAGATAGGAACTTCCTAGTGCCCTTTCGGCATTCGAAATCACCGTCGCTAGCCCCGTTTGAAATGCAACATCTAACAGAGCAGGATGCAATGTGCAGCCAATGTTTAGAGCTCCCTCTTGCCACGAAGCGGTTGCTTTGGCGCGACCCCAGGACCTGGTGAGTGAGGAGATCCCGCGGAAAGGACCACCGTAAACAAGGCCGATTTCCGAAATAGCCTGATGGAATCTCTCTGTGCTTAATGAGGCCAACTCACATTCCGTGATCGAACAGGGCGGCAAGTCCTCTATCTTAGGCTCGCCAAGATAGACCAGCACACGTCCTTGACAGGTCTTTTCAAGATTCTTCTGATCCAAGCAAATGTAACAAGCGAATTCGGCCTCAAGAGCAAAACCGTCTTTAACATGATCCGGGAGGACTTCACTCCTTATTGTGAACAGGACCTCGACAGGACTGTCCTCACTCATCACCAGGGGTTTGGATATTTCCATATCTTGGACCTCGAGCATCTTGATTACGCGCCCCTGCGCGAAGGACTTTGCTGCATCCATCGCAAGACTTACGTAACCAGCCCCGGGAAATAGCACCTGGCCCTGGAAGGTATGACCTGTAAGCCACTTCATTTCCTCAAGATGGAACATGTTTCTCCATCTCTTCTCATACGGCGAGCTCTCTTGTAATCGGCCCAAGAGAGTGTTGGATACCCCAGTACCAAGTCGGAAGTTTCGAGATATTCGAGATTCATACCAGTGAATTTGCTCATGGTCCCACACATAAGAAGGAAGGTCTTTGAGAGTCATTGGCTGGTTTTCGTATCCAAATGCTTTTCTCCACCCTCTAAAGTCGATCGAGGATGGGCCCAAGTAGCCCCACAACATCCCCAGGGTCGTTGATACTGCTTTCACCGCATCTTTTTTTCTTTCCAGACAACCAGCATATGGAAAGGATGATCCGTCAAACTCTTTGAGGGTTTGATTTACAGGACCCTTCAAAGCTGGATGTGGCCCAACTTCCAATGCCATATCAAATTTCTGAGAGCTGTGCTGCACCGCAGAACAGATAGCTTCTGAAAACAAGACCGGCCGTACCATATTGTCAACCCAATATTGGCCACAAATATCAGCTTCGCTAAGCTTTTCAAGCATATTTATACCACTGTATACGCTGGATATCCACATGCATCTCTGGTCGTCAGGCGGCGTCTGAATTTGCACGTCTAGTTGTTTCAGATGTGACAGGTAGGTCCCAGCGCAATGAAGCATGTGATGCGAGTGGTAGGCAGTATCAACACGGAGCTCCCTGGCCTGGACTTTCTTCTCGTCCAAATATTGCTTAAGTTCGGTAATTGCATCTGCGTCACCCGACAATGTGACACTCGAAGGCGCATTGCTCGCCGCGACGCCAACTCGGCCTGCGAATTGGTGCCTGGAGCAAATGGCAGTTCCATCTTCTAAAGATAAAGATGCTGCCATCATGCTTCCCGCTTGCCCATCGTCACCTCTGGCAAGGTGGGCAACATGACCTCTGTAATATGCAATGCCCATGGCATGATGGAGACTCAAAAGGCCAGCGGCATAGGCTGCACCGATCTCTCCAGATGAATGGCCTACGACGGCTGAAAATCTAATACCTGTGGCTTTCAGAAGATCAACTAGGGCAATCTGAAGAGCGGTACACAATGGCTGTGATATTTTAGCCTGCGAAACATTGGACGCATCTTCAGAGGCCGACATCTCTTGTCGCAAAGACCATTCAGGTGGTGTGGGCAACGACGCCAATGCATCCTCGCACTTTTGGAGAGATTCTGCAAATAGTGGACTGGATTCTAAAAGCTGGAGCCCCATCTGTGCTGCTTGTGCACCCTAGCGGTATCATGGTCAGCAGAGTCATCCGACAACAGACCGAGAGGGTGTAGTGTTTTTTTTAATTCAACATACCTGTCCTGTAAAAACACCAAGGATACGAGCAGTGTTAGTAGAAGACCTATCTGGTGCACTAATACCAAATGCTGCGCCTGTAGGAAGATTCTCCGCCAGCTCGATTTCTCTCTGCAAAGCCTCAACGAGCTTCTGGCGGGTTGTCGCCATAGGGATGGTGATTCGGTGTCGAAAAGCTGTCCTTTTTGAGTGCAAAGTATATGCCAAGGCATCCAAGTTCAACTCCGTGACTGTGCCGACGTAGTTCAGCATCTCCTTTACCAGACTGACCAATGACACTTTCGTCCTAGCTGTCAACACAAATGGACCTGCCAGTGTGGGAAGAGCCTCCAAACTTTCTGGTGGTGTTTGCTGTGGTGGCTCAAAACTCTCAAGAATGGCATGTGCATTGGTGCCACCGAATCCGAAGCTATTCACACTTGCCCGACGAGGTTGGCCATGGGTTTCAGGCCATGGTAATGGAGACGTGGGAATGCGCAAGTGATCATAGAACGGCTTGACTGAAGGGTTAAGCTCATGAAAATGCATGTTGGGAGGGATGATTTTGTGTTGGATAGCCAGTGAGGCTTTGAGAAGACCCGCTAATCCGGCACCACCCTCAAGATGACCAATAACGGTCTTAATAGAACCACAATATAGTGGCTCGACCTCATTCTCAGCACCAGCCGCTCCTTCAGGAAAGAAAGCATCTCTGACGGCGCAAGCTTCAACAGGATCACCGGCTTGAGTACCAGTTCCATGGCACTCAAAATACTGACATCGGTCCAAGATGGGATCCAGCCCAGCCTTCTGATACGTTTGGCGGATGAGGTCCGCCTGCGCTGCCGGACTGGGCATAGTGACTCCATTGGTTCGGCCATCAGAGTTCACGCCTGTTTCTCGGATTATACACTCAATATGATCACCGTCTTGGATGGCTTTGCTTAGCGGCTTCAATACAACGGCTGCGCAGCCCTCCCCTCGAGCATAGCCATTCGCATCCTTATCCCACATACGTGATCGAGAATCAGGAGAGAGCATGTGTAATGTTGATTCTGTGATGAACCAATATGGGTCCAGTAGGAGGTTGACCCCTGCCACTAGGGCCTGAGACGCTTCGCCTGTGCGCAGTGCCTGCACTGCCAGATGTATCGCAACAAGTGACCCCGAGCATGCTGTATCAACAGTCATGGAGGGGCCCTTGAGATCAAAAGTATAAGAAACTCTGTTGGAGAGGATGGCCCGGGAAAGGCCAGTGGCTGAATTGCGTCCCATCGTGTCCACATCTCGAGCTTGGATGGTGTAGTAATCGTCTGTCATGACACCCACGTGCACCGATGTGCGTGATCCTTCGACAGAATGAAGCGGCCATCCTGCCGCTTCGAAAGCTTCATAGGCTGTTTCTAGAAGGATTCTATGCTGGGGATCCATGTCGGCTGCTTCCCGGGGGTTGATTCGGAAAAAGGGGGCATCGAAATGGCGGACATCCTCTTCCAGCAGATACGCCCGATGACGCACATTTGTGCGGCCATGTTGCTCTCCATCCTCATGGTAGAAGTTGGCAAAGTTTAGTCTCTCGGAGCCAAAATCTGAGACAACATCCTTCGGAGTTTTGAGCAATTCCCAGAGCTTCGATGGTGAGCTTGCGCCACCAGGAAAACGACAAGCTGATCCAACAATTGCAATTGGTTCATTCATGGTGTTTTCTTTCGTTGAAGTATTAAACTGCCATGTACAAGATGCGATAGAATGAGTGGTCATAAAACGTAGATCTCTGTACGAAGCGCTTCCTGATGAATCCCGATCTGCGGGTGAAAGGAACATTCTTATAATACAGCTCACGAAGCCGCCGAAACAGTGCTGACGTAGATGAAAAGCCCCCTACATATTATACTGTTTGACAGGTCCTGCACTCAGGTTACCGTAGCATGGATCGCGGATCATGTGGGTTTCGATCTAGTAGACGGTTGTGCCAATCGTACACCGCAACCCTGCATCAACAACATGGTTCGTGGCTTGGCGGATCAGGAAGTTTCCGAACAGAAAAGCGTCAACACGATGCTTCTCAACCTTCCCCAATCATCTTCCATATCATATCCCAGTCTATTGGGTGAAGCTGACAAGAAAGACAAACCGGAAACTTAGTGCTCCCCCCGGCTGGCACTCGTCGCCCGCTAGTGATCAACACGGCCGTCAGTGTCGCTAAGTAGCACAGGATCCACACCATACTGGCCCGTAAAGAAGATCTACAATAATCTTGTGCCCGTGTCCCCTCTAGTCCTACGCGTAAACCTACCCACACTTGGATCGCTTCCAGATGACTGGATCCAACTCACTTTGAGCCACAAGTTCTCGAGCAGCATCTACTGCACGGCCAGTGCAGTGAGGGACGAAGGATTCGCATCTACCGCCCGCATTCGTAATAGAAAACTTCTCAAATCCAATAAAGAGGTGCTGTGACTGCCAACAAGACATTTCCCAATCAGATCAAACACAGCCTGCATGCTAGAGGAAGCGAACCCACACGCGGTCACGGTCGGATAGCGGATCGGCGACCGAATGCCGTGTATTTTAGTGTTCGGTTTCTACGAAATGCCCTATGCGAGCCCCCCTATCTCTGTGCCAAATGGAGTGCCTCATGGAAAAGCCACGAGTCGAAGGGTTCTTTGCAAGACACTAGCGCCGTGTCAATTCCGTTAACCGGAGAATATCAATCGTGGTACAGGTCCATGTTGACACTAATACAACAATTTTCTCGTCTCTACATAGAGCATTTCTCGTTGATGAGATTTCAAAATTTTATTCACTCACTAGCAGGGTCTAGAAAAGGGGGCCAGGTTAATTTCGCTGACAGTAGTTTAGCCTGTTTAGTGCTAAATGAAGCCACAACTTCTGGGCACTCGTACGTACATATTCTTAGAGGGTATATTCGAAGGTATATAACGGCAATTAGTGCCTGATTGACGGATCATTCCAAGATTAGAAAAAAACCTGATGTGGCTACCATAACAGATGGAATGTTACGTGAATGATGTTTCCATCACCCAAAAATGAACACCTGATCCGAGCCCAGGCCAAAAACGACTGGGTAAGGGAAGCTTAATCGGAATGGAATTTCCAGCATCCCCAATCACTAATTATGGATCGAACACTATCAGGGATGGCAACGTCGGCCTGTGTCCGGCACGTTTAGCGTTGAAAGATGGGGCCGTGATCGAGGCAGGTGTCGGTCTCTCTGTCGATCACGGCACCTCAACTACTGTGAATGAGGATCGACAAATTTTCTTGCACAAAAAGCGTTGGTGATATTCCCCGAGACATGGGGTTCACGCACCATACCTCCTGTGAGAGCCGCTACCGAGGCCGCGGTCGTGGAATCTCAATCCCAAAAAGCACGAGTTCTGTTTACTGAAGATCGCCCCCACATTCAAGGAGCTACTTTGCAGATCCCATTCCGGCCACAGACTGATGGCGTAGCCTGACGACATCAAATCAAGGCAGTGACCACCCCATAGTTGCGCTTACAGTTCAACACCCCTGCGCTAGGAAAGACGGTCTACCGATGATTTTGACCGCCAATATTTTCGACTGCCGGACCTTGAACACATATACCGAACGCCACTAGATGTGCCACGGGATTTTTTTTTCTTGCCACACCAACTGGCACAAACACATTATATCACACAGATGCGGCCCTTCCACGTCATAGATACCATTTTAAATTGACTGTGAGTCGAGCTCAAATGTCCTGCCAATACATGAATGCAGCATATTTGGGACCTCGTTGGCGAACCCAGGCCCCGATTCTTCATTCTGAGCCATGCATCAGAAGATGCGCGATTAAGCTTTCTTCACCTACAATGTTGCCGAGGCCCGACTCTGAGCATTCCGGTCAACCATTGAAGGGCCTTGAATTTACGCTATTTCAAGGTAACATGTACAGAACAACCCAAAGCCTTTTTTAGGGCGACATGAATTTCGCGCTATGCTGAAGCGTGACGTCAGGCAAGACTTGCTTAGTCGTGCAGGGCCATTTTAGCACATGGGATAGACCAGTCCCGATTTATCCGGAGTGCGACGCTGGGCGGGCGCAATAACCAATAGTTTCGAGAGGGAATCTGCTATAGTGTTCAATAACCTTTGTCGTTATTAGCGCACCGTTAGCCTGGTGGATGAACTCAATCTATCGCAGGTAAATCCAACACCAAAACTAACCCATTTTGCCATTCACCACCGGGTGATGGTTGATAGTTGAATCTTGTTGCGACCCTAGTAAGTATCAGTCACATCACCCTCCAGAATGGTGATGAGCTATAATCACCACGTTCAACTTCGCCGTGCTCTAAATGTGGCAAGTCTGCGTCGGACAAACAACGGCTCCTGTGGGCCAGCCACTCGACCATTTACCTACCCTATATCTTGGAGGCGACCACGTTGGGCGCGTGCCAAAATCTCATTCACGTGGAACAAATTCATCAGCATATTTTTTTTTGGTGATATGCTTTGAATCTACTTTGGTAAATCTGAACGACTATGTTAGTGTGACGGGGCTCGGGGCAATAGCTTAACAAGGGTTCAATACAGGGTAGGTCATGTAACCTAGGGACTGGTCGTGATACCGGATTTAGTAGGATAAAAGCTGCTGGCTTTAATACTAGTTTGGCTTAGTAGCTTTACCTTAATATACCCTTTTAATCTTATTTTTAAGTTTCTTATTTAAGAGACTATTTAATTATAAGTATCTTATTATAACTATAACTTTTATTTTGACTTAATAAGTATAGATTATTAATTTATTTTATGATTTTAGTTTAATTATCTAAGTATAGTTAAAAGTTAATCTAAATATAATAAAATTATTAAATTATTTAAATTTTTCTGGGCTTAGTATATAGTTTCTATATATTAAAACCCTATCCCTGTTATACTAGAGGTTATAGTAGGGAGATTAAAACTAGTATTATAATCTTAATAAGTAAGTTAAGACTATTCTAATAATCTAAAATATTAGGTGATAATACTAGACCTTAGAACTATTTAAATATAGGTAACTTAGTGTACTCTTAAGTTATATAAGAATATATATAATTTTAATTTATATTATATTTATTTTTATAAAATAATAATAGATAAGTTTAATAGAGTAAAACTTAAAAGAAATCCTTAGATATCTGAAAAGTTTAATACTAAAGAAATAATATAGAAAAACTTAAATCTTATTACTAGAAAAAGAATCTTCTTAGTAATATATATATAGACTATAATATAACTTAACCTATTATAAGCTAAATATATAGTAAATACTTTAAGAAGTAAAAACCTAGTTACTATAGAACTTACTTATACAACTTTTATTGAAGAATAGATCTATTTAATAGTAGACTAAGAAAAGATAGAAACAAATCTCAAGAAGGAAGCTAATATCTTTTAACTATAAATAATAAATAAGTTTATTATAAAATGGTTTAAATTTATTATTATAATTATCTTTTAGACTATAATAAAAGATAGGGTATTAATTTTTATTATAATAGGACTTACTTAGTAAAATAAGTATAAAGGAGATAAAAGATTTTAAAGAAAAGAAGAAATTACTAACTTATTATTAAAGACTTTAATACTTTTAAAAGAATATAAGTGTTTAGTAAACTAAAATACTATAACTATAACTTATTCTTAGAAAACTAAAAAACCTTTATCTTAGCTTTCTCTTACTAAAAAAAGCTAATCTTTTTTATATAAGTAATCTTATACTATTAATAAAGATTTCTCTAAAGAACTATTTAATTACTTAAAAGATATTCTCTTAGATAGTTAATTAAATATAATATCTAAGATTAAAAGTAATAGAAAAGATATTATATTCTTTAGTTAAAATAACTCTATTATTAAGAAATTCTTAATCTAGTTTACTTAGTATTAAATAAAAAATTACCTTATTAACTTCTTTTACCTAAAGAAGTTTAAAAGTAAAAATATCTTTATATTTCTTAAATAATATAACTACTATATAGATAATTATAAGATTAATAATAAATATTGAATAAGTTATATTGATTAGCTTATTTACTCTAATATTATCAATAAAATCTTATAAAAGATCAAATAATATTAAACCTAAGTTAATACTAAAACTATCCTAAAAACTTAGTTTAAAGATAAAGATAAAGAGTAATAGCTAGACTTAGAAAGTACTCTTATTAAACTAAATAAGAAAAGACTTCTTTTTGATTTTACTATTATTAAAGAATAGATAAGAAAGTATAAGTATTAGATTTATAAAACTAACCTTAATAAATAAGAAGACTCTAAAACCTAAACTAAAGCCCTATATAAAGTTCTCTATAGAGATTTATAAGTAATAATCTTTAATAAGAATAATTTCTTTCTAGAAAAAATCTTAAAAAGTAATTATAAGAATATTTTTAAGAAAATTAAAGAATATATTAATTATTACTTTAATAAGAGTTAATAGTAAAGTTAAATTAACTAAAAGCTTAAGACTATATAATTTAATAAACTAATTATTCGAACTATTATCAAAGAGAAGTTTAAGAGGATTCTATAAAGATAGAAAGATAAAAAGCTATAGTTAAACCTTTATAATAAGTAAATTAATACTTTTACTTTAGTATTAAAAGATCTTTAAATTAATATAACTTAGGTAAAGAATACCTAATTATCTATATAAATTATACTTTTATAACTTTTTAATAAAATAAATAGATTATCTAACTTAATACTATTTAATCTTTATAAAAGAAAGAATCCTTCTTTTATAAGAGCTATTATAAAGAGCTAGAAGGAATATAATTGTTAGTACTATAAAAAGAATAGCTATATAGTACCTGACTATAGAGACTATAAGTATAACTTTAATAATAAGCTTATTTATTATAAGTTCAATTTATTAGCTATTTAGGTTACTCTAAAATTCTTACTCTTACTTTATCTTATTACTTTCTTTAAAAAGGAAAATAAGATTAAAAAGCTTATTATTCTTTAAAGTCTTAACTTTCCCAGAATACCTATCTATAAAACCATATAGTAAATAGTAAATAATAGTAAATAAAAAGATACCTAGAATATAACCTCTGATAAATAAAGAGCAATTAATAACTATATTAAATATAACTATAACTCATTATTTATTCCTAAAACACTAAAATAACCTAAAAACACAGAGAATATAAAAGTTAATATTAAGTTTATTATAAATATTATTATAATTAAAGAACTTAAGATATTATTCGAATATTAAATATAAATTATAACTGTTAGAGTTAATACTAATAAGAGAAAGAGAATATAAGGTATAACTATAAAAGATAATAATAATAACTATAAGACTATTATAATCAACCTACCTACAACCACAAGAGCACCCTTCCCTCTAATAGAAGAAAGTAACCAGCTTATATCTAAATAGAAAGAAGAAAATATAGTCTAAAATAAGAAACCACTTACTAATATTAGAAATAATACTCTTAGTTATATTTATAATAAAATTATAACTAGGAAAAAATATAATCTTAATCTTATAGAATTAATTATACTAGACCTATACTTTGGATAATCTTATAAAAAAGACTATAAGAATATTATAAAAGACTTTAATAAGATAATCTAATTCAAAAATAATATTATAATTAAAGAAATAAGTTTAGGAAAGCTAAAGACTACCTTAGTATATTTTAAAATTCTAAATCTAAGTATAGTTAATTTTCAGTAATATAAAGAGACACTAGAACTAAATAGAATAAAGGGATTATTTAATTAAAATAATAAGAAGACTAGCCCTCTTAGAGATTTAAAGCCTAGTAAATAGATTATAAAGATAAATAATACTTATAAGAAAAACTCTATCTCTATTAATAAAGTAATAGCTATATAGAGTAATAAGTTTATAATTATTAAGACTATATTAATAAAAGACTTAATTATATTTAGTAATAAACTTCTTTAGTATTATTAGGATCTTCTAAAGATATTTATTTACTTAGGAAATAAGAATAGTCTATTAATTAAAGTTATAGTTAACTTAGGATCTTAAAATAATATTATTATAAAAGAATTAATAGAGTATTATAACTTAAATTAGATTAATATTAATATTAAAATAACTTCTTATTCTAATAGAAGTATTAGAATAATAAAAGAGATAGTTATTAATATTTATATTAGGTATACTTATATTATATAATAGATATATATAGCTCTAGCTAGTTATATATCTATCTTTTTTATTTTAGAGATACCTTTTATCTAAATAATAAGAATATTATTTAATTATAAGTCTAAGAATAACAATATAATAATTAAATACTATATTAGCAATTTAAAGGTATATATAATTACTACTAGTAGTTTAAAATAAGAAGTATATAAACTAAAGTTTAAAAAGAAAGCTCTCAAAATACTAAAATAAATATTAATCTTTTTTCTAAGCTTAAGATTAACAAAGAAAGTAACTTAAACTTAGATAATATAATATATTATATCGATTTTAAAACTAGCTTTAAAGTAATCAAGCTTATAGAGAAAGAAATTTACCTTTAATATAAAATAGCTCTAAATATAGTAAGAAAAGAATTATACTAATTAAAATAAAGACCTAAGTCTAGTTAGAAAAAGATTAAAATTAATACTTTATATAAGAGGAAAGAAGTCAAGGTCCACCTACACAATAATATACTTTCTGATAGTTCTATTCCTAAAGGAAGCTTATACTAATTCTAAACTCGATAGAATAAAGTATAAGGGTTATTAAAAAAAGAATTAAAGTACTTAGAATATATTATTCTAAAATTCTTAACTATAGAGAAAAGAATAAGAATATATAGTAATAAACTTAAAAGATTATTAGATTAGATAAAAGATATTTTTATAGATTAAAAATAAAATATTTTCTTTTAGATTATATATAATAAAGAAATAGTTTTTACTTAAGACTTTAAGGACTATAGATAGGTTTACTTTATTATTACTTTACTATAAGTAATAAGGGTAACTGAATACTCTGTATAGTAAGCTAGAAGTATACTTATACTTATTAGTCTTTAGAAGAAAGTTATTAATTTCTTTTAAATATACTTTAAGTATAGTATCTTAA
>KV875322.1:974-32800 GCA_001879505.1 Calonectria pseudoreteaudii
ATTTTATCTTTAATTTATAAAAGTAAAGTTTATTTTAAAAGAACATTTTAGAAAAGAATATTAAGATATTTATTTCTTTAGTTAAGATAATAAGATTTTAATAACTAACTCTATTATATAACTCTAATTATATACTACCTCTGTAGCTTAGTTCCTTGTTAAGCTTACAGTGTGTTTTTTTTTTTAAAAGTTAGATTTAAATAAATATATTTTAAATAAATAAAAGACTTATTATATATTTATTAAGATTATATTAAATTAAAACTTTTATAATAATTAACTTACTTAAAATATTATATCTATATACACCCTAATTAACTAACTTATACAGCCTTCAGCAAGTGCACACTAAGTCCTTTCTTTTATCTAAAGTGTAACTGTAATAGCGTGGTGTGGCTGTAACCCCACTACGCTGTATCCTTACAGCTAGCTACAAGCAGTTGCTACTATTGTTATATTTTAAATTATTTCAGACATTAAAATAAGTAAGTAAAAGATATCTATTTCTCCTCTAATTACACTACAATAGCAACCTTACTTCTAACAGGCACATTGTCCTCTCTTCTAGTATCTGGAAAGTCCCTTACATTTACCGTGTTCCTGAAAAGCAAACAATGAGATGACCCACCGAAATGGAACATGCCTAACTCATCCCCTTTCTTGACACTCTGACCCTCCTTCACTGTGATTTCACAAGTACTCACTTCATCCATCCCCACGCCGATGAAAGCCATCAGACCAATATCCTTATTGTCTGCCTCAATGAATATGACTGCGCGTGTTGCCAATGCGGTGAGATATCCTTGTGCTACCTTTATTCCTTGAACGTCAATATGTGTATGTCCCTCATTGTCAATAGCCTCTGACAGAGGCTCGCTGAAATATGTGCCATCTTGCACGAACGCACGTACAATCTTTCCTGAAACTGGGGCGTGCCAACGATGGTACGATAAAGCAGAAAGAAACGCCTGATAAATTGTTGCCCCGGCAAACTGTTCCGCCAGAGGATCGTTGGCCAACATATCTAGCACTGAATAGGGTTGTCCTTTGATCCAGAATTTCTCACGTAAGGCGGCGTTTCGAGCCACGTTATAAACCTTAGACTCGCATGCATTGGCAATTACGTTATCATCTTCTGGCGATGCAACAGGGCGAGCGGCATCGTGCACACGTCGGGTAAAGAAATCTTCCGTTATTTGTTAGTATTTCTGTCGCATTTCCAATCAGAATGGTGATATTTCTTACCGTCCCAGGACTTGTAACCGTGGTACTTTGCCGATGGATCACAAACAAACATCTCTTCAAACTTGTGGCTAGTTTTCAGCGGTGCATTCGCGACTTGCATGACATCATTTGTGGCATGTTCTCCAAACCATCCCCCACTATGGGCTTCCAAAACGGCTGCTGATTCAGGTGTCTAGCAACTGGTTTAAGTCATGGGTATCTCATACTGTATCCTTCTTTCAATACGACATACCTGCAAAAATTTACCCCATTCATTCAGCACCTTCTTCAACATCTTGTTCACGTCGGGATCAAGGAAAGCCGCATGTCCACTACCCAATAACAGTCAGATCCACAGTGAAATTGAGAAATGGTTGGCACAACTCACCTTGGTGTCCCCATCGCATAGTCAAAAACACCGCACATTGGTACACCGACGATTCCCACCCCAAATGCCGCATCTGTCCATTCAGGCGCTCGAGTGATGATGTGATTGAGCACGGCCAACATATGCTCATAGTCCCGGATGGGGTGCTTTCCCAAAAGATCCTTGTTGTACGGTGGCTTGCGAGGAATTTCATCGAACATCGACGTGAAATACATGTAAACTCGAGAGTTGCCCTCGATAAGTTCCTTGAACTCTTGAAGTACTGGAGCCAACTCTTTGCGTCCGTGTTTGGAGACGTGGCTCACTTGTTGGTTTAGCCATTCTCGGTGAACGCGGTGGTCTGCTGGGAGCCAAGCGCCATGCCTAATTTTTTTGTTATCAGCCTGGCTGCCGTTGCAAGGGGTCATAGAGCAGCTGACACGTGGACTCGGTGCTCCTTGGGTATATCATGTTCCTCGCCGTATTGATGGACCATTTTGGCTATATTGTTTGTTGTGTGGATGTCTTTATAATATTGCTGTTTGACTAGATGAAGGATTTCCAAAGCGAAACGAAGAAAATCACCGCGGCGTCTTGTATTTAAAGACAAACCTTTCAAACATAATTCTCTCCCATGGCAAGACCTGTATGTTATTATCCGTTGCGCCCGAGAATAAAATAGCGTACTGTGCATCGATGATTGACTGGTGATGTCATACATTATTGAAACGCATTAGTGGAGCAACCAGCCGTCACATCAAAATCTGACCAAAATGTCAGCATCATACATTTATACGGATATTCGGCACGAATGGCCCAATCTCGGGAACACGGCTTGTCTGATACTCCATTCTTCGAATAGTAAATGTATCTGAGACTGCAGCGAACTAAAAGCTCATGAAAATACCGTACTTCATGATGTCATTCTAATGCACCTCTTGACTATTGTATCGATAGTGCAGGTGATGGTCATGTATTTGAAAATACCCCTGAAATAAAGCTAATGGTGTCGCACGATTGGCGATATTCATCGCACGGAGCTAAATAGACATATTTCACCGCGTAGTAATTTATGACCACCTACCGAAGCGCCAAATGTAACCCACCTTTCTATCAGTTATGTGGCTTTATATTCGTAATCAAGGAGATAAAGAAGGTCGTAGTTCTATAGGTCTATTTATAGAAACGAATTGTTGCTGCTACTCTCTAAAGACAAAGCTGGTCGCACCTTGAGAGCTTTCGTCAAAGTTGTGCGCTAAGCCTTGGAGACTATTGAAAACATCGACGAATGGACAATGGTTTCGGATACCAGCCTGTTGGAAAGTTGGCACAAGCGTAGTACCCTAGCATAGGCTACATGGACATGGATTTGTTTTGCATGACGGACTGGTGGTACTCCGAATCACAAAACACTGTGGAACTAGCGTGCAGGGATGAAGGGAGGGTGTTGGATGCGGAGTAACGCAACATGAGCAATCGTTGTACTATTTTCAATTGATCAAGGATGTGATACGTTGAGCCGGGCCTGGAAAAGCTCTGGTAACTCTATCGCATTTATCAGTCTAATAATTTGCTTATGGAATTAGTAGAGAAGGTCATATCAATGCACATTAGAACTCATTGTGAATTGGGCTTGTTCAAAAATTGAGTACTTTCAGATAAATGGTTCTATCTAACTCATTTCTGATGCTCTTGATTTACTTCCTCCATTCGAAGACATGATACTCCATTTAGATGATGCAGCATGTAGTAGTGACCAGAAACACGGGAGTGATGCTATAATAATGTGAGCATTAAGTTCTGTTCATGTAAGAATATCTAGATGTAGTCAGTGATACCAAAATGATTTCGTAGTCTGCAACCATTAATGGCGGATTTTATGCTTTCAGCTTGATAAATCCTCAGTGGATCGATCCCGCAGTTTGAATAAGTCTTGCTGTGATAATAATAATCGTGACAGCCCCCAGCAAGAATAGACAAAATAAACCCATCTTATCACCCTTCGGTAAGGATTCTAATCCAGGCAGCATTCCAAACGACAATGCAAAAGCTGATGCACAAAAGAATATTCTTAATATCTCCGAGCCAATATTAAGAGACCGGCTAACATACTTTAACTTTACATCTGATTCATTTGAGCACATTGATCTATGTTCCCTTTATTGAATCCAAGTTCGTATATGATGTACTGTGAAAGGGCTTGTCCCGCCTTACTTAGTAATTTGCGATCACATTGTTACCACACCAGAATACATGTAACAGTCCCGTGGCAAGGAATCCGCGTATACTGAAAATCACATTCGTATCGAGGCAATATCGTCATTTTCTCTCAGAAATAGGGTCGGGAAGCAAAACCCCGAATCATAGGCAAATCCAGTCATGAAAATTAGGTGAACGTAGAGACAATTAATCTCTCATTCAATTTTATCAGGAATAACAAAAAGATACTTGCTCTGACATATGTACTGCTATTGAACACCTCCTCTTGACCTGCGTCAAGAGAGTAGACTAGAGTGTTGACGATCGCACATGCAAGGAAGTATAATAGGTCCACCAGAAGACATATTTCGGATACCCAGAGGCAGGATTTTCTCCTCCGGCTTCGGGCCCAATCCGGGCTGCGACAACAATAAAGGGTATAACAAACAAAGACTATCCTACTATCTACTCTAATTGAATAGAGAAGGTGAATTCAGAGTACTAATGGCAACCAAGGGTTATTTTACCTGATATCATTGTGAGCTAATCATGGCAACTACAAATGATGAGGGGTATGAATTCACATCGAAGCAGCAGGTGAAAGGAAGTATTGATAAATCGGAAACAGGTGTAGGAGCAAAATTGAATTGGGGTGGATAATTTACGTGGATAATGGCGTACTGGCTCAGAAATCTCAGCCCTCATCTTTGTCCACAGAAGGTGAAGTTGCTCCAAATAGTCACGGAATTGGTCAAGTGTGAATGTTAAGTAATGAGGAGTTCCAGTGCATTAAACGAATCTCTGGATGGACTAAGGTAAATGTGGAACTATAG
Organism: Calonectria pseudoreteaudii; assembly: GCA_001879505.1. Taxonomy (NCBI): domain Eukaryota; kingdom Fungi; phylum Ascomycota; class Sordariomycetes; order Hypocreales; family Nectriaceae; genus Calonectria; species Calonectria pseudoreteaudii. The sequence goes on from KV875322.1 coordinate 5,598, forward strand.
ATACCCTGAAAGGCTTTCTGACACTAAAGCTGCCATGACGCAGATCTGAGGCCTCAATGTCGGTCTGTACCTGCCTGCCTGCCTTTCAAGAGAGCTTGCCTCCTGCAGTTTTGGATGTTTATAAAAGCGAGATTAGACAACTTTCTGCTTTGCTATAGGGAGATCTTCATTCAGTTATTTATCACCGACCTTAATGGGCATCGCCTTTTATGTGTTCAAATTCCATTATGAGGCGTAAGATTTTGAATTTGGAGAATTTATATACGCTGCTATTCAAGCCATGAAAGCGAGTTGAGGCGAAATTATGGTAAGAACGAACAAAAGAAACATAATGGAATGTGGAAGGTGTATCTGGTTTACCTGGCCAAAGGTTGATGAAAGTTGAATTTGATCGATACGCTTTTGTAATTAAAAATCTCTAAAACTCTGGTGAGTAACGTTTTCAGATCACAATTTGACTTTCGCCCCAAATCATCTTGCAAACGAATTGGACCAAGTATCGTGACGGCTCCGGTCTGATCTCAAGATGCATGAAAATATTAGCATATTTCTGACAAGAAGTTGGCCATTACCAAACCATGGTTCTGCTTCTGGAATCACTAGTGTCCGAAATTGAACATAATCGTGTTTCGATAACTAGAGGTACCAGTGAAAATCTAGCTACTTCTAAACATAGGTGTATTAAACGCGCCAACTCTAGTTCTCTCTGCCGATTGGATTCCTTCTTGTGATAACTCGGCCCTTCGTGTGCCTAAAAACAAATTTATACTAGATGACTTGATCAGACACAATTTAATGTGATTTCAAACTCGGCTGCCAAGCTACGAATAAATTGTACTCAAATAATTCGGCTCGCAGATGCAACTTTCAGTATCGAGTGGTACCTCGCCGATATCTTTTTGGTCATTCAAAAAGAAATAGGACTTTTAAATAAATATATATCACAAGAGGATTTCAAGCCGTCAACTTGACTGTTGGACGCGAAATTTTTGACTGTACTACATGATACATGATAAGATGTTGTATATTATAATTAATATAGATCCCCCCATTCAGCTGAGACTATGGCATCATCTGGATTGTTCCTGAACTTTGTCCTGAGTTTTGTGGTAGATGCCTGTTGCTGAGGTTTGCTGAGAGTTGGAGATCTTGGTTACTTGATAGAATCAATCTCTAAGTTTTCCTTTATTTATATATGGGAGATTCAAATTAATCTTTTGTCTGAAGACCCTAACATAAATATATCGACATCATTTACAAAAAGAAAACGGGATACTTCAGTAGTCACGTACAAGTCAATTCAGGGTCTGGAACCAGACGACATTACTTGTCTTAACACCTTCGCCGACATTTCAGCGCCAAAAGAAAAAGCCACTTTTTAGGACTGGTAATATTAGGAGGCTTGCTAATACAGGAGTATCTTCGTTCGTCAGATCGTCACGCCGGACAGTCAAGCCACCCCACAGGTATTGGCATCTTCACTGACTGTATGTTAGGCGGTCGCTGGCATATTGTGAACGCTTTCTAAGTTGATCACTCGGCCATGGGGTAATGTGTGTCTCTCTTGGGTAGGTGTATCAAAACTGTGTGTGATTGCGTACGTTTTGTTCTGGAGTGCTCCAGACTTTTACTTTGCTTGATTTGCAAATGCTTAGAATCGCCGCTTATAAATTCCTTTGGCTGCGTGTGGTCGAATACATTTTGATATGAAAATTCTTTATAGTAAATATAAAGCGGGGCGCGCTGATTGGAACGAAGAGCAAGGCGATTCCTCGCACTATGGGTTTGAGGATTCTTGTTGTTTGTCTGTATTGTACTAATACCACACACACTTTTGTTTCCGCTACTACACGCAAGATTGGTTTGAGTCGTGGTTTTAGTTATGTATGATTTAATGTAACGATAATAAAAGTTCTTTTCAAGCAGCCCTCCGTTAATTTGCTTTGATTATTCACCCAGCGCAAAAACAAAGTTGGTGGATGCTGTTGAACTCGGCGACAATTACAAGGCCACAGAAACCAGTGTTTGGGCATGCTGGCCCCGTCTATTTTCCCCTTTCTCGAGAATTTCGAAATGGAATAAATAAATACAATATTCCTTACAGAGATTGCGACTGACTGTGTTCTATGCGTTATCATTCTGGCGGCAAAGGTTACATCCAGGCGGCATAATTCCTAATTCTATTTCACTGCAACGGGCATAGCAGCTTGCAAGCTATTAGGTTAATTTAATCAAGTCTAAAGGAGAAATGGAGGATTGGTAAAACAATCGTCTCCATTTTTTGTCTTGGGCATGCTGTGGCGGGCTCATTCAAACACAACCTGCTAATGTTGGTATGGACTTAGATCATTGTGCGAAACAGGATGCAGCATGGCCCACTCCCACAATTTATGACCCACCCCCACTGAAGGCAACCGACCCACTTTACCCGCCAACGCCCAGAGGCAGCAGAGGGAAAATCCCTCATATACGGCTCTCCCGCAACCTGCAGTCAACGTCAACGGGCCAGATGCCCGGGCGAAGCACGCCCGGTTAGCTCAATCGGTAGAGCGTGAGACTCTTATGAGTACGCGATCTCAAGGTTGCGGGTTCGACCCCCGCATCGGGCTGTTCCTATACACTATAATCTAGATTGAGAAGTGCTTACTTTTTTTTTGCTGAATCAACATCAAGAAAGTACCTCGGTGTTAAGCCATATCTTATTGATGCTTTTCATGGCAAATCGTGTTCTTCGGTTCAGTCGAGTTTTATTTGTTAGCGAGATGCAATCAGATGAGATGGTAAAAGGATCTTTTAAATTTTCTTTTTCTCATTGGATTATCCTGCAGGCTTAGGGTGCATGGGAAATATGGTGTACGAAATACATTGCCGAACACCGAGGAGGTAATTGGTGTAAGTTGGCACTGCCGAGTTGTATAGAATGCTGGCGTCATTCCCAGCGATGCGAATTGTTCGTGGAATGAATACATTTGACAAAAAAACAGCTGAATGGACTAAAAGAAAGAGGGGCAAGGCAGTATGGATGACACAAACAAAAAGGAACATACAACAGCGAGGATTCCCCGGTCGTCACCGACCCGAGTACTAATTCACCGCTTCTCAGCTTGACTATGGGAGAGCGGACGGGATCCCGTATTTTCTAAGAGCTATGGTCGTATGTATCTGACTGCTATGTAAACAAGACTATCACTACTGTGTGTGTAACAGCAGAATTTTGCTACTTTAGTTTCCTCCCACTTTGCTGATCAGACTACGAATTCATGTTTTGATATTTTGTATGAATGCGACTAAACTTGACGGGCTCTTTTGTCATATTGCTGATGTCTCCTTTTGCATTTAACCTTGACCTTGATCTCTAATTATTCCTGTAGTTTATCGTGTTTGCATCGTGCTATTTAATTCTTGATAGTTTGTAGAGCGTCTTTGGTGTAGACTTGTGGTATATTCTTACGAAGAGAAAATCTTTCCAATCCTGGCTCTTACATCTATGTTTCGGTCCTTACTGTCCTGAAGCTAGGCATTGTCGGGGCGGGACTTTTGTAATACCAAGTAACGGCGACGTTATTACGGCTGAGGCTTTGGCACCGCGACGTTGATAACATCGAGTTCCGGCTGGGCCATGGCGGCCCCCGCCATGGACGAACAGGGAAGTACAAGAACCAGAACAGATGGGCTATCTTGTTTGAATAGTTTATAGATGAGAGCTTGGGACAAAATAATAATAAAAAATAGGTTCTTTCAATGATCGGGCAACATTCCAGGAATTTATGAACGATGCTCAGCAGTGTATGACTTGTCAAAGCTGTGCAATAGAATAGAAAACAGAATACTCTACCATTATCATGTAATATTGTATCATCACCTCGACACTTGTCTCAATTAAAGTACAATTTCGTAGACGATATCCATCACTAGCAACATTCATTCTATGACAAACCCACACTTGACACCTCAGCCAAAACGGCTGTGTCAAGGCTGGGCCTACCAAGTTGAAATCGGTAATACAAGGGAAAGAATGAGCTTGCAATTTACGGGGGGCTCATGCATATATCTTGTCTTGACATCGATTGTAAGGGGCTAAATCGATACCTAACGCTACTACCCTCAGTAGTGGTATTCCACTATGCAAAAAAGATGAGTATTGATCAGAGCGAACGCAGCTCTGAATAACTATGAAGCTTTGCTTCAATCCATAACAATAATATCCTCGTGGCAACCTGACTCCAAATAGCAACGTCACATTCCAAGCCCCGAAAATATGCTATTCTATTGCCTTGGTCGTGTTCCGAATGTTCAAATACCAGAAAGACTTCCATGGGTGAAAGAATCAAGTTGTTTTCATCTCAGCTACTTCAAGAACACCAAGCTAGACCATGAGCCCATGCAATCACAATGGTCATACTTGCGATATCATCAAATACAAAAAAACCCTCTCACACTGTCAGACGGACAACTGGGTTCAAATATTCTATTTCGCGTGAGAATCCGAGGCTTGTTTCTTAAACGTTGAATCTAGTTCCCCCTGCATCAAAACCGCGATGATCTTCCTGTTTTGGACTTTTGCGGTAAACTAGTTTCAGTAACCGAGCGTATCTGTTCATACATGCACTAAGGTCGTCAAAAAAACCACAGTAACGGGCGATTCTCATGCGTTACTGCCTTGAGAGAACGTATCTAAAATCTGTTATTATGATGACTGGCTCTAGGTTTCTGAAGTCTACCGGTCATTGAAGAAAAGACATGAAGTTCAAGGATATACTCTCGTGGTACAAATATTCCAGCTTTAGATCCGGGCGCAAGCAACATGGAGTACCGAGGAAGGATAAGCAGAAACCAAGTGTTTCACGTGGTCAAACATCAAGAGCACCTTTTCTTCTGTGTTGCGAGGTGTGTGTGTATGGCTTCTGTTGAAAAAGAGAATATGCCATGTGATATCAAAAGTTACTTGTGATATTTAATAAGAGATGAAGTCTGGACCATCGAGTAAGGGCTTTGATATAAGAGGAGTCTTGCAAGATGTATCTAAGTATCTTGAGGTGTAATCCAGATGAAATGCCCATCTCCCAGTCCACAATTGTCCCTGAATATAAACAGCTACCGTTATTAAATTTTAGCCTGGCACGATCAAATTCCGTGGTACGACATGGGACTAGAGTTATTATGAAAAGTCAGTTGCATCTAGCAGGATTTAACCCTTAGTTCTCTGAAGGTCAATCATGACATTGAAGTACAAACTATAAAAGGCCTTGCGTATTTACAATGGATACCCGTCTTTAAACTTGAAGTGCTCCCTCTGGAGGATTTGATGACGGCAGGTGAGATTATGCATAAATGGTGTTTTTGTATGAACCAGCTGTGTTCGAATACTGCCGACTAGTCATCCAAATCTTTGCATTACCGAGAACTAGCCACTGTATCAAAAGACAAGTAGAAGAATACCCTTGTATTCTTTTGGATCTTTAATATTTAGAGGGAAATATAGACGACTTGAAGTCGTGAAATAATTAATCTGGGGCATGGCTTCAGTATCAACCGAAATACTACGATCAAGCCTCAAGTAATGCCCGTGAGCCTTTACAAGCCTATAACTTCCGTACATGTAGCGGTTAAAATGAAATCCTTTTGACTTATGGAGATGTTCTTTGCGTGCCCGGATGGCATTTAGCTCGGTTGGTCGCGCTTTTACACATTTGTTTTATGATCTTTTATACTGGACTCTGCCTCGCCTCAAGCTAACACGTAAAACGCGAGAATCATACATGTGATAATTGCATCTTTTACGGTACTGAAGAACTTCTCAGTCGGTGTTCTGTTGTTTTTTATTTGACCGGTAAACTTTCAAGCTAGCGATGGTAAGGAGAACACTCAGGCTGGTCTATTACTTGATTCTCCTTATAATGTGATATAGAAGTAATTGATAGCTAAGACTCAAATTTTTATTGACCAGAAACGATGGAATTCGTTTTGCCTGAGGACTGCCTGTCTGTATCTAATGATCTGATTGTACGAGGTTGAAACACGGCGAGGGGTGCGTCTCGCAGGATCAAGGATAAATACTTATTCTTCTAAAGATAATGTTACGACCATTAGTATATCTAAATAAGCGCTCTCCGTGTTGCAAAATACTGCTCTCAGACTCAGTAAGCATTCTTTGTCCAGGCTGATTATCCTTCCCAAGCAGAAGCCGAAGTGAAGGTATTCACAGGTAGGTTGACGATTTCATGAACTTCTTATTTTTTAAATAAGGGAAGAAATAGGGGGAGATTAAAAAATGTAGCCATCCGTAAGCGCCCAAAAGTGGTTCAGGATGAGGATATCGGATTTTGACCACTCGGGTTCAGCGAGCGTTCCACCAAAGCGAGAAATCCTTGCACATTTTTTAAGGCAATCAAATAGCCAATCCGAAAGAATGCGCAAATCTTACGAAAACCATATTAATGGATACGTATTTCACCACTTTTGTTCCATCTGCTGCCGCAGTTTGATACTCGTGAGGCTAGATTGTACATGGGATTGTACACCTCTTTCGCCCCGCCATTTGGGATTGGATGGTTATCAGTGCGTGTCATGTGTGACCAACACTGCCTAGTGGCGTCAGGCCCTGCTTTGGCTTGCTCTTTCTCGCATTGTCCCATGCCGTAATGCGAGTGGGTTCATAAGCCACTGTAAATCTTATCCCAATGAAGCTACAGCATGGTGTGCAGAGTGTTGGCACCACATCCATGCACATTAGGTCTTGAATAAGGATTATTGACCACCGATGGATCAGCAGACTTTCTTGACCTGGCCAAATTGTTGGTTGAACAGAACGCGGTGCTCCTTCAACGCTTCTGTTTCAGCTTTGGACTTGAGATTTATCGCCCCGTGTAGATCATTCGCCAAAATCCTTTATGTGGCAAACGAGAGTCCCTGGGCACACGATTCGTCGATTAGTGCGCCGTAGCACTGGAATATATCACGTCATGAACTGGTTAGCTGACGTGGACTCGACGCGGCGCGAGCACCCGATCTCCTTCGCATGACTGGCTAACGAATCTTCCCCAAATATCTTGATTGAAAATGGAGAGTTTTGTTGCTACTTGCCAGGGTCTGGTTGAAGAGTGGTCTCATTATGACATGGCAGTGATGGCGTATTTCTCCATCACTCAGGGTAGTTCAAACACGCTGGCATTGTTTGCAATGAGATTTTTCGGATTTTTGATTTTAAAACCCTCACCACTCCCGTGCACTCGCCCGATGACGAAAACGGTGCTAAACTTCAGTGCACGTGGCATCATGAATTCTGAACACTGTTGGTACTCGACTCGCAGTCGGGTGGGACCTGGGGGAGGGGCAGTCGGTCCGAGCCTTAAACCTTATCGACTTACAATTAAATCACTTTATCAGGCAAGGCTGTGTTTATATATATATATGTTTATTTCTGACCCAATTAAATACTCACTACCTGCTGCCTGCTTTTTTTTGTCCTTTTGCCGCATGGGGCTCTCATAAGTACTCTCACAACGTGGCCAATGCCAGTCGAAAAAATGTGAGGGGTTACGTTATCATCACGCTCTTTATTTCCGTCCAAAAAAGCAAAAAAACACACTCCAGAGCCACGAGAAAAAAAGCCCATGAACAGAGACTACATATAAAAACGCCGTCGCATCATAAAAATAACATTATTCCTCCTCGGCTGTTGCATCTGCGTAGCTGGGAAAATTTCCCAAAACTACTTTGACGCTCCGAAGAGGCTTGCACAGCTCCCATCCGAGTGGCGTTTTGCGGATGACATTGACGGCCTTGCTGGATGCCCATTCAGTCAAAGCCTCGTCGCCTGGACCGCCAAACTCGACGGGGGGCTCGGTCTCGTTGGCGGCGGCCTCAAGGTGGCACGCAACGTGCTCCATCCGCTCATCCCAGACATTGCCGCCGTGAAAATCCCGTGTGCAGTTTTTGGCAGGGCACCTCATGTAGCGAGGCGTCTCACACCGCTTCTGGAAAGCCTCATCCTGCATGTCCTTAACCATGGCCTCCTGCGCGGAGTCAGTTGAGGTTCCAACCAGGACGGGATTAGGAAGATGCATCCGGCGAATGTGCTGGGTGAAGAGATCCTTGCGCTTGAAAGGCCGACCATGAGTAGGCGGAGGGCCGCCCTCACTTTTGTTCCCTGTGTCAACGTCGCGGCCGCACTGGCCCTTTGTACAAAGCCAAAAGTTTAGATTCAAGTGCTGGGCAGCGACATGGCGCTTCCACTCGTTCTTGCTAGCGTATGTCTCACCGCAGCCAGCGAAGTGAAAGACGCAGATGAAGGGTCGCTTGTGCTGGGTCTTCATGTGCTTTTCAAGGGATGCAGCGTCCTTAAACCCTGTCCAGGAACATTCGGGACAGTAACTGAAGTTGGAAGTAGTGGAGGGGAGTCTGCGACTAGGGTTATACGGAGCTGGCCTCGTCTCCCTCGGTGGTTGAGGGACTGGCGGTTTGCGCTTTGGACGACCACGACCACGGCGCGCGGCGACGGGTGGCTCTATCTTGAATAAGATAGGCTCCGTGGGACCCTGTTCGGCCTGGCAAGTGGAGTCCTGGGCAACGTGCCGGAGGTGATGACCTTCTGAACTGGAGTGTGGTGTGTGCTTGTGCTCACGATTGTCTTCCGTCTGCAACCTTTTCCGGGGAAGATCAGAAGGCTCCGGGCTCTCATCAGTGGTCAGTAGCGATGCGATACTCAGAGGTCGGCTCTTGGCGGATGAGAGCTTCCTCTCACTACTGTCGTCTGTGCGTTTCAGCGACTTGAATGGCCTGTTGGTGGTGTCGGGGTCCTCCTCTTTACTCGCAATAGGCTTGAAGTGAGGGGCCTGAGACGAGCGGGGCACATCGCTCTTAATCTGTGCGTTTTCTGATGAGAGGCGACTGTCGCGGCCATGTTTTTGATTCGATAGGCGGTAGAGCCCATCGTGGCGAACTCGATTTATTGGGGTCCACGATGAGGGCGCCATTGAACGACTGGGTACATCGCTTGACGTGGAGGTTGTGTCTTCAGTTTCAGCATCACCGTCCGAGCTGTTGCAAGCTCGGGGGATGACTGCTATGGATATAGTCTCGAGATGGCGAGACAAGTGATGGTAATATCCTGTTTTGCCGCCTGAGGTTGGGCTTGCGCAGAACGGGCAAAGGTTTATCCGAGACCCGTGCGTATCCTCGTGTTTTACCCAGTCGGAGGATGAGTGGAAGAGAAGATTGTCCTGGTGGCAGCCCTCAATGGTGCACACGTACGGAAGAATGTCCTCATAAATATGTGTCCTAAATTTCACTAGTTAGGCTGCGCAAATGATGAGCGCGTGGACGAGAAGCTTACCTCCAGGCCGACTTGTCAGTTACTCCCAAGACCCTCATTGAACACGTCGGGCAGTCGATTGGCCTTCCCTCGCTTGCCCCTTTCGGAAGCGGAGGAATACGCACGTCCCCATGGTCAAAGCTCAATTGTGACGTACCGAGTGATGTGCGGCTGGGGGGGCTTGATACGCTACCACTACCCCTGCTTCGCGTCGACACCATGGAGCCATACGCTGAACCCGAAGAACTTGCCCGGGGCCTTTTCAAGTCTGGGAACTTGGAGCCGGTGGGGGAAAGGACTAAATTGTTGATTTTTTCCGTGGGCGTGTTTTCGGTTTGCTCCAGTCGACGTTTCTGGATCAAGATAGCCCGTCGCGCGTTCGCTCGCCCCAGACGTTCCACCAGGTATTGAGGAAGCTTGGGAAACTGCTCTCTTATTACCTTGCAATGAACCTTCGCTTCCTCGGATAAAACTAGGAGTCCTTCCCTATGCGTTCGTTCTCCACGGGGTTGAGAGCCGGCATTGGCCGTCTTGGACTTGTGATTCCGGTGATGCTGTATCAAACTCTCAATGAGAGGTCCCAGGTCGATCAGACAATCCACCTTGGTATGCAGGTTTGTGGCAATCCGCTCCAATGTGTCCTCGGGAAATATTGAGTTGTCGTCCTGGTCCGTGTTGGGGCTGTAGCCGTGGTTGAGGAGCTGCTTCAACCACTCATGCACCAGGTCGTGGATGCTGCTGGACAGAAACGAAATGTCTTGATCTGGCCGGACACCACTCACTTGAACCAGTCCTAGGAGTCCTATTAGCCTGTGAAACATGCAACAGGATGTATGGGAGTCTACGTTGTGCAAGGATACGGCCAATGCTAGTCAAAAAGTTTAGCGTTAGCGTGCGAAGATCTGGTGACCTTAGGAGCACCTCGTCAAGAGTTCCATTGGAAGCCTCGTAGGATTTGGCCCAGAGTACTAGAGTGCTGAAGGTGCGCTGTATCTTATAGTAAACAGGCTGGTCTATGTCCGTGCGGTCCTTCAGCCTGTCTAAGATTCTCTGGTAGAGCTCAGAGCAGGCCAGATAGACTCGCGCAGCAAGGCCAAGGTCATCAGGCAAGGATGCTCCAGGCACGTCTTGTCTCCATCTCTCGATGCAGGCTTCGGTGGACTCTTTGCCCTTTAAAGTTTGCATGGCTTAACCGGGCCGAGTCGCGCCATGAAATGTTCGGGAACTTGGTGATTGGAATTTGAGATTTGGCCCGGAGCTACGACCCAACAACAACGGAAACGCAGAGTCTGCTGGATTTCGTCACCCGCTACGCCAATAGGAAAGCGCCACATGGGTTGTGTTACACTTAGTAATCTAGCGTGTTTTTTGCTCGTGTCGACCAATAATGTGCCTAATGCAGCATGCAACCATGTATTACGCGGCTGGCTGACGAGGCTGCAACACACAGCCTCAGCCGAAAAAAAAAATTCCCCCACAATCTGGTCACGTTACCTCAGCCGAACAGATTATTCAGGCTGCCTGTTGGCTGTGGGGAGCAACCAGAGCCGAAAAACAATTAATTCGCAAAATCAGGCTGTGTCACTATCACTTACTATATGTGAACCATATAGGCGCTATGCGATCCAGCACAATGGGTCTTGCTTAAACAACCCACAAAATGCTGTAGTAGATCAATATCTAGCAAGCTTGAGTGCCGTATGATTTAAATTTTTCACATTTTCCCAACATGTGGAATCATATAGCCTGTTCCTTTAGACCATTTCCCTTATAATTCTGCATTGAGATTAATTCATATACAAAATGTTCAGCTCATTGGATAATACCATCGAAAATAAGTTATTATAACCATCTGCGGGAAAGGGGCGCATCAAGCATTATTTGTCAAGTGAGAAATTCTTGGTGAACAAATTTGTTGCATTTTACGATAGTTATTAAGGGAGAGATAAATTGTAGCCATTTTTATGAAAGCCTGTAATATTAATTGCAGAATTAAATGAGAGACGGTCTACAAAGCTGTGGCCCATGTGAAGGTGAAGCTAAATTCAAATGAAGGCACAAGTAAAGCAATGACTTGTGATCTAGTATATTGACGTCATCCCAAAAACCAAGGAAAAGAATATTTTCCGAGATTTTATCAGACGCTGAAATTGTTGTCCACATAGCGAGCATGTGGGGTTTCCAATTGCCCGCTCCACGCCAATTTCTGTTCTGTCTGATCTTTCGTAGCGAATGCCTCAATCATAAGCTATAGGATATTAATAAGAATTAGATTGAATAAGAATGCCATGTAATAAGCAGTGATGGTTTTGTTTTGTTTTGTATCCTGTTAACCTCACTGATGAGTATCAGCATGACCAGGAGCGAGCTTGGGTGGAGCGTTACCATATCACGATGATCGTCACTGAACCCCGCAACAGCCTATTGCGTCACAAATCTATCTAGTGGAGAATTTTATTTCATCGCATCCCTGTTCAGCGGGGGTTGTGCCAAGCGCCGCTTGTGTGGGAGTCGCCTGGTCTCTCAACCACCAACTTTCCAATTGCAAAAACCTCACACGCCATACAAACCGCATTGCACTATGGAAGTCTTAAAGCTAATTTGAATCAATGGCAAAATTTTCCCCAATACTGAAGCGAAGGATTACCTTTGACATAGATCAGAAATTCGATGTTCAAACCAAGAGAAGGGCAAAGACAGATGGCGTTGGTCGAAGTGCCTCATGAGTCGAAAATCTTGCGTAGGGAGCAACGAGCAGACAACCGGGTGAATTTGCGCAATAAGGGTAAAGCACATCGCTATTCAGTTTTGTCTTGATGAGGAGCTTGAACGATCAGAATATGTTTCACCGCATAATAATAATGAGGATGCCCTGGGAAGGATTGGTGATCAGAACATGGTGATACTGGCCCGCGTGGCGACGAATTTGGTGTCACCGCCGCAACAAGTGTCGCTCAGAATATACTATACAATCTTCCCCACATCGGAGTCAGCTTAATGATCGGTATTGGTGGGAGTGCACCGAATAAGGAGAGCGATATCCACGGAGGCGACATCGTAGTCAGAACCCCACGATGCCATCATCCACTTCTTGTATAAGGAGCCACGCGAAACCGCAGGCTCAGGCTAGTTAACTGCCATCTTGACTTCTCCACCTCCGTATAATCATAAAGCCTGCTTGGATAAGTGGCATAACGACAACGATCATTTAGTATCGTGGCCACGACCAACACCATCAGGGCTGACTTTTATTTCGGCAGAGATGAATCAGATCTGGATGATGCAATAGACAGGAGATTCCAAAGAATTCTAAAGCGCAGCCTCAAACCCAGAACAGCTCTCGCAAGTCCCTCCCAGAAAAGTGCTCAATCCCGTTACCTTCACACAGACAATCCCGCACTACGGCTGTTACCATCTCACGACCCCTCCATCCGTATATAGCAAGTCGAGAAGATTAAAATAAGTGAGTTTGGTGGCCCTCAGATGTTTTACTGTATGTAAAAGCACGATGGCCAAGTCAGTCATCTGGCCTGACTGGAGTGCGAACGAAGTTTCTCGCCTTGGATAATGACTTCGCACCCGTTGCGATCACCTCGCAATCACAAAGCAACTGATGAAGCAGTCACCATCGCCCCATCTTGTAGTTGCCCAGATGTCCTCATATGGCCCACAACAATGTGACAGAAAAGTTGGTCTTTGTAATACTTCAAGGATGTATGTTACATTCATTCTAGTAGGCGCCATGCCCAACCATATTCTGCTTCAACACCCGAAAAATGTTCAACGTGACCGCTCAGTTTTGCTGGACCAAACTAAACCACGTAGCTAAGGCAAGAGAGAAAAGGGCCTGGGAGCTATCGATATCGGAAACAACAACCAAGCGTGCGATATTAAATTCCTGGACATTTTGAACTCATTGTCGCGGGCAACAATTCTCTTTTTCAAAGGACAATTACATTACAACATGGGGTGTGACGGAGCCAGAGTACATGGAAATCAAGTGTCATTAACTCAGCAACTCACTATATTCTGAACAAATGCAGAAGAAGCCCGAGGTATCTTGAAGAAATAGGATGTGGGTTCATTATGGATACTATCTATAAACATGTCTATCATCATGGCATCGAGCCAAAGTCCATCACTTGTCTAATCTAGCTTACAAAGTCATCAGGCATGTCGTAAATGGTATGCATATTGGTACCATGGTGCCCAGATAGACTCCCCAAACGCCTTCCCTAAAAAAGAAAGAAAATAAAAATGGAAGAAATACAAAGAAAAGTAATTGAACAATATAGAAACAGAATGGAGTATTGAAAAAGTGAAAAAGAAAATTGCACGGCCTCGATGTTTAGACAGCAACCCCAACGTTAGCCAGAGGGGAAGGTCGTTTGATCCCACCAGTGCTAAATTTTCGAGGATAGAAGTACTCTTCTCCCTTGGTCACCTCCATACTATTATTAGACCAAGCAGAGAGGATGGTGCGGCTATCTTCTGTGTTCCAAGTATTGACTGTGGTGACGGAGCCGTCGCTGAAACGGCGACAATGCGGATCGGCCTGCGAAAAGCATTGGTTGATCATGTCCTTCACCGTCATCATCTCGGGGACTTGGGGCACCGGCTCTGTTGAACGGCTAAGCCAGTTGGATACCTGGGTGAGAGACTTTCTCTTCTTGGTTGCCGGCCTCAATGTTGCAGGCAGAGGGGGTGGGAGCGGCACCATTGACACTCTTGGTGGTGGAAACGGAGGTGTATGCGGGCGCGGGGGCGTATTGCGGACGGGTCTTGTCAAACCAAACGGCGCATCATCGCAGGATTCGTCCGTCTCTGGGACAGTGCTGCTGGAATCTTCCTGCAGCATGGCCGCCTTTCTGGTGATTTTGGCAATTTCAGCCTTGTGCTTGGCCATCTCATCTGGTGAAGAACTAGCCCGGAGGCGACCGTCATTGCCCTGAACGACAGAAGGAGAGCGGCTTTGCGCCTTTGAGGCTCTTTTGCGCGGAAAGTGGAAGCCTCGTGATGTGAACCTTCGTTCATGTTCAAAGTTCATCAAGTGCAAAGCAGATGACCATCTTCGGTGGCCTTTTTTCACGACCGCTGGTGACTCAGGCACGGGAAACGAGACTAGCTCCCATTCGGCCATTTTGTCGGCGAGGTCTAGAGCTCCGGGCTGTGAGGTAGAACCCGCTTCCGGTGCAGTCGACGGGCGCAATTGTTGCGGGGGCTCATCGTAGATGACTGCTGTGTGTTCAGACTTTTCATCGACAACCGTGCGCAGGTCCGAGTCGCTTTGGCTGCCAGCAGATGTTGCAGACTCGTGGGTGACGTCTTTGCTGTCAGAAGTCGAAGGCATGCAGCAAAAGGTTCGGAGAAATGAGCCCCAAGAGGACTCCTTCTTTTGCTTGTCGGTAGTCATGGTAGGATTATTACGTGAAATGGAGTTGCGTGGGAGATGACTGAAGTAAGTGAGAGTTGGTGGAACAACTAAACGCGGCGACCTTCAAGGCTCAGCCAGGTTCGAAAATTAAATGAATGAAAGAATGACGAAAAGTTGGATTTGGAGGGTGATGGTTGCTGACGAGGATGGCTTCATGATCGGACACAAGAGCACGTAGATATAAGTAATGAGGGTAGCTGAGAGAAGAGCGTGTAAAGTGCATGCACAAGCACGCACTTTGCGGGTGCATCAATTAATTCAACGGAGGCGCCGGACAGGGCGCTGTGACATTTTAGTCTGACGTTTGGGGCAACCAAGGGCCATCATGGGGGCCTTGCCAGGGTGCAACTTCGGGCTTGACGCTTTGATGCTGGTCGTTTCCGTCTCTCTGCTCTTGAACATGCGATGTGCTTTTTCTCCGTCTGGGGCACACCACGGCATGGCTTCGGCCAAAACAATTGAGAAGCGCCGACCGCAAAAAGCCTTCAGGGCTTTAGAGTTTTGTTCAGCTGGTTACATGGCAACATGGGATACGGCCACTGCCACGACCGCACACTGACTGGGCTGCTGTGCCAGCCTGCATTCGATGGTCTTTTCCGCAAATAGATCTACCATAGCAAGACAAACGACAGCTGGTACATAAGCCATAATCCTAAAAGCTTTCCAGACGAGCATCCCCGATTGATGCCGGAGGAATGGCATAGAAACATGGCTCTGGAGACGGCTAGCGCGCCATCTCATCAAGCACCGCGCGCCTCTGCGCTGTGCTCGGCCCCACCGATTAATACGGGTGATTAACGGATCGACGCCAGGGCAAGGAGGTCTGTTGCAGATTCATTTCTCAAGCGCCCTGGGTTCAACTGGCTTGCGTCTTGTTTCCAAGTTTCTTATGCATGCATGTGTGCATGCATCTTTAAAACACAGCCAAAGCCCAATACGCTTGCTCAAGCTCTGCTGCTCCCGCTTAAGCTCTACCTGCAGCGAATAGACCTACGACATCCAGCCCGCTACCTCTGTGCTTGTGTCATTACCGTGCGTGTTGGCGCAATTCCTTCGCAAGAAGCATTGTACACAGAGATAGCCCGTCCGTCATATTTCGCCTATCGTGCACATTCGATCAGATCATCGGATGCTCCGCTGCTAGGAAATAAATTTCAACAGAGCACGGCTGTCCCAAACGGCTTCTAGCGTGGACTGAGGGCTCTGGGGTGGCGTGTAATGGCGTCCCCCTAATTTGCCCCTGCCGAACTACAGCAATAATTTGTCGCAACCGTTCGCTCAAATAGGTCAAAGTTGCGTCCGGATCAATGGCTACATGATATCCCTGTGCAGAAAGTGAAAAGCCAAAGCTTTGGTGCGGATGACTGCCGTGATGTAAGATCGCGAGTAGATCGGTGAAAGTGATGGGGGCCGGGTTGAGAATCCAAACTCAATGCTTGCCCATTCTATTCCATTTTATTATTCCCTATATTCTTTAGGGACATGGTATTGGAAATTTCCCTTTCACCATCTTCGAGATTTAGTTAAATCGTGGTACCAGATCGGATGCCAATCATATTTCCCAACCGAGTAGTAATTGGTCTATAGGGTAGCTCATCATGCTCGGTGATCATCTGGTTGCTCTAGGCTGTGTTCCCCACCACTTCCGTTACCATGTAACAGGCTAGCTACCGTTGAACAGTAGGAATCGCACTAGCATATGCACTAACCTTACAGGGGGACCTGTGCCTTGATTCATTCTTTGATCGGCAATCACAGTGTAAACTTTGAGAATCCCTGTTACATTTGGGGGACGGAATTACGCCTTCAGCATGTCCCTTCATCAAGTTAATGTTGAATTCGATTACTTCACCATTTCTAGTTAGGGTTCTTGTTCGTCCCAACTATTTGGACAACCGTGAGACTAGCCGCAATGGTGTTAGAGACAATATGGAAGACTTGTAATTTCGCCAAGTTAACGCTAACCTGATGAGGCTCCTGCTAGGTGATGAAATTGATCCTAGATGGAGTTATTTTTGTGTACCAGACAAGTGACATCTTATTTTAGATAGGCGCAATTTTCAAGAGGACTAGGTTTGCCTTTTTTTATGTGGCGGATTGGTGAGCTGTTGGATGGGTCCGCGATGAAAGGTTGGCAAGTGGGCGTAGACGCATATTACGGAGTCAAATAAACCTGAACAGATCAAGCAGGTTCAGGGTTGATGATTTGGATCACAGTACGGGGGATACTGAAGCCGTCTAGATGGTCTTAAACTTAGCTGGGAGGAGGGTTGCAGATTTGATGGCACGCGCATCTATTTGCTAGATTATTGATTCTATTCTATAGCTTAGTGCGACCGCCTTTTGTGACCGTATCGTACAACTCATGGAACCTCTCTTGAGCATCCTTGATAACATCATACTTAAAAATCATGTCCTGAACTTCTGGACTTGCCCACTTATCTGGCACAGGTTTCTTTGTACCATTTGCCTGGCCACTTGCCTGTGCCTCTGCAAATTGACGGTCGCGTTCCTCCTTGGCCTTGCCATCCCCCAGATGCAACGTTCGCCCTGACAGAGCCGCCAACTCCACCAGCGTCGCGGTACGATCCTTTCTTAGCAACTCATATGCTTTTAACGCGTTTGCAACGGCTTGAGGATCGGCTCCACCGCCTGGGACCCTGCTCACAACTTCTGCCAATGCCGCGGCGTCCTCGATCGCCATCGCGGCTCCCTGGGATAAATGAGGGAGTGTTGGATGGCACGCATCGCCAAGAAGAGCTACAGAGCCCTTGGTCCATGTTTCCAAAGGCGTGTGGCTTCGCAGTCTCCATTCGACAACATCTCCTGCGGGTACCAGATCAAGAAGTTTCTGGACAACCGGATTGAAGTCGGCGTAGACGGCCATCATGGCCGTCTTGTCCCCCAGGGTTGTCCAGGTGGAGTTCACTGGCCCTGCAAAGTTTACGTCAGGCTGAGCGGTGGCGATATTGTAGATGGTGTGGTTGTGGATAGGGTAAGCAATAATGTGGCGTTTCTCGCCAATCCAGCGTCTCACGAAGTCGCTGTCAATTAGTTCGAGTAATTCTGGGTATGGTTCTAGCTGCTCGCGTTTAAGCATAATGCGGTAGCACGCTGTACCAGTGTCTACTACTTCGGCCTCAATGTTAAGAGAGCGCATCATTGAGTATCTGACAGCAGACTTGATGCCATCCGCGCCAATGAGTATATCTGTCTCAATGGTGTGCGATTTGCCCTCCTGATCCTTTACAACAAAGGACACTGCACCAGGCTCATAGGAAACAATGTCTTCCAAGGTGTGACCGAAATGGAAATGAATGTTTGGCTCAGCCTTGGCAGCATCGTAGATGCCACCTGCTAGCGACGCTCTGTGTCCAGCATAGTGCTGGTATCCAAATCTATCGCTGATATCTGTCATTGAAACCAGAGTCAGGAGCTTATTGGTCGGTCCATCGTAAATGCCGACTTGCTGAACATTTGTGGCTTCGGATTGTATGGAGGAATTGGCCCAGATCCCTAAGCGATCCAATACGCGGATCAAATTGGGGGCAATTTGGATACCAGCACCAACGAAGCCTAAGCCGGGCGCATTCTCGTAAACATGGATCTGCTTGAAGCCTTTTCTCGAAAAGGCTAGTGCGGCGGCAAGACCACCCATTCCTAGGGAAATTTAGGACTATGAAAGCGTGGAGGGCATGTTGCTGAGCATACCTGAGCCTATGATGGCCACCTGGAGGTCTCTGTAATCCGCCATGGTTTCTGTAGTCTCGCCCAAGTCGAAAGTGCTCGATTGGATAAAAAGTCGGTATCCACGAGTGAGAGCAGAATGAGAGAGAGGTCGTTTTTCGAGCCAATGGATATTTGATATATTTAATGCCTCGTTTACGGCGTAGTTTGCGCTTCCAGAGTTGTTTATGATCCTTCTGCCGACTCCACATGAAGAGAGAGAAGTGGGACGACTCAATTACTTGATTGCTTGCGCTCGATGTGGGGTCAGGACGCGATCACGTCGTAGCTCAATTGGGATTAGTACCCTCGTGGGGCCCTGAAGAAAGCACGGAGAAAGGATGTGGGGAAGTTGAATTTGTCGTTCAGCGGCTATGCTAAGTGGTTCCGAATATCCGATAAAAGGAAGGGGGGCTGGCTTGATGGAGATTGACTCAACCTGACCATAAATTTGTGTACTAACATGTGTGGTTGTCTTGGATCAGACAACGACATCGACTGACAAGAAGAAAGTGGCGGTGATGCAAAAAAACTACATATAACAGCGAGGATTCCCCGGTTGTCACTGACCTGAGTACTAATTCACCACTTCTTAGCTTAACTATGAAAAAGTAGATAGGATTTCTACTATAATTAACAATATACCCAATAATTCCCTGAGAGATATATAATATATTATATGATATACTCTATATATCTATACTAAGGTTAATCTTATATAAATAGGCCTAGAGCCTACTGTACTAATAGTATTAGCCTTCTATTTTAGTTAATTATCTATTGTTTCCCTCTTAAGTACTAAGCTAATTAGAGCTATCCTAGTTTTACTCTTATATTATTAATAATAAAGTGATTATACTTTTCTTTAGTTATTTTAGTAATTTTAGAGTAT
Source organism: Calonectria pseudoreteaudii (assembly GCA_001879505.1). NCBI lineage: Eukaryota > Fungi > Ascomycota > Sordariomycetes > Hypocreales > Nectriaceae > Calonectria > Calonectria pseudoreteaudii. Next base: position 24,963 of record KV875322.1, read on the forward strand.
TTTAATTAGATATTTAGAATATATTTATTTAAGTTTTTCTTTAAATTAATAAATATAAATTAAATATATTTTAGAGAATTATATAATTATATTTCTTGTTAGTTAGATAGTATTAGCTCTAGGAGTAACTTAAATAAATAAGTAAACTCTTTCCTTTTTTCTTCTTTTATAACTTTATTTTTCTTATAATTATACTCTTAATTATATTTCTCTAGTTTCTAGTTACTTTTTAAATAATACTAAACTATTTTAAGTTTACTTTTGATAAAAGTAAGCTCTTTACTAAGTATAAAGCTTATTATATTAAATCTAAGGTTAAGACCTTATATAAATATAAGAAGATTACCTAGTATAAGAAGTAAATATAGAATATTTAGAAGAAGTATATTTACTTCTTTCTTATATTACTCTCTTACCTTTTTAATATATATTTTTTAAATATATTAATACTCTGAACCTTAATATAGAAGATTTCTAATTATAGTTCTTATATAGAGATAAAAATACTAAAGAAACCTATAAAAAGTTCTTAGAAACTATAATAAGATATTTTTATATAGATAAAATAGTACTAAACCCTGAAGAGTATAAGAAAATATATACTATTAATACTATAGAGACTATATAAGATAAGTAGACTACTTTTATAGCTATAGTTAATAAAAAAGTAATAGAACTAAAAAGAAAATAATACCTAGAAAAAGTATATTATTTCTTATTTACTTACTCTTTGAGGTTTAAGAGTAATACTAATAATATACTTATAAATTAGGTTATAAAAGTAAGAGTAAAGTGTAAGTAATAATTATAAGCTCTTAGCTAATACTAAACTTTAAGTTATCTTAATATTTATTATAGAGATAGAACTTAATTTTAGATAACTTTTTATAAAGTAAGAGATAATACTTAAAGATATAACTTTGATCTTAGATATTTTTTAAATATAATTAAAAGATATATTTTGTAATCTAGATATTTAGATATTCTTTTATTATATAGTTATTCTTACTAGTATTAGGGGTTAGTAACTAGTAAGTATAATCTCAATTAAGTATAAAGATATTATATTTATTTAAGTCTATTACCTAAGTAGTAAAAGTTCTTTAGTTATAGATATCCAAATTCAATATATAAAGTAAAGAAAGATAAAGATCAAGTAAAACTAAAAAGATTAATATATTCTTAGTAATAAAAAGAGAGGTTATTATTTAATTGACTTTTATAAACTTATATTTACTATTGCCCAGATATCTTATTAATTACTTACTCTAATTGATTTCCTTGTCTTAAAAGCTATTATTAATAATATATTTATTACTAGGTATTAGACTATAGATAAGGTTCTAAACCTAAGTAAGCTCGAAATAAATTATATATTACTAAAGTAAAAGCTTAAAGTTCTAGATCCTAAATTAAAATAAAAGATTATCTTAATATAATATAACTAATATCTTACTATTTAGAACTATACTTTACTTATTACTAGGATAAATAAAAAAAACAAGTTATAACCCTATATAATAAGAGTTAGTATTATTAATTATCTAGATAATATTCTAACTTACTTAGTAAAAATAAGTAATACTATATATACTAATATTCTATTATAAAAAGTTTTATTAATACTATATATAACTTTATTCTCTTATAATTAACTTAAGTTCACTAAGATAATTACTAGTTAATAAATATATATAATAATTTCTTATAAATTATATTTAATAAAAACCTTATAAGTATAAACATATAAGAGCTTATTAATCTATATCACTAGAGATTATTTTATTATAACCTTTATACTCTTATCTATATTAAGCTAGAAGATATTTAATATTAGAAAGAGAAAAAAGATCTTATAAAACTTCAAAAAGAGTATAAAAACTATAATACTAGATTAAAAAAAATAAAGTAAATTCAGAGAAAGATTTAATATATTAGAAACTTACTAAAGATACTATAGTTAGAGTAAAAGAGAGTAAAGTATTTCTAAGAAATAAGAAAGCTTTATTAACTAAAAGAGTTAGCTTAATACTTTTATAATCTAGATACTTATAATCCTTAGTAAGTTCTAAAGACTAATAATATTAAGAGTATTATAAAAATAAGAGAATTACTTTTAAAGAAAAAGCTTAATAAGTTAATATTTACCTAGCTTATAGTATATATATAAAAGAGATTTAATAATATTTTATAACTATCAAAATATTCAAAAGCTAAGAACTATATTAAGAGAAAGAACTTAACTTTAACCTCTAAGAGAAAACTATAATATTTATTTAATTACTAGGTTTTTATAGATAATACTTTACTCTCGAGATATATTCTAAAAGTTTACTAAATTACTTTTAGTTAGTTATTTATCTATCTAGAGTATAAGTAACTAAATAAAAAGGATATTTCTATCAGAATTAATATAGTAGCTTAGTATAATTATATCCAGTAACACTATAATACAATAAATAGGCTTACTCTACCAGATATATCAGTATATTACCTCTTTTATAGTAAGAGTCTTTTAAAGAAAGACTTTAATCTTTATTTCAATAACTATATCTATTCCGGACAATTTAAATAACTATTTTTTTACTTAGCCTACCACAAGTATAGAGTAAAATTATTAACTAGAATAGAAAGTATAGTTATTTAGATTATATATATTAGAGATATTTATATAAATAAGTAATTAGTAATTGGAGCTATTGTAATCTAGGTGTAATCTTAATTATTAGATATAAAAAGGCTATTAGATAAGGAAGATAGGTTATCTAGAAAGAGACAATATATAGGAAGTAAAGCTATTAGTACTATTATATAAGATCAAGAAACTAAGACTAACTCTTATATAAGTAAAGAGTTTTGGGTTATAGAATAGGAATATAATAAGATATTTATTGAATATATTTTTAATAAAGATAAAATTCTCTATAAATAGTGAATTTAATTAGTCTAGATATATATATATTATAGCTCAGAGTTCTTAATAATATATAATTAATTACTTATTACTATAATAAAGAAAGTAAAAGTAACTACAAATACCTAATTTAGCTTAAAAGAATAGCTTAAAATTAGTATATTATATAGACAAGTAACCTACATTCCCTAGACAATAATAAGGGATAACACAGGTACAAGACCCCTCCGATTCCCTTATACCTATCAATAATAAGTCTCTAGTTAGTTTAATATAGTTATATATCTATAAGTATTAAAGTAAGCTAAGTAAAAACCAATTAACTTATTTATTTTTATATATTATATTATAAGATTAAGTATATCTCTAGATATTATAAAAGTTTAAAGATAAGTAAATATAACTGATAATTATTTAACAGATAGTATATACTATTAAAATTATCTAGTAGAATTTCTATTCAAAATTATAACTAATCTATCTCCTCTCTTATAGTATAATCTCCTACTCTTTCTCTAGGAGATTCAGTAGGGTACAAAAGTATAACTACTTAATACCCCTTAAATTAAGTCTTATCTTATTCTCTTGTAAAATATTTAGCAATCTTCCAAGCTATTTTAACTTTAGTTAGTTTACTTATTATCTATTTAACCTTTAGAGAAAATCCCACAAATAAAGTAATTATAGATTTTATTATAATACCTAGTTTATATCTTTTAAACTAGGCTTCTCTAATATATCTCGAAACTAGGCTTTTATATAGTCTAGTTTATTAGATAGGAATAGGAAAGCTAGCTATACTATAACACTATATATTTAATCTAGTTTATAGTATAGTTAAGGCCTAGTTACCCTAGTAATAATAGCTAAAGTAACTTTAAAGTTATTTATATCTAGAAGATTATATAAATTAAAATACTTTATTGTAACTCTATAGCTTATTAAGAAAGGTATTATCTCTTTTTAATTCTTATTAAGAGCTTAAGAAAGTTAAAAATAAATAGAATATTATTTAACTTTAGATTCTTTATTTATATTATATCTTTAATTAATTAGAAATATAATCAATTTTTTTAAACTAATTATTACTATAATATAGAAAACTATTATATCTCTAAAATATATTTGAACTCTCTTTTTAAGAAAATATTTAGTGATATCTATTTACTAAAAATAGATTATAACTTCGAGTAATTACTTAGTCTAGGGGTTCTTATAGTCTTTGATAAGAGTACTATAAATTAATAGATATTTAATAATAATAGTTAAGTTATAGGTAGAGGCTAAAGCTAGTAGTAATATAAGAGTTAATATTAGTTTATTTTTCTATAAATATTATATAATTATATCTTAGTAGCTTTAAAGACTCTTTTTATTATTTTTAATATCTTTAAGTAAGGATATTATATCTCTAGCAAGTAAGCCTTCAGAATAAATCTTGAAAATTCACTTTATTAGATCTTAAGAAAGGTATAAGTATATATCTTTAGGTTAGACCTAGATTTTCTAAGACTAGTTAAGATCGAATGTATTAAATAATATAAAGGCCCTATAATATACTACCTTACAATATTATATGTATTTAAGTAGCCTCTTAGATCTACTTTAGGATTCTGGTTTCTTTGACTATTCTTCCCAGTACAGATAGTAAGTCAAATAACTTAGGTCTAGGTAAACTATTTCTTTAGAAAGTTTTTATATTAGTCTTATTATAAAGTATAAATATTAAAAACTTTTTTATTTTTAAATAAATAAGATATTAATTCTAATTATATTATTAGATTATAAATAGCTTTATATATTTACTATAAATAAGTTATAGTACTAGTTAGTAAAGATTACTTATAAGAAAGATAGTAATTACTATAGATAAAGTAAGATCTTACTAGATAGAGTCTTTTTTTACTAGGGTTTTCCTATAAGACTAGTAATATATTAAGGTATTAGTAATCTTAATAAGTCTTAAGATAGTTATTGTAAATAAATAAGTTAAAAATACTATGAGTAATTAATAAATAAGATTAGGATAGAAGGTAGATAATAGATATAGAAAGAAGATAGTTAGGTATAAGAATTAAGTAGGTCTTTTAAAATATACTATTATATTATCTTTAGCTTTGATTATATAATATTTGTGATCTAGAGGAAGTTTATTATTACTAGATAGATACCCTCTTTATTCAGTTAGTTATTATAGAGGACTTAAATAGCTCTAAGAAAGTGTAAGAAGGAGAAGGGAAAGGGTTATAATATCTAAAAGGCTTATTCCTTACCAATAATCAAGCGATTTTAGTCTTATAGAGAGATAAAATATAGTTAATAAATAGGCTAACTTAGTTAAATCGAGTATAAGGTAGTAAATAACTGATGTAATATTGTAGTATACTTACTTAACAATTGTAATAAAGACCTAACTATAACTATAAGGATAGTTATAGTATTATATTCTTATATTCCTATTTCTAATGAATATATAGATACTCTAGTTAGTTGAATATACTAAACTAATAAAGAAATCCTACTTATATTAAGAATAATATACTTTCTTTAACTAACCTTTTATCTAGCTACTATATATATATTAGTTAATAGTAAGAGAACTAAAAACTAATACTAACTTATACCTAAGTATATACTCTCTAGGTAGTAAAGTTTAGCTTATTATTATAATATTATTAATAGGCCCGGTCCTTTAGCTGGTCTCTTTTATAGTTATAGTTAGAAGGTTGGCTTAATGATCTTTATTAGGAGTATTTTAAATTATAGCTAGAGTAGGATTATTTAGTCTAGATAATTATAAGGTAAAATTAGAAAAAGGATATATATAAGTATATAAAAGATGATATTAGTTTTTAATAGATATTATTTAGTATTATTATCTCTTCTTCTTTTACTACTACCTCTTTTATTATAGATCCTATAGTCAGTGATATACTTATTACCTATTCTCCTAAAAGCTTTTAATATAATATAAGTACTTAGTATTTATAGTAGCTTCTCTAGTAAGCTTATTAATCTGGGTATACTAAGAACCTTATAGATACTTGACTTACTAAGCTTAGTTATATAATAGAAACTTTGATTAGTTTTTATTTTCTTAATTCTCTTATAGAAATAGCTATATTAGATGGGTTTTATAGTAATAGTACCTCTAATTCAAATTAAGGAATCTTAGCTACTAAGCTAGCTCTTAATCTTTATAATTTAAAGATTATCTAATCTTATTTTTTAGTACCTCTTTTAAATAGTAACTTATTAATTAGCTATTATAAGCTTATTATAACTCTGAGTAAAGTATTTAGACTTTATATTATCTTATAATCTCCTGAGTATTAGTTAATAAAATTAGATTATAAAGTTTAAAATGATTTAGGGGATCTAGAACTATATATCTTCTCTTAAACTTTAGTAAAAAACACTTAAACTATTAATCTAGAGCCTAAGTAAGACTATTGCTCTCTAGTTCTAGTAGATCAGTAATTAGGAGATATTATATAATTTAAGCTAAATTATCTTTTAAAGATTAACTTTATAAAGAGTAGTAGCTTAGTATATAAAGTATTGTTGGAGGAATAGTACCTCTTTATAAATAGTTGTATAGATGATATATCACTGATTGAGTAAGAGTCTTTTACAGTTAATTATCTTTTATTAAATAACTTATAAATTAAGGAAGATAGATACTCACTTAATAACTTTTTAACTTATAGTTATATAGTAAATAAAATTAAACTTGAATATAATTACTATATAGTAAATAGTATTTTAATAAATAAATTTTCTAAGAAAAATAGTAACTTAATAGGTAATATTTTAAAAGGTAATAATTTAAAGGGTAAGTCTATACCTAATAAAAACTAGCTCTTAATATATAAGAGGTTAGAAAATAGTATCTCAAAAGATCTACTATAATTAGAGGAAGATAAACTATAGACTAAAGACTTACTATAGTTTAATTATAATAACCTACTAAATTACTATTTAAATCTAGAAGCTAGCCCAGAGCAAAGTATATTATTATTATAATAGATTAATAACTTAGAGTTATTATCTAAATCTGAGAATAAGAAGTAAATACTTAGATAAACTATTAATAGTTCTATAGATAACCTAATTGATTTAATAGGAGATAAGGTTTATATTTTACTAAAAAGAAAGTTAGATAGAGTAATAATACTAGATTTAAAGTAAGTAAAGATAAATAAAAGCAAGGATTATCTAGGATTTTATATTAAATAACTTAAAAGAATGTTAAGGGGTAAGGAGGAAGTAATTTAGGTAAAGTAAAATAAGAGGAGAGGTTTATAGTATAAGGAAAGTACTAGCTAATCTTTCTAAAGTTTAGTATTATTTAACTAAGATATCTAATATATCTAAGGTTAATAGTATAGTAATTTTAAGATTACCTTAATACTAAGAAGTGATAGTAGTAAATAAGAAAGTACTTAGATAAATAGTAAAATTATCTGTATAGATAATACCTTTATTTGTTTCTCTATTATAACTATAATAATAGGGTCGACTATAGAAGAGACCTAGGAACTAGTAGAGAGGAAGAAATAATATAAGATAGATTTATAAGAGGAAGTAATAGCTCTAATATAGTATATAGAGTTAATCTAGTCCAAAAGATATAAAGTTATTCTAAAATAAATTAATCTTTATTATATTATAAGAGCTTAGAGAAGCTATAACCTACTATTATATATTAATAGACTATATTATTAGTATATTTACTTTGAAAAGTAGAATTCTATATAAGTAAAGACTTAGTAAGTATAGGCTATATTAGTAAACTAAGTGTAAATAAGTAATATTATTAGTAAGTAATATAAAAAGTAGATTTTATAAATATAGGTAGTTATATAAGTAAATAACAGAGTAATATAAAGATAAGACTTTATAAATATAAGTAATTATACTA
>KV875322.1:33053-43871 GCA_001879505.1 Calonectria pseudoreteaudii
TAATAATATATAATATTCTTATACTAGTATAGAATAAGACTAATATAATATTATATCTAGTAATTTATTATATAATTATATAATTATACTAGTATAAAACTATAACTAATACTAAACCATAACTAGTAATCAATAGTACTGTTTTACTAGTACTAACTTATAACTAGTAATACCTAACTCTATTATTTTAGTACAAAAATATAACTAGTACTTAACAGTATAGCTATACTAGTATAAAATAGTAACTAATACATAGCAAACTAACTATACTAATATAATAGAAACAGAATATAAACAAATAAACTATATTAATTAAAGTCTATTAAACTAAAATAAAATTTTTACTTAATTAAAACCACAATCCCAGTATATATCTAAGTACTAAACTTATTAACATTACCTTTCTTATTAAAGTCTTATACTAGTAAATAATAATAATTACTTAATTTAATAAAGAACCCTAGTATTTCTATATCTAAACTCCAAGCTCATTTATATCTCCCTTTCCTATTTAAGTAAATTAATTTTAGCTTTATTCTGTGATACTAGAAATAAGTACAATAATAACTAAACAAATAGTTTAAATCCACTTACTTAGAAAGCCTAAGAGTAATATTAAACCATATACCTATAGATACTATACTATCGCCTTTTTTATTCTATTTTTATTAATTAACTTAGTAATTTATTATATTACTATATATTTAGATTCTTTTATATACTTTTAATATAATAGTATTATATTAATAAGATATTTTTTAAAAAATAATTACTAAATATAACTAGATATACTCTCTACTATTCTACTATATTACAACTAATATATAAATCTAAAGAAATAAAGCTCTAAGTTAAAACTAAATTCAATAATATATTACTATTTAGGCTCTAACTTTTACTATTATAGATACTTTTCTATTATTCAGTAAGCTTCTTCCCTTACTTCTTCTTTACTTTATTATATATTATCTAGAATATATTTAAGAAATCTCTATTTGATAATTCGGATTTCTTTCTCTTATTTACTATAAAATCGTATAAGTAAGAATAATAAGATTTACTTAGAGCTAAATATTAATCTAAATATTTAATTACTATTTACAAAAGTAAAGATACTAATAATTAACTATTCTACTTAATATTCTAGTTTAGGGTTGTTATTTACATAAGTCTATAGATATAAAGAATAGCCTGACTATAATAAAACTAGTTTTCTTTCTTATCTTTAGAATAACTAACTAAAGAGATATTTAAAAGACTTAAGATATGATTACTAGTCTCTATAAATAACTAAATTAATATATAATTAAATACTAGGTATGCTGATTGGAATGATATTCTCTACATTATCAATAGATAATATAATATAATATGTTTATAATCTGAGTATATTTGCTACAATAGGCTAATATAGAAATCTATAATAGCTTTAAAAAAATAGTCTAGAGAAATATTAAAGTTATTAAGCTGAAAATATTACCTAATTAAGTATAATACTATAATATTACTTATAATTAAATAGAAATTTCTTATTTATTTAATAGAAACTAGGAGAGAGTAATATAAATTATATATAGTAGCTAATCCCTTTAGAATAAGATTATATTAGTTAGAGAGTAACTTAGGGAGCCTCTTATTGGATAGCTAGTCCTATAGAATATTAGGTAGTATAGAATTTAATTCTCTAAGTATTTTAAAATTTATTATAATAATTAAAATTCTTTTTAATATTAATATTATTTTAAGCTCCTTAATTAATCTTATAGTCTATTATACTTAGGTAAGGCTTAAGTACTTAGAGAGGTAGGTTTCTAGTTTAAGTTATTTTAGGTAAGCTTTTTACTTAAGCTTAAGATAGTAATTACTAATTTATTTATAAACCTTAAAGAAAAGTTCTATTCTAAGTTAATATTTTTTATAGAGTTTCTAGGAAGTAATTATAATAATATCTCTATAAGAAGATAATATCTTAACTAAAAAACTATAAAATACTTCAATATCTATTTCAATACTTAAATCAAGGTAATCTATAGCTTATTTAATAAGATTATTCCACTCTTCATTTAATAGATATATACTCTCAAAAGGTATATCTTCCCTAAAAATACAAGAGAATTAACTTTCGGGAACCTATATATTATATTCTTTTAGAATAGAAAACTTCCTATTATTTATATTAAAGGTTAGCTATACTCTAAGAGTGGCTATATTATATATTAGCTAATAGATATGACTTTTTTGCTTATAAATTATAGATACTTTATATATTTTCTCTCTCTTAAAGTAATAGTAATTACTTTATAGAAAGCTTTATAATACTATATTTTCTAGCAATAGTTAAGTAGTAAATTAGTTTATATTCTAAGAAAATCTTTTATTATAATTTAGAATATAATTTAGCTATACTAATATAATCTTCTAAAGAAATATATCTAAAAAATAAAATATATTATTATATTTTATAAGAAAAGAAACAAAAATAAAAATTATATAAATAAATAAGAGTACCTTTAGGTAATCTAATATAATAAAATACTAGAGGAAAATAGATAATATTTCTATCTAAATATTCTTAATAGAAGTTGAGAGGTTCTTATAGTTAGTAATATAAACTATATAAGCAAGAATAATACTTATTAAGTAGCTAGTTTATATTAGAAAGGTTAGGTTAAGTATTTAAGTATAGTACATATATTTTATTTTCATTATATTTAATTACTCTGTGAAGTTTATCCTTATCTAACTACTCAATAAACTCTCCTAAATCTATTACTAGTAGTATCTAATATAGGAAGCTACTTATACAATAAGACTGAAGTAGGTTAGGAATTGAAATAAAATAGAGAGCTTTTATAAACCGATCTCTTTTATTATATAACTTTACTAAAGACAAGGCTTTTATATTATAAAATATTTGTTATAAGATTATTAAACTTTCTAAGTCTACTAATATAATATATAATATACTTTTAGTAGAAAATTTCTCTAATAGTATATTAGTATTATCCTTAAATATATTAATTAGTATTAAAGAATCACAATAAGCTATACTCTATAACCAAATAACCAAATTAAGTAACTAATTCAAAGTAAAAAGATTAGTACTTTCGAAAAGAATTACAAAGTATATATAGAGCTTATATAATAAAGCATCTTTATACTCTACTATCTCTAAATACTATAATAATAAAGAAAGGAATATTTAAATTCTTAGTATAACCCCTTCTACTACTTTCAAATCTTTGTCTAGTTTCAAAATATAATTAAGGAGTTTTATCTTACTATTAGGATAAGAAATAAGTTAATAGATATTATAGTATACTCTAAATAATATAAAGTAAATATTAATAAGATTACTATATTATTAGTAAGTAGACAATAACCTATCTAAAATAGCTTAGATAATAACTTTATAATTATTTTTAAGCTTTACTATAGAATAATAATTTATCTATAATATATTAGTAAATATAAAATATAAAACAAGGACCTACCTACTGGGTACTAACTATAAATTATTACTATTTATATTTATAAACTTATTTTGAGAATATAGTAAAGAATAGATTATAAAATTATTAGATATATAGATCTTAGAGAATATTTTTACTAATTTATAACAAAACTCAAAAGAGTTTAAACCTAATTTATATAGTTACTTAGGGGAAACTCTATTATTAAGCCTAGTATTAAGAATATTAGAGACTATATTATTATCAAGAAGAGAGAGAGCAGATAAACTCTTTGTAATAATAGTAATAGTAATAGTAAGATTAAGTATAAGAATAAATCTAAGTTTTTCTTTTAGTTAGTTTATAATAGAGAAAAAAGTAGATAGAAAGTAAATGTAAATATTATTACTCTTTATAGTTAATATCTAGACTTTTATTTAATAGTAAGATCTTATTTTTGGGAATAATCTATTAATAAAACCGAGTTAAATAGTAAAAGTATACTTATCTTATAAACCCTTGGTTTGCTTAGTATTCTTCTTAATCTATAGTATATAGTTTTATTTTAGACTTTCTGTTACTAGAAATAATAAAAGAAATATAGTTGGATATAATTAAATAATTAGTTATAGAGTAGGTTAAGATATAAATCAGTTAATAAACTAGAGAGAGATAGTGAGGAATAAGTAAGTAGAGAGGTAATACCTAATTATATATAAATAGCCTCCTTAGTCTACCTTATTTATAACTTTATCAGTAAAGCAACTTATAAAGGACATTTCCCCTAAGATAGTAGAGCTTAGTAGAGTATAGCTAAATCGTATATATTAGTAGAATTAGAGTATAAATAGCTAATAATAATCAATAATAAATTTCATAGTATCCCACTAGTAATATACTTTATACCTCAATATATTATAAATTACTAAAGAAAGACTTCTTGTTTATTAAGAGTATATATTATCTTACAGGAAACTTACTAAGAAAAATAATATCTTTTTATATTTTATTATAGAGTTAAGATAGTAAAAGTAAATATTAGTTCTAATCAGTCACTATGTATACTATTATGGATTTATTTGACTGATATACAAGGTTAATTACTATTTATTTAATTAAATATACTTATTATTTTAACTATATAAATCAATTATAAGCTATATAGCTACCACTTTTCCTTACCCTCCTACCCTTACTCTACATTTTTACTTTCTATTATATACTTATAAGCTATTAGTATTAGGTTCCATATTCATAACCTTGCCTTTACAGAAAATTAAAACCAATCCTAAGATTATTATTATTATTAACAATAGATATAATCAATATTTAATTAAATATTTACCTTATTTTTATTTAGATTATATTTCACATAGCTTTTCAATTAAACCCTATTATATTAATATTCTTATACCTTAAAAAGTATATCTAATAGTTATTTTAGATTTATAGCTCTTAAATCAAATAAAGTAAAAGCAATTATTTCTTATAGAAAATTCTATTTTAATAGCAATAGTTACACTATATTTTGTTTATTTTGATTAGTTATAACCTTTATAAGTAGGTTATACTATATTACTAATCCCAGATAAGTCTTCTACTATTGGGTAGCTATTTCTGTAACTATCTATCCGATTTCGCTAAGGGAAATAAACATCTAAAGTATTCATATCAGTAAATAATATGATATAGATAAAATCTAGAAAATACTTATAGTATTACAATATAAGCTATCTCTTATAACAATATAAAAGAATATTATATAATTAGCTTTATTTATATACTAGATAATCTAGTCTCTAATTTCTATTACTATTATAGGTATATTACCCTAGCTCATCAATACAACAAATATTATCTCTAGAAAGCACTTATAAAAGAGATCTTAAATGATATAGCACATTTTCCTATTGTTAAGACAACTAGAATACACAATACTATTATATAGCCTTTTCTAGACTTAGTAAGAAATATATCCTATTTTTGGACTATTATATAAAACTTTCCAAGGTTGAGAGGGTATATATATACTAAAAGCTAATATATATGAAATATCGAATACAATCTCTCTATAAAAAGTTAAAATACAACCTTATTTGGAATTATAGCCTTATATTTTTATTCTATAGTCTCTAATTTACTATAATTTACCTTTATTATATATAATTTCAAAGTTATTAAGAGAAAGATTCTATAATCTCTTACTAACTTAACTCATTGTTTAGTGAACTATATTATTCTTTGTCGAATAGTATATAGTTATCAATTTCTTGATTATAGTATTCTAATAAAAGATAGAATAGTAAAAAGTTTTAAATGACAAATAGTGAGTTATATCTATATATCTCTTTATTACATCCTAACTCGGATATAGTATCTTAGATGTATATCTTTCTATAGGATATACTTAGTTATCTATATAGTCTTTTTCTATATATTTAGTAAGGTTAAATTAAGTTTCTTAGAAGACTAAATACTAAAAGTATATAAAATAATTATATTCTAAGAAATAATATATCTTATATTATTAATAAAAGTAAGAAGTAAAGAAGGAATAATAATATATTTATATTTAATTTAATCTATAAATTTGATTGTATACTAAAGGTAATTTTGTTGACTATAAGCTATAATAAGAGTTGCTTTTTGTGATTTTATTCTATTTATAGATTATTGATTAAGTCTAATAACCTAGACCTACTTACTAGTAACATCCGAACTCAATACTAATAATTTACTTGATTTTTTGAATACCTATATAGACTTATTAATAACTATATTAAATTAAGAGAGATCCACTATATAAAAGACTTACTAAAGTCTAATAATATAATTAATATTTAATTACACTATAATATACTTTGTAACTAAGTAAGTCTTCTAAAATATCTATGATCTAGTTTATAATATTATAAACTGAAATTAGTATACCTACCGATTTCATAAAAATAATATAAATTAACTTAATCTAAGTTTTAAACTAGAGATCAGGAAAACTAGTACACTTTGCCCCTACCAAAATATAATTATTATATAACTATCCTATATATAAAATATTAGAAACATAGTAAAGAAAATACATAGAATAGTGAAAAGGGGTGAGTACCTACTTTATAGATAGTACTAGATAGACTAGCTCTCAAAGGGCTAAAGTATACTAGATCTAAGGTTTTATACCTAATTTCTAGGTTTTATTATCTAGATATTTAAAAATCTATAGTCTTATTACTATTGTATACAATATAAGCTTAGTTATTAAGAACTTACTGAGTTACTTAATAGATTGTTCTTAATATTCTGATATTAACTTTAGCTAGGATTCTAAACTTTAGTCTAAATAGAAGAGTAAATATTATATAAAGTTATAGGTTTATTTCCTTATAGAAAGAAAATCTAAAGTAATATTTCTATATAAGATTTTTCTTTAAGGTTATTACTAGAAGAATATATATTACTATTGTAATAGTAGTAAGAGTATAGTATTCTATTATAATACTTCCTATTATTTTAATAGAAGATATAGATAAAGTATCTATTTTATATTAATAATATCTATTTTATATCTAGATCTATTACTACTAGTAGTATATTAAAGTCAGAGCTAACTAATTATTTATCTACTATAGTCTTAATACAAATATCTATATAATAGTATAAGTCTTTAATATTTTTAATATCTAAAGATAAAAACATCACATAATCTAAGTTATTTAAAGTCGGGCTAGTCAATAAAGTATTACTTTAAACAATTAATAGGGAGTATATAGTAATAATCTATATTAAGTTATTTAATTAATTAATAAGTTTGTTTAATACTTTATCTATAAATAATATAAAATTATTTCTTATTTTATTAGAGAGTTCTTTAAAGTCTTTAAGTCTAAGATATAAAACTAAGTATATAAGACTAGTAAAAGCTATACTAATTAACTTAATATTAAATTAAACTAAAGTAGGATCGCAATTCTTAACACTTTACTATTAATAAGGAATTCTATCTTAATAATTAACTTAATCAAATAACTTAGTAAAATTACTATTTTAATAAAAGAGATTAAATATTAGACTTTCTTACTAACTAAAGTTAGCCAAAGATAAACTAGTTAATTAGGTACTATTAGTAACTATTACTAGAAAAGAGTATCTGATAGCTTGATCTCTGATACTATTAATAGTTAATATCGGTTCTTAAGTAGGTATACTAGGTTAAGATAAAATCTATAGCTCTAGATTATTCTATATAGTCCTAACTATAAATACAAAGGGTATCTTAATATTTAAGTACTATTTACTAATAGAAAAGTTATCAAAGAATAGTTCTTTAATATTATTAAGATTTATAAGAGTTATTAACTTACTTAATAAAGATTAAATATTATTAGGTATAATAAATTGATCTACTTTACTAGATATAAGTAACTGGCTACTAATAATAGGTTTTGTAGTATATAGACCCTTATCTACAGAAAGGGGCTACTATTTTTACTATATATTCCGAAGATATATTATCCCAATATAATTAATAATTATACTATTATTAACATTAAGATTATAGTTAGTAATAATAAATAAAAAAGATTCTAGGTCTTTATTAAGTATAGTATATAAGCTCTTTAATACTAATCCTATATTTTAGAGGTTCTCCTACCTAGAGGTTTTCTTAAAGACCTTATTAAGAAGATTAGTAGTCTCTTTATTATAAATAACAAATTTCTACTTATTATAATAATAAAATATAAGCTAGAGGAAATCATAATTAGTCTTATTAATCTGGTAAATATATATAGGAAAGTAGTATGATACTAGTTCTTCTAACTATAATACTTATCTTTTACCTTTTAAACTTAAGCTATATACTGATAACAGAAAATTATCAAAATTAACTACTTCTAATATCTTATTGATATTAAATACTTTTAGTATCTTCTTTAGCCCTAGTTCTTTAATACACTTACCCTAGACTATCAAAGAACCACATTTCTGACAAAATTTACTAGTAGTTCATAGTTTTACAATAGATAAGTGATCAGTAAGTATTTTTACAATATTAGAAATAGTTATAAGAGTAAGGCTTTTTATAGTGTAAATAGTATATAGGTATTTATTTTTATAGCCTATAATAGACTTTAATAACCTATCTTTAGCTTAGATATATATTTATAAAAAACCTATATAAGTTATATAAGAAGTAGGTGAAAGTTAGATAATATAAGAAGAAAAGGACAGGAAATACAATAGATCATAAGCATCATATAATACTTTTCTTAAGATCTATAAGACCTAATCCTAAAAATATAATTAAACTGTCTATAGTAATAAGTATAATTTATAGGTAGATAGAATCTAATAACTAAATCTTTTATTAGTCTAATAAGCTCCTAAGTTAAGTTATTAACAACTTAAAAATAATTAAAAGTATAAGGGAAAGATATAGGATAGTTTATAAATTAATATAGTAGTAAGAAATATAGTTCATAAAGTAGTATGATAGTAATACCTGGTAGTATTAGATATTTATATATATTATTATAATACTATTGGTTTTAAAAGGCCCTAATATAGATTACACCCCCTGGTATATTATATATATTAAGAGGTAAGTATACTGAGAAATAGGATAGAGGGATAGAGAGAGGGTGTTTGTAAAAATAAATAGTTATTATAATTATAATTACTTTTTTAGTAAAGACTAATTACTATTAGTAAATTATAGTACTAAATTAATAGCTAAAGCTAAGTACTTTTACTAGACTCCTAGTAGATAATAGAGATAAGTTCTATACTACTAACAAAGTCTAGAGTAACCCTAAGACTAAACCCCTAGTTTATAGAGATAATAAAAGATCTAATTTAGTAAATAAGTACCTATTTAGGTATTAGTATTTTAGTAATTTTTAGTAATATAATAATAATTAAGTAGGGATTATAGATACCTAAAGTTAAGGAAATAAGGTATATGATAATTACTAAGTAGTAGGAAGCTTTAAGTACAATCTAGTATAAAGATAAGAAAAGTTCTGAATAAATAGTATATACTTAGAACTAGGAGGCCTAATATTAAATAGTAACCTTAAGATAGGAGAGCTATCCCAAAAAACCTATAAAGTCAGAGTTAAGCTTACTGTGTCTAAGAGTAATTTAAAAGCTAAATAGCCTTACTAAGACCTATACTAAGGTATTAATAAGGTAGTTACTATCTTTTTATAACTCGAATAGACACTGTTTAGTTCTTAATCTAATCTTTTAATTTTCTTTAGGTTATATTATTTAAGTGATATAATAAAGGATATCTGATAAAGTAAAATAATAGATATAATAGTATTATAGCTAAGACTTTGTAATTTGAAAACTAGATAATTTTCGAAAGCAGTATAATTTAGTTTACTAAAAGATTATAAGATATTATGTGATTATATCAAATAGATTTACTCTCACCTAGTTTAACTAATTATATTTATATTTACTTACTTTATGAATTAGGATAAGCTTTTTTGTAAATTATAGGAGTCTAATTTTCCTAAAGTCTTCCAACTCGATAGAGTAATCTTTTTTACTTTATATAGTTTTCTTAGACTTACTATATACTTTGATAGCTAAAATAGAGATATTATACTTATTAGTTACATAAGATAATCTTTTTATATAGTAAAATAGATAATATATTATATATTATATATAAATAATACTAAAATCAAAATTAATAATTAAATTAAGTTTATTATAATATTATTTAACTTTAGGGATCTATTATTAATAGTACTAATAAGATATTCTTATTCTATATTCTAACCCTGACTAAAAGTACTTCTAAGAAACTTATAGCTAGCTGCTTATTATTTTATATACTTAAGCTAGTAATAAAATCATTTAATAATACTCTATAATAGTCTTATAGCATTAGGTTTTTATTTTCCTTGTTTAGTAATAATATATAACAGGGGTCTAATAATAAGACCTTATAAATATCTTTTAACTTAAATAGCTTTTGTTCTCTCTTACTTAATAGGGTAAATATAATATAAGTAATATAAAGTTTACTAAAAAGAAGTTCTTGTTCTAGTTTATATATACTCTTTAGTTCCTCTATTATTATATTACTAAAAATAGGAAAATCTAACTTAGTAAAATAAGTTAAAATACTAAATATATTATTCTTTAATAATAGTAAATACTATCTAGAATATTATATTATTAGAGTATTTATATTAATATAGAAGCTTATATATATATTATCTTAGATACTTATTTGAAATTATATCCAATATTTAAGTAACTTTTATAGTATAATCTTATTAATTCTCGAGATTCTTTTTCTCTATTTTAAATTCTTTAGCTAACTTACTTACTAATATATAGTATAAGTATT
>KV875323.1:12881-28749 GCA_001879505.1 Calonectria pseudoreteaudii
GTTAATTGAGTCTTTTTATAGAGTTCTTCTTAGACTATTTTTTTTAGTTTATTAAAAAAAAGTAATATAAAAGTATTTTATCTTTATAATAGTTTAGTAGTATATTAAGTAAAGAGAGTATTATAATTAAATATAGAGCTTATCTATTTTAAAGCTTTAATTTACTATTTAGTTTTAGATTTCTTATTGATAATATTAAAGGTTTTTCTTAGTTTTTCTTTTAAGTATATATAATTAGTATAGATTTTTATAATATAAGAATTATAATTAGGCTTAGATTTATTATTTTAGTTATTTATTATTAATTAGAACTAAGTTTTAGTATTTCTAGAGAGTCTTTTTATTATATATTTAACTTTTATTTCTTTAGAGTAAAATAAAGTTAAGAAGTTAAAAAAATAGTCTTTTATTTTAGTAAAGAAGATAGAGAGTTTATAAGAGTTTTTACTAAACTTATTAAAAGGTATAAATTTTAAGATTTCTCTTGAGTTTTTAATATAAAGAATAAAGGTACTAGGGTTTTATTAGTGCTAGAAGGGGGCCTGATTCTATATAAGCTATTTATCTCTTAGCTAATTATATTTTAGTAGTATTAGCTTTATTTAACTAGTAAGCTATAAGTTAACTAGTAGAATAGTTAATATATTAAAGAATTATTAAAGTATTTCCTTTATATCTATAAGGTATTAGTTACTTATATTAATATAATATTAATTTTCTTTTATATAATATTAAGATTTAATAATAAACTAATATATAGTAACTTAAAGATATCTATTCTCTTATTATAATACTTTAAATTATTTATTATCTCTTTTATTAAAAAATTTAACCTCTCTTATACTCTTATTATCTATAAAGACTCTAAAAGTAAAAGTCTCTTTGTTTTTAGATTAGGAAAATCTTAATATAGTAAGTTAGGATACTATTATAGTAATATTACTTAAGATTAATATAGGTAAGCTTCTGAATAAGAGTTTTTAATATATAATAATCTAATCTTAAGTTTTACTATTAAAGATAAAAGTAAAACTTAAAAAAGCTTATAATTTAAGGTAAATAATAGAGTCTTATAACTTAGGTAATAGAAGTTATAAGGGACTATTTCTATAGGTTAAGTGATAAGATTGTATTATTCTAACTATTAAGTAGATATTATAGGTTAAACTAAGTATATTAGGTTTAAGTAATATAAGAGATAATAAATAAGAGAATATTATATCTAGTAATAAGTTAATTAGTTAAGTAAATAATTGAAAATAATTAAGTTATATTAAAAGCTAAGTTAAATCTTAATAACTATAACTCTTAGAGTCTTAAATATATAATTATATAAGTAAGTCTTTAGAGTAAATAGTATTCTAGTATTAAGGTGTTTTACTCTTTGTTCTATTGGCTAGGTGTTTTTTAGTGGGTTATATCGGAAGGGAGAAGAGTTAGGCTGATCCAGCCTTCTACTGAAGGTGTAGGTTCGACTACAGGGTAGACTAGGTTATAACAATAAGTAATAAAAGTGATTAAATACTCTGTATAGTAAGTTGGAAGTATACCTATATTTCCTAGTCTCTAGAAGAAAGTTATTAACCTCTTTTGAATATATTTTAAGTATAGTATCCTAGAAGAAAGTTATACTACTTATAGGAACCCCTAGTTTCTAGTAGCTAAAAAGGATAGGGGGTTCTATTTAATTAACTTAGTTATAAGGATAAATGCATATATAATATATGATATCTTAATCTTAATTAGTACTAATAAGTTCTTTATTGATTTTAATATATATAAAATAATATTATTATTAGATTTTTTCTTAGGATATAACTAGATTTTACTAGATAAGAAAAGTTAAGATTTAATAATATTTAATATTCTAATAGGACTACTGAGGATGTATACACTACTTCAAAGAGCTACTAATTCTATTGCTTAGTTTATTAGGATTATAACTTATATTTTATTTGATTTAATTTTTGATATATACTAGCTTTTCCTTAATAATATTATTATTAAAGGACTAAAGACTATATATGATAATAAAGAAGTTATACTAAGAGTTAGAAGATATATCTTTAAATACCTAATTAATATTAATAAAGTATTAATTAATATAGAGTTATTAGATTATATTATAGTAGGAAGTAAATTTTAGTTTTATTAAAATACTATAATAGTAGTTAGTTATTTATGTGATATCTATAAGAGATAGTTAGTAGAAAATAAAGTTATTAAGATTAAAGAATAGTTATTTTATAAAGATATTAGGGAAGTTTAAGTCTTTTTAGGCTTAGTTAGCTATTATAGATAATAAATACTCTATTTTGCTTAGATAGCTAAGCTTTTAATATAGTTATTAAGAAAAAAGATTATTTAGTTATAAATTAATAAATATTAAGATATAATAGATAATTTAAAAATAAAGATTATTATATAACTTATACTAGTAACTCTAGATTATTTAGATAGGTTAAAAGAGATTATTTTGATAGTTAATATAAGTCTATTTAGTTAGGGGTATATATTAATGTAAATTATTAATAGTAAATAATACTTTATTTATTTTAAATCTGGAATTTAGACTAATATTAAGTCTAAATATAATACTATAAAACAAGAGTATAGAGCTATCCTTTTTGTATTTTAATAACTATAAAGTCTTATCTATAGAGTATAGTTTATATTAGAAATAGATGTATAAGTATTAGTTTATTAATTTAATAGAAGGGCTAATAATATTCTAGGTATTATAGTTATTTACTAGCTGAGTTATATTATATTATTTGACTTTATAGTGTATTATATACCTAGGAAGAAGAATAGAGTTATTAATAGGTTATTTTATAAGTTAGAAGGTCTATTAGATAGATTAGATGTTAAAGTTAAAAAAGATATAAATGAATTTATCGACTTTTATTTAAATGTAATTTTTATAAGCTATAAAAAGGTACTTATCAACAGATACTCAATAGAGTCTAAGAAACTTACTAGATACTTTTAAACTCTTAAAAGACTATTTAATTTGAAGTTAAAGAAGTTTACTAAGCTCTGAAATAAGGTAAGAATGTATTTTGTAGAAGATAGATAATTATAGTAGAGGCCTAGGTGTTCTAATGACTTCTTTATATTAGTAGTTAATAATAAGGAGGTATAGTAATTATTAATATAAGCTATATATAAGGATTATAGTTATAAAGGTAAAGAGGTAATATATAATCTCTTTATAAAGTAATATTTTTAGCTTAGTATATAAGTAAATATTAAAGAAACTATATAATATTACTCTAAATATTAAAAATATACTCTATAGAGGCTAAAAGAATTAATAGTTTTAATAAGTCTAAGATATCTAATAATAAAAGTCTATTTTAATATATAATTATTATTTACTAACTAAAGAAAAATATACCTTATAGAAGTAAAGTATAACTTAATAAAGTAAATTAAAACTAAAGTAATAAAGACCTTATCTACTACTATATTAAAGAGATTTATCTTAAAGTTAATCTATTAGTATAGAGTGATTTTAGTAATAATATTTAATAATAAGAGAGAATAATTAAAAAGTCTAAAAAAAACTCTTTATAAGCTAGGTATAAAATATATCTAGATTTTAGCTAGAAACTTAAAAACTAATAAACTAAATAAAGTTAGTTATATACTAATAATTAACTTCTTTAAGAAAAGTAAAGAAAGAAAAAAAAGTAAATAAGTAAAGAATCTTAATAAAGCTTTACTTATTAATAGAGTTACTATATACTCTTTATATAGTTACTTACTATTTTACCTTCTCTATAGATAAGAGTTAGTACTTCTTTTAAAAGTCTTAGTATTTACTTAAAAGCTAATTAAATAAAACTAAGTATCTATACCTAAAGAACTACTTAAATTAAGAGTCTATATCTTTGAATATCAAAATAAAGATATTAAAGATACTTAAAAGAAGGTTATTATTTTCTATTAATAATTAGTAAATAAGATTAATAAATTAAACTATTATTACCTAAGAAAGTAACTTATTAAACTTAATAACTTAGTTCTTACTTATAATAAAGAAAAGTTAAATAATATAAATAGAGATACTAAGTTTATACTAAAGTAAATAAGTCTTTTTAAAGTAAAATCTTAAGTACTTATAAGTAAAGCTTATATAATTAAAATACTTAATAAGGTTTAAATAAAAAGAATTATTTATAGTAATTATCTTAAATATTTTATCTAAGATAATAAAAGATAGTAATTTAATTCTAGTAATTTAATATCTAAAGATTCTAATAATAATAATAGAATAAATAAAAGTAATAAATTATTTGATTTAAGTAATAATAGTATAGATATTTATAATAGATTATAGAAAGAATTATCTGATAATAAAGCTAGAATATATAATAAATCTTTTGTGTAAGATCTTATATAAAGACTAAGAGGGTATTTATAAAAGTCTAAGAATAAATTTAAAGATTGAATTAAAGATAGATATTGTTTAATCTATTAGATAGAGATATCTATATAAGACTTTAGTCTATAGAATACTATACTAGATAAGTTTAGTAAAATTATTACCTTAGTTAGTAAAACTAAACCTAGTAACTCTTAACTCTAGAAACTACTTTCTTACCTTAAATTAAATATAAAAAAGAAGTATACTAGAGAGTAAAACTAAAAGAGATAATATCTATTAGTAATAGTTATTATTTCCCTTATTGTTAGTAGAGAGAAGAGTTATTATTAATACTAAGAATAAAAGAACTATACTATTACTTAGAAAGATAATAAATTATACTAGAAATAAGTAAAAACCTAGTAGAAACTTACTTAAATCTAGAAATTATTTTATATATACTTAAATTAATTCTTAGAAAGTATTAATTAAAACTATATACTCTTAAGAAATAAGTAAGTAAACCTCTCTCTTAGATATTTAGAGAGTGGTTCTATTATACCTAAAATTATAGTAAATAAAGTAAATAGTAAGAAGATAATAATAAGATATACTAGATCTAGTAGTAGATAGTTATATATTTATGTTAGATATAGTTCTATTAAGGAATAAGTAAGATATTATTTAGAATTTATAGTTTAAATACTAAAAGTAAAGTAATAATATAAAGATAAATATTATAAGATAAGTATAGTTATTGATTAATATAAATAAGATTAAATAATATTACTATTAATCTATTATTTAGTATTTATAAAAAATATAATTTCTTAGTAATTAATATATAAGTCTTCTTTAATTATTTAATTAATAGTTTTAATTATAGAATAAACCTTTTTTTTTGAGGTCAATAAGGTTCTAGTCTATTCCTAAGAAGAGAACAGGAGCTCAATAAGGTCGGAACCTTAGAGTAGGCAGCCTAGATATATATTTTTCCATACAATAGTACAGCAACCACAGCAGTTACTAGAGCCTAAAAGTAAAATAACAAGAAAACTCTTCAAATATTATATTCTAATACAATAAAACAACACAATAGCCTTCTACCAAAGCTTATATATTCAAACACACACATACATACACTATAAAACTAACACATATACATATAATCAAAGAAGATACTAATATAACAATATATTATATATAAGAATAACAGCCCACCTAATAGTAGATCGGCTACCCAATATAAGCAAGCTATTTCAATAGCAGTACCTATCAGTTAAGATATAACTAATATCTTATAAAAGACTAAAGAATATAAGCTAGACTACTTAATTACATAATAGCCAACCAATGATATTATACTGACCATCTAGAATATTAGGTTAATATAAGGTTTAGTAACCTTAACTAGAGATTTAAGATTAATCTAATTCTCTGGGAATATCAGTTATTAAAAAAGTAATACTATAATAATAACACTAGATTCATCACACAATAAGAAAAACTATTACAGCCACTTTTAATACTATATTACTAAAAGAATCTATTTAAACAAAAGTTCATAGATAAGATAATATCTCCTTAGTATAATCATTAATTTGAAAATTTAAGCTAATATACTAAAAGGGTGTTACAATAATAATAAGAGATAAAATACGGGAAAATAAAAAGGGATCTTTGAATAGAAAATAAAAGGCGCTATTGTTTATCGAATGAAAATACTATCAAAATACGATTCGGGATAGAATAAACCTTTATTTTAGTACTTTAATTATAAAGTAAATAAAGAATACTAAGATTATTTGAAATTCAAAGATAAATATTATAATTTAAGATAATTAAATTAGAAGTATATTTATAACTATTAAGTCTAGTTAACTTTTTTCTTATAAGTAAAGCTGAAATTGAGTTACTTTTACTAAGTATAGAAAGATATTTAGGAAATTATATTTACTTATAATCTATATAATTATTCTAGATATAGTTTAAGTATCTTTTACTTATAAAATTAGGAATTAAGTAATAGTTAAAGAAAAAGGATAAGATATATTTCTAGTTAATAGTGATAGTAATTATATAAGAATAAATATATTTATAATAATATAATAGATTAGTTTAATTTATAAGAGAGATAAGAAATACTTTTAGTCTTTTAATATATTTAGTAAGTTATATAAAAAAGTACTTATTTAAGTATTTATAAGTAGCTAGAATATAAATAGATTGTTACTTAGAAAGTTAAATTATTAAGAAATAATTAATACTTTTTTAAATATAAGAATTAGAATTGAGTTATTTGAAGAAAAAAGAGGTAAGTTATCTAGGATTATTAGAAAAGCTATTTTTGAAAATAACCTTAATATATATTAAACTACTAAAGTAGTTAAGAGTAAAGTAAGAGTAAACCTAGATATTAAAAGATTTAATAATTTATAAAAGTAAAGAAAGATTAGATTAAATAATACTATAGAATAATAAAGAATAGAGTAACTTAGATAATAACTTACTAAAAAATAGATAAGAGAATATAAAGTTTTATTAATATTATTAGTATTTTAATAAAATTTACTATAAGTACTTTAGTTAAGAAAAGTACTATATTTAATATAATTCTCAGAGATTAATTTATAAAAAGAAAGAATATTTAGAAGTTCTTTTTAAGTAAAGTCTACTACTTTCTTAGTATATTCTTTATAGTTATTAGTTATAACAAAAGAAGAATTACTAGAAGGTATATAAGAAAAAAGGAAAATAGTAGTTTGAGGGAGTATTATTATTTAGCTAAGGTTAAGGAAGCTATATATAGCTAAGAGAGAATTAATGTGATATTGAAAGAAAGAAAAGGTCTTTATATTTATACTGTAAAGGATAAGTAATTATTATAAAGCTTAAGGGAACTAAGTTAATTTACTGTAAATCTATAGTTAAATATAAAAAAAAAAAAAGAAAAAGGGAGCTCTTAATATATATATAAGCTTTATACCTTGATAGTCTTTGTATCTTTTCTAAAGACTTTTACCTTCTATAATATCCACTGCTTTCTATCTTTATACTATTTATATCTCTCTAATATTACCTTATTTCTTTATATTATTTTAAGATAATATTAGAAATATTAATTCTATATTAATTAAATAGTATTACTAATTTATTATTAAAGTAAGATCTTATTTTATATCTTTCTTAGCTTTCTAGAACTTATTAATTTTTTATAATATTTTAATTAATAATAGAATTTAACTTTTAATATAAGTACTTAGTTAGAGAGTAAAAGTAGTACTAAGTTATTAGTTATACTCTTATGATTTTTTAAAAAGAACTCTAATATTTCTTTCTAAATAAGATATATTAAATAATAAAGAAAAATCTACCCCTTTATTTACTAAATTAAGAGAGACTTAAAACTAAGAAAAATGTTTAAGAAATAGCTTATATAGTACTAACCTTATATTAACTAATTATATTAAAATAAAAAGGCTATCTATTTTAATATTTTAAAGAACTAAACTAATAATAAAGTATTACTCTTTAACTATAAGCCTTAAAAGTAACTTTATAATACCTTCTTACTATATACTTCCTCTTTATATTATAAAAAGTTCTTTTATTTTATTAATAATATAAAGAGATCTTCTTAGTTAAATAATATTAAGGTAATATATTTTCTTATTATTATCTTAAAAGGGTTATAAGATATTATCTATATTAGACTAGAGAATCTTATTATTATTAATACTAAAGCTTTTCTTAATAATTCTAAATCTAATATTAAATTTAATTTTATTTAAAGTTAAAAAGAAATAAGAGTCTAAACTAAGAATATATTTTTTAGTTTTATAATTATAGATAAATCCCAGTGTTCTAAATGACACAGCTAAAGTCACAACAGGGTCAACAGCAGCTGCTAGAGGGTTAGGCAATAAATTCATTGATGTCTAGCTTCTTCCTATATCTAACCCCTCACAGAGGGGTTATAGTATTACTATTATAGGTAACAGTTATATAATTAGGATAAGGGTATTATAATCAACATTATCTATATCCTATAAGCCCTTTTAGCTCTCTTATAAGGTTATTCTTTTAATTGACTATTATTTTAATACTAGAGCTTCTTTCTTAAAAGAATAATAATATAATAATATACTCAGTAGTATTAACTATACTTTATTTATTACTCTTTTTCTCTTCTCTTTTCTTTTCTTTTATTCTTATATAACCTAGCCCTTAATATAAATTATAGAACTATTATTATTAATAAATTACTTAAGTACTTAATTTAATATTCTTTTTATAAACATATTAGTTAAATTATCTTTCCTATTAATCTATCTAACTTTATATAGTTCTTATTATTTATATAATTACTATAATACTATAATATCGATTATTAACTATTTTTCTTTTATTATTCCTAACTTTATAAAACACTTATAAAGAAAGTATAAGTTAATATAGACAATTATAGAGATATAAGAGAATTTAAATTAGTTAGTAATTTAGTTAAGAGTTATAGATATTATATAGACAATATCTATACTAGTAACTATACTATAGATCTCTAATACTAAAATACTTCGGGTTATCCTTCAGTACTTAGTAGAGTTATAATAGATAATATTCCTATTTATTATAAATATTCTATCTTCTATCTACTTATTTATAATAATTACTATAAAGCTAAGTTATAATAAAAAGTTAGTATTATTTATAAAAGTACTATTAATAAATATAAAGAGCTTTATAGTTAATAGATTAAACAAAATAAATATAAAACTATATTTAAGATTATTTATTTGCTATTTAAAGTATTTGTTCAGAGTTTTAATTTAGGTTTTATCTAGGTTTTAGAATTGTATTATAGTTAAAAGGTTATAGTATACTTTAGGTTAGCAAATAAAGGTAATATATACTCCTTAAGCTTGCTATTCTATATATTTCTTTTTAGTTATAGTTTAGTCTTTAGTATTAATTAATTTAATCTTCTTATTTTATTTTTTCTATTATATAGTTATACTATTATTTTCAGATAGAATAATAATTATACTATTAAATATAAAGGGTTTTTTGATAATTAAAACTTTTTATAGTTTAGCTTTAAAAGTAATTTCTTTGAGTTTCTTTTTCTCTAACCAGAAGAATATCTTATCAGAAACTCTTATTATATTATCTATTTATATTCTAATAACTGTAAAACTAAAGTTATCTTTTGATAATATTAATAAATATAGGTTAAATATAGATATAATTATCTAGAGTTTCTTTAAATGATATTTGTAGTATATTACTTATTAGTGGTTTCCTACTTCTAGGATTCTATAGAGTAGTATTACTACTTTTATAATTATATCTTCTAGGTATTTATATTAAATACTACTTAGTAGATATACTAGTATAATTCGGTTCAATCTTATTTCAGATTATATATATATTTAAGTAATATCTTAAAGTTAAATATAGATATTATACTTGATAAGTAATAGAGTTAATATAAGGATTAATCTTTAACTATACTATTATATTATAAATAACTAAATAAAGATTATTTCTTTGCTTTAATCAATATATTTTTAGATTATTAATTATAACTTCTTATATAGTTTATTAATTATCTTACTTTTAATCTTATTAATAATATATAATTTAAAGATTCTAATTCTTCTATATTTCTTTTTATTAAATAAAATAAATTTAAATACACTATATTAAATTAATCCTTTAATCTCCTTTATTATAAATACATTAAAGAATTTACCTAGAGTCATAATAATCTTCTTCTCTTAGAGTTCTAATATTAACTTTAAATTAACTTTCTCTTTAACTAAGATAAATACTTTATAATACTTAATCTTATTCTCAAATTAATCAAAAAAATAAATATCACTTATCATAATAAAATTCTTATAAAATCAACCTTTACTTCTTTTAATAGTTAATTAAAATAGAAATATAATAATTAGATTCTTCTAAAGTCTTCCTCTCTTCCTTTTCTCTATAAACTTAAAAATTAAATTCCTTCAAAATCTTCCTCTTTTCTTTTTCTCAGTAGACTCAGGACTTTCGGACTCAGAGGTAAGATCCTTGTTATCTTCTGAATTATCTTCTACAGATAATATATTTACCGGTTCTAGAGGAGTCAGTTTATTATTAAGATCTTTAAAGAAAAGTTTAATAATAGTTAAATAGAACTCTAATATTCCTCAGAGACTATCAATAATATAGGTTTCTCTTTTAATAATAATAAATATATATAATCCTATCTATCCTTCCTTTTCTTAATATACACAGACTTATAATTAGAAGGAAAGATTTAATATAACTATTATATCAGAACTATTATAAACAATAAATATATCTTTTACTTATCTCTTTATATATAATTTATATATTTTATTTATTATTTTATAGATAACTTTTACTTTTTTTACTATACTAAGTAAGAGTTTAGAGTCTTATATTATCTATAAATATAATCTAAATACTAAAAGTATTAGTATAAAGCTATTAGAGCTAATAATATTATTTACTACTTTTACTATTACTTATAAGATTTCTTCTTACTTTACTAATAAGTCTTCTTAGTAAAGAATATTATAAGTATATCAAATAAGTATATAGTATCTTTCAACTTTTCTGACTAAGTTATAAGCCTTTACTAGTATAACTAAGATAGTTATACCTCTCAATCTTACTTCTTAACAAAACTCCTAACCGATAAAGTTCTTACTAGAATTAATAATTAACCAGTCAAGTAATCTAATATATATATTAATCTAGTAAGCTTTTAAAGTCCTCTATACTATTAATAATATTATATCTACAAGAAACCAAATAGTATTAAATACAATTACCTTATCAATAATATAAAGTACTAGTTTACTATTAATATATATAATATCTATAATAACTCAATAATTAAATTTATAATTATTATAGATAGTAAATTTAAACCTCTATAGTACTTCTATATAAAGTTAATATTTATAATAGATCTTAGTTAACTTCTTAATAACTTATTATTCCATAAAGTAACTAGCTCTTATTAATAGGTTATAAAGTCAGTTTACTAATAAATAACTGAAGTAATAATATAGTCAGTAGAGTTTACTATCAGTGAGATTATACTATATAAGTGTTTTCTTATTATTAAAGAGCTACTATAAGTACTTCTATTTT
This sequence comes from Calonectria pseudoreteaudii, assembly GCA_001879505.1. Classification (NCBI taxonomy): domain Eukaryota; kingdom Fungi; phylum Ascomycota; class Sordariomycetes; order Hypocreales; family Nectriaceae; genus Calonectria; species Calonectria pseudoreteaudii. The sequence goes on from KV875323.1 coordinate 24,430, forward strand.
TATATAACTAGTACTTATATATCTCTTTTCTTAAGATAATTATAAAAGTTATAAAAGTAAATTTTTAAATAGTCTATATCTTATAGTAAGAAAAGAAATAGAGTATTAATAGGTATAATATAGAATAATATAATCCCGAATAGAGTGGTTATATCTACTGTTCTAAGTAATTTATTTAGAGTTCCTCCTCTAAATATAATAGTTACTTCTCCTACTCTTATTATATTTAGTTTAATAAATATATTACCTAATCTTTATAGTATAATAAATTGTTTATAGCTACTAGTTAAAACTTTTACTACTCTAGTATCAGGGATAACTCCTTAGAATTTATCTAAGCTATATTAGTCATTAAGTAGGAACTATATTATTTTTTCTTTTAGTTTCTCTTTAAGCTTATAAAAGGAGTCTTTTTAAGTAAAGTAATAAGTTACTACCTAATTAGTAAGTATATTAAAGATACATTATAGATTGACTATATTGATAATACTTATAAAATAAATATAAGTATTAAAAGTATATATTTTATTATAATCTTTATTATAGTCTTTATTATTAATATCTTCTTTTTTCTCTTTAGTTTTACTATCTAAGTTAATAAGTTCTATTATATATATAGTATATATAGTTTTACTAAAGAAAGACTTATTTCTCTTTTTCTTATATTCTTTATATATTTTTCTTTTTTCTTTAGTAGTGTACTTAGTTAAATAATATCTGTTTTTAAAATATATATAATATTATTTATCTTTTTATAATTTCTTTTAAAAGTTATTCTTATTTCCTTAATTATTATTATAAAAAGAGACCTATAGTTAGTTGTTTTTATATCTATTATATATTTATTTAGTTATTAATTATTAGGTATTAGTTATAGAGATACTTTTTATAGATTTTATTAGTTTATTTAATAAAGTGATTATATAATAGATTTATAAATAGATATCTATATATATTACTAGTGGGTTTAAGTAGACATTTACAAGGTCTTTAATATTTTAGTATATTACAAGAAGTTAGGTATAAGCTATAAAGTCACTTTTTATAATCTCTAGTAATACCTTTTAAAGGACTTTAAGTTGTCTAAAGAATTTATTAAAACTTATTTAATAGTTTTCTTTAGGAGATATAAATAGCTATTTAAAGAGCTTTAGGTTTTACTATTTTTTATAGTACTTATTGAGTATCTATTTATTCTTAAACTCTTGTTTCATTTCTTTAATTATCTGGTCAAAAGGTATTAGTTCGCTTACTATATATATTATTCTTAGATAAAGATCTAATATATTTCTAGTAAGTATATTCTTAAATATATAAGTATATATAAACTTATTAATACCTATAATATAATACTTATTATAGAAGACTTAAAGTTTTAGATTAAAAATTTTATACTTAATACTACTAAACTTTAATCTTTTAGTATATACTTTACTAAGATTATTGATTTACTTACTTATAAAGAGTTTATTTAGTAGATTACTAGAGTATTATAATTGTTTTTATTGATAAGTGATTTCTTACTATAGAGTTATACTTTATTATATATTTTATATTGGTATAAGAGGTAGTATAGTTCTCTGTTAGCATATATCTCTTAGATAGTAAGGTAGGGTATTTTAGAAAGGTGTTTTACTTGAGATAAATATAGTGTCTTAGAGGGAAAAGAAGTTCTAAGAAGGTAAGGATATCGGTTATTAACTTATAGGTTCTTATTAGTCTCTATCTTTTAGAATAAAACTATCTCTTTTAGTTATTTCTATTATAAATTCAGAGAATTAATAGTAGAATTAGAACTTTTTATCTTTTTCTCTATAGTTATTAATCTCTTCTTAGTTCTAATATTAAAGTCTATTTTAGTTAAAAACTTTATATATATTCTTTATAATAAGGTCTCTATTTTTCTTAATTTTAATACTATTACTTAAGAGAAAATCATAAAAGATTATTAACTTTAATAGTTTCTTCTAGTATTTAATTATTTATTTTTTAAACTCTTATTAAAAAGTATTAAAGAGTTATAAGTTTATAATACTCTCTTCTTTATATAATACTATAAAGTATACTATCTTAGTATTTACTTCAGTAATAGTATATATTTTTAGTATAAATACAATATAATATAGTCCCTATATATAAGATTCTACTTATATTTAGTATTTCTTTAGAATTAAAATAAGTTTTATAAGTTATTTTACTCTCTCTTAATATTCCTTATAGTTATTAGTATAAGAAGAGGTATCTAGAGTACTATTACTAATAATTTTAATCTTATTTCTTTTTTTAATTAGTATTATTATAGCTTAAGAAGGTTATAATTAAGGTTAAGGTTATAATTAGATATAAAAATAGTTAGGTTTCTTTAATCTATTAGGCTTGTTCTTATGTTTAGGTAGTCTATTAGTCTACTTTAATAAGATAGTAATAAGGTTCTTCTGTATAGTAGATATAGAGAAGGAATTATACTTTCTTAGGTAATTAAGATCTTTATAATTAAATATAAATATAATATTATTCTTAGTTAGTATATAAGGTTTATTTGCTAGATCTTTTAAGTATTTAACAATATACCTTTTTATTCAATACCTTATTAATCTATAGGATAATAAAAACATTATCTACTTAGACTGATCAGTATAGGTAAATCCTAGTATTCTAAATGACATAGTTAAGGTCACAATAGGGTTAATAGCAGCTGTTAGGGGGTTAGGTAATAAATTCATTAATATCTAGCTTCTTCTTATATCTAACCCCTTATAGAAAGGTTATAGTATTACTGTTATAGGTAATAGTTATGTAATTAAGATAAGGATATTATGATCAATATTATCTATATCCTATAGGCTTTTTTAGCCCTTCTATAAGGTCATTCTTTCAACTGACTGTTGTTCTAACAGTGATTAGTAAGTAGTAGAAGTTTTATATATTTAAGAGGTATTTTTTTATTATTATAGTATATATTAAAAATTACTCTTATTATATTACTATTCTTTTTAATTAAGTTAAGAGCTATTTATATATTTATAATATTTTAGCTCAAGATCTAATTAAATAAATCTAAACTATTATTTATACTTTTTATAAAAGTCTTATTAAAGCTACCCTATTATATAACTTTATAATTATTAATATACTTCTAATAAAGTAATTAAATAACTAAGCTTATAATTATCTCTTTATTTTTATACTTAAAATTAACTTTAAAAATTTAGTTAGTACTAATAAAGAAGAGATCTAGCTCTAAGAACTTAAACTAAAGATTAGTTTTAATAAATATAAACTATCTATATTTATATCTTTTAAGATATTTTATTGTAATTAGAATCTTACTCTTTAGATTATATCTAAGGAAGGAATTAATAGAGCTTACTAGTTAATTAAAGATTTTATTTAAGTAATTATATTTAAAGAAATTAGGATCTATAACTATAAGTATAAGGGTAAAGATAGTAAAGTAGTCTAACTATATAAAAACACTTAAATTACTTATTATAATAAAAAAATAACTATTATATTTTCTAATAATTTTATAGACTTAAAAAGCTTTTAACTTTTAATTTAAGATAATTAAAAACCAAAGAAAAACTAGTAACTTAATTAACTTATTATTTTGAAAGAGTATTATATAATACCTATTCAAATAAACAATTTAAGATTAACTAATTTAAGAGAATATATCTCACTCTCTAATTTTATAGTCAAATAATACTAAAATATAAATATTAAAATAACTAACTAAAATAATAATAATATTAACCTTTCTTTAAAATCTAAGGTTAGTTTAAATAAAGCTAAAGAGTAGTAAGATATTACTATTAAGAAGGATTCTCTAGTAATATAGAAGCTAATTATTAAGCTAAGTAATAAAAAGATAAGTAAAGTAGTAACTAAACTTTTAATAGGTATATATAAATTAGTATATATATAAGTAAGACTCGATAAGAATAAGAGTAATATAACCAATAATAAGCTTATTATAAGTTCAAATAATACCTAACTATAAGAACTTAGTAAGAAAACTATTAAAAACTAAATAACTAAAAGTATAGAAAAAGTTATTAGTAGAATTATAATATTTTTAAGGAATTATAGTATAATAAAATAAAAAAAAGATATTTTAAGTAATTAATATAATTAAGTTAAATATTATCTTACTTATAAATTACCTAATATAGTTTACCTCCTAAAAATTATAGATAGAATAATTATTTTCTTTTTGACTTTTAGTATATAAAAGACTTATATCTTATAAAGACTTTATAGTAAAGAAATATAAGATTAAATTAAAAAGATTATTATAAAATTAAAAGAAAAAAAACT